>JAYEVG010000040.1:0-395356 GCA_036346395.1 Hsuehochloa calcarea | reverse complement strand
AGTAACAACATAGCCAAGAAAGCAACTCGTCGGTGCAAAAGGTGCACTTCTCAAGGTTACCAAATAGGCGTGCATCACGTAAAACCTTAAAATAACACGTAAATGGTCCAGATGTTCCTCTAATGATTTACTATATATCAATATATCATCAAAATAAACCACCACAAATCTACCAATGAAAGCACGCAAAACCTCATTCATTAGTCTCATGAAAGTACTAGGAGCATTAGTTAAACCAAAAGGCATTACTAACCACTCATATAACCCGAACTTAGTTTTAAAAGCCGTTTTCCATTCATCGCCTAATTTCATGCGGATTTGATGATAACCACTACGCAAATCAACCTTGGAAAAGACAACGAGCCACTCAATTCATCAAGCATATCATCTAACCTAGGAATAGGATGACGATACCTAATGGTGATATTATTAATCGCTCTACAATCCACACACATGCGCCATGATCCATCTTTCTTTGGTACCAAAATGACCGAATAAAGACAGGGCTAAGAGATTCGCGACATACCCTTTATCAAGCAACTCTTGAACTTGGCGCTGAATTTCTTTAGTTTCTTCTGGATTGGTCCTATATGGTGCTCGGTTGGGCAATGATGCACCGGGGATTAAATCAATTTGATGCTCAATCCCACGGCGGTGGACCAAATGGATGTCCTTTGAAAGACATCTTTGTACTCCCGCAAAATGTTAGTGACAAGAAAGGCAAAGAAGAAGGTATATCCTCAAATGAAAACAATGCTTCTTTGCAAATTAATGCATAGCAAATGTAATTACTAGCATCCAGTTGAGTCATATCAGATTTGGTAGCAAGAAAACTAGCACCTTTCAATTTAATTTCTTTATTTTTGTCATGAACAGATTTAGGTTCTTTCTTTTTATGTTGCTCAAGCTCTTTTGCTACAATCTGATTTTCGCTCTTAGTATTCTCCTTCTCTCTTCTAGCTCTAGCAAGGTCATCTTTAACAATTTGTTCAGGAGTCATAGGATGCAGCACAATTTTCTTTCCCTTGAACATGAGAGAGTATTGATTATTCTTACCATGATGTATACAATCGAGATCGTGACCAAGGTCTTCCTAATAATAATGAACAAGCTTGCATAGGAACAACATCGCAATCAACATAATCATGGTATGAACCCATAGAAAATGTATTCTAACCATCCGTGTTACCTTCAACTTACCATTCTTTGTTGAACCATTGAATATGGTATGGGTGGGGATGAGGTTTAGTCGACAACGCAAGCTTCTCCACCATATCCATACTCGCCAAATTGTTGCAACTCCCACCATCAACAATTATGCGAATGGAACGCCTTGACAACGCCCTTGATTTGGAATAAATTATGGCGCTGATTATGCTCGGCATGAGACACTTGAGCACTTAGTACGCGTTGCACTATAATGCTCAAATACTTGTCGGCATCTTCGGCGTCAACATGTTCCTCCTCATGGTTAGATTTATCATCATGTCCTGCAGGGTCATTTGCAAGCATAGCATATGTTTCATCATCTAAATCACTAGCGAGGAATACCCACCATCATCACGTATAATCAATACACGCTTGCTTGGACAATCCCGCATCATGTGTCCATAGCCTTTGCAACGATGGCATTGAACGTCCTCGCTCGTCCCCGTCAAGCAACCAAGAGGAAGTTTTGCCGGAAGTTGTGGTGTTGTTTTGGGTGCTTCGAAAACTCTTGTCGCTGAATTTGAGGTAGTAGGGCGCTGCTTGTTGTTGGCGGTTAATGGTGGGGCCGCCATAGTGGATGAGGAAAAAGGTGTACGCGTCCATGAATTTGTGCGACACCGAAGGGTTAGATCGCGTTCTCGTCCAAGCGCCCCCGCACTTCTCGTTCAGCTTTGCAAGCAAGATGAAACAATCTAGTCATGGAGTTATAATCTTTATAATCAAGAATGTCCTGAATGTCACGATTCAATCCTCCCAAAAACCTAGCCATTGATGCCTCCTCATTCTCAACTAACCCACAGCGCAACATGCCAATTTGTAATTCCTGATAGTATTCTTCCACAGACTTTGCACCTTGTTGTAAGCGTTGCAATTTATTTAACAAATCACGAGCATAATATGAGGGAACAAATCGATGACGCATAAGCAATTTTAAAGCCTCCCAAGTGTTAGGTATGTTATTGGGATGTTGACGGCAATGTTCTTTCCACCAAATAGAAGCAAAGTCGGTAAATTCACTAGTAGCAGCCCTAACTCGTCTATTCTCGGGAAAATCATGACAAGCAAATTTTTGATCAACAGCTAGTTCCCAATCTAAATAACTATCAGGGTCATATTTACCATTAAAAGAGGGCATATTGAATTTAACCTTAGCAAAAGCATCTTCGTGGTCACGTACCTCACGTCGTGGGGGTTCTCTTCGCATACCTTGTCGGTTGAAACGCAATTGGCGACGAGCTCGATCGTTGTTGTGGTTAGCTCTGCCATCTGCCTCAGAATCACCCACATATTCATCTTGTCCCTCTACTGTCACAGCAGGGGGAACAGTAGTCGAAGCTTGGACAATCTCCTCAAGTCGCACCATAATATCTGCCAAAGAATTATTAGTAATACCTTGTGCTCTCTCCATCGCAGCGAGCGTTGCGTTTGTCTCAATCTGGGTGCTCTCTAGTTGAGCAAGTCGCTCATTTGTAACTCTGACGTCCTCCTCAAGGCCCTCCGTACGATGATTCATTTCGCGCGCGAAATGTTGTATAATTCCTTCAGACGGGATCGTGACATGTATCTTGATCAAGAAACTCTCGTAACTCCGCCATTGTTAGCAAAAACACAAGAATATGTCCCTAACAAGAACTAGGGTATGGTGGTTCAAAGTCGCTCGCACTCAAGCCTTCTATCGAATTCTTACCAATTCTTACCAAACACACAGGGGCGATCGGCAAACCAGTGGTTACAATATATCTTTGAAGATTGGATGGAGCGATTGCCAGGTAAAGCTCAGCCTGTACGGTGTAGAAAAGGTGTAGCTGGGAGGGCTCAAGTTTAGTAGCAAGGAGTAGCAATAATCAATTCGTAAAATGCAAGGTGAAAAATCGCTTCAACGCCGGTGGTGCCGGCCTAGGCTAGACCGTACTAGAGACGCGAGCCTAGAACACCAACGAAGACACACCGTGCGAGAAGAAACTAGATGACGTTGCACGGAGTTCGAGCTCGAAAAAGTGTGCCGTCTTCACGGGGACCTTAGAATCACGTGCGAGAAGGGCTCACAATTTTGAGCAAATTCGAGAAACTTGATTTTCCTCGGTTTGCGGGCCCGCTTTGAGGCCCTAAACGACCTTTTTTTGGGTCGGAGCTGCCGCGTATGTGCGTGGTATCTTACGCGGATCTAAAAACCCCAGATTTCCCTGACTTAGGTTTTTCTCTATTTTCTGATTTCCTTTCCAACGGATCAAAAATCGCCTCAATCGGAGGTCGTATGCAAAAGTTAGGTTTTTCTCTCTCTTCATTTTTTTTTATGCCGGCTCTTTTAATGCTACGCCTGTTCCTTCTTTTTTAATGCCGATGCAAAACCAACTCCGAGAGCGTGTCCTACTCGTAAACCAACCAGGCAAGGCTTCCAAAACCAACTCCGAGATCGTGTCCTACTCCAAACCAACCAGGCAAAGCCTCCAAACCAAATCAGAGATCGTGTCCTACTCCAAACCAACCAGGGCAAAGCCTCCCTAGAGATCGAGTCCTCCTCCTTTTCTACTCCGTGGTAGTTCGGATCTAAGCGAGCGGTGAGACCAAACGTGAATGAACTTCAAACTCTAGAGGAACTAGACACTAAGACCAAACAAAGAACACGACGATGCAACCGAAGTTCAACAATGCAATGTAATGAAAAGAAAAATTGCGAGGCTAAAAGCTGGTTTGGACAGATTGAATACTATCGCTAAATTTTTTTGTGTACTCTAGGTAAGGAAAACAATCTAATCTATGGTAAACTGGAAATTCTCACCGAGCAACCTTGAGCTCGATACCACTTGATGTAAACGAGGTGTCCGATCTTTCGATGAGATTGATAACTATCGATTTTGGTGGCGGTGACTCTCACGATCCGACTACAACCGACGACGACGCTTGCGCCTTAGCAATCGCCGAACCAACTCCGGTGTTATTGACCTCACCGGAGGCGCGATCAACTGAACACGGTTCAATCCTGCGAGCAATCGAAGAACTAGCAAGAATAAGACATAGGCAATCGATATTGCGAATATGAAGGAAGCATAAATTGTATTGCGAATAGCAAAGATGGGATCCCGGTTGTCTTGGACAGTGGTCGTTCGACACAATCAAGAATGAGTTTGCACAATGGCTAAACCTAAACTCAACGAAATCGAAGTTCAAGCGAGGAGGCGGCGCTCTATATAGAGGAAGCGACCAGGTGGCGGCGCCGAGGTGGACGACGCCCTAGGGTTACAAGGCCCAGTGGGCCAAAGTAGAGGTGGCGCACACCCTTCGACTTCGGACTCTCATACGGATACGGACTCCTTTGATAATTTTGGCCGGCTCGGACAGAATTTGATGATGAGGTTGGATCCGTTAGAAATTAGACTTGATAAGCTTTCCACGAAGTCCGAAACGCCAAACGGAGTCCGTATGAAGAAGTTACGCCGCTTTAAAGTTAGTCTTGCCGTAGTCCGAATCGACTCGAACGAGCCCAACTCGAACTCTTGCTTGTCTTGGACCCAAAGTGACGTGATGATCTCCATTATGCCTTCCATACATCTCCACGACTCCACATGCCTCTCGTGGTCCTTTCCCATATTCCTAAGCACAATTAAATCACTTGCATTAGGTAGCGGTCTATTCTCGTGAGTATATAATCCTAGGAACAATTCACCCGATAATTAAGTTGGCGAGCACGAGCTCGGTAAGAGGTCCTTGTAATGGTTGTGGTTGAGTTGTGTGTGTAGGCACGGTTATATCCATGGTAGGATGTCCTCATCGGTATGCCGCCTAGCAAACCTTCGTACTCTACCACATTGTTAGTGGCCTGAAAGTTTAATTGTATGGCATACTTTAAGGTTTCTCCGGTAGGAGATACCAGACCACCCGACCTCGAGCCACTTAAAGTAAGTGACCCGTCAAAGTACATCATCCACCGGTCGTGGGAATCGTCTCGGGGATCCCGAACAGTTCAGATTTGTCCATTCGGCGACAAAGTCCGCCAAGATCCGGGATTTTATGGCCGTCGACACGAAATGGAGGTCGAACTCCCAAGTTTGATGACCATTTTGCCATGCGTCCATTGCTTCCTTATTATGGAGGATTGCTCCCAAAGGAAACTCAGAAATAGCTATTTTGTGCGCCTGAAAGTAATGCCGCAGTTTCCTCGAAGACATGAGGAGGGCATATAGAAGTTTTTGGACCGAGGTAACGCTCCTTAGGCCCGTGTAAAACCGCCGACGAGTAAACCGGTCGTTGTATCGCTTTCACGCTCTACGACCAAGATCGCGCTTCTTTGCTGTGGTGTGGTAGCTAGGTAAATTAAGAGTGTCTCTTCTGGCTTTGGAGAAACCAGAACAGGAGCACTCGAAAGGCACCTCTTGACATCCTCGAAGCGCGTTTGCCTCGCTCGACCACTCAAAACCTTCATGTCTCCCGAGAAGTTTAAAGAAAGGTAGTCCTTTTCTCCTAGTCGTGCGATGAAACGACTTAAAGCCGCCATGCACCCAAAGTGAGTTTCTGGACTTCCTTTTTGTGGTTGGAGGACGATCCGAGGATGGCCTTTATTTTTCAGATTTGCTTCGATTCCTCGTTCGGATACTAGGAATCCAAGCAATTTTCTGAAGAAATTCCAAACACACTTCTCGGGATTAAGTTTTAAGCGGTGCTTTACGAGATTGTCGAATGTTTCTTGTAGGTCGTTGATATGATTAAGTTTCTTAATGCTTTTTACGACTAGATCATCAACATAGGCTTCGATTCCTACCTAATTGAGATGAAAAGTCGATTGCATCAAGCGTTGAAAGAAGCACCGGCATTCTTTAGACCAAATGGCATTTTGACATAGCAAAAGGTACCAAATGGAGTAATGAATGCGGTCTTTTCTTCATCGTTTAGACACATATTGATCTGGTGGTATCCAGAATATGCATCTAAAAAACTTAATATTTCACAACCTGCAGTAGAATCAACCAACTGATCGATACGAGGTAAAGGGAAATCATCTTTTGGACAAGCTTTATTAAGATCAGTGAAAGTCTACGCACATACGCCATTTGCCGTTTGACTTTTGACCATTACGAGGTTAGCCAACCACTGGGGTGGTTGACTTCTCTTATAAAGCACGCTTTAAGTAGTTTATCCAATTCTGATTTAATAGCATCTCGTCGATCAGGGGCAAATCTCCATAATTTTTGTTTTACGGGTACTTTATCAGGTCGTAAAGCTAGCCTGTGCTCAATCACCTCCCTGGGGACTCCGGGCATGTCGGATGCTTGCCACGAGAAGACATCTGCGTTAGCTCGGAGGAAGGTAATGAGGGTGTCTTCCTATTTGGGGTCGGAAGTCTCCCGTCTGATAGCTTCGAGGTTTCTCTGCGTCGGAGGAACCTCTTTAACTTGGTCGTTCGGCTTTGGTGCGACTTTGAGGCTTCGACTTGCTAGTCGGTCGACTTTAAATCTCGAGTTGGTATTTGACCAACCATCTCGAGGATCGACGGTCGCAGTTATACGCCATCTTCTTGTCACAATGAATTGTGATCACTCCTTTGGGACCTGGCATCTTAAGACATTGATACCCATAATGAGTAGCCATTAAGAATTTTGCCAAAGTTGGTCGTCCGAGTATGGCGTTATATGCCGATGTCGAAATCGACCACATCAAAGGAGACTTTCTCGTCCGAAATTACTTGGTGAGCCAAATGTTAAAGGAAGAGAAACTTGGCCAATGGGTTTGGCCGAAGACCCCGGTACGATTCCATGAAAAGAGTATCGTACCGGTCTTACCTTTGTCCTGGGTACTTGCATCTCGTCCAGGGCATTAGTAAATAGTATGTTCAAGGAACTGCCACCATCAACTAACACTCGATTGACCCGACAGTTGTTGATGGTGGGTTCGACCACAATCGGATATCGACCTGATCGATTCGAAGTGATCGAGCAATCACCCTTCTCGAAAGAAATGGCAACTTCCGACCACTTCGGTAGGTTATTGACAAGAGGAGCATCTATAGAGTTTACCTCTCGTCCGGCAGCTTTGAGTTGTCGTTTCGACTCGTATGTCGATGATCCTCCGTAGATGTGCTTTACGGTATGTTGCGGATCTTGGAACGGCATCTCTTCATCATCCGACGACTTTTGGCCACTCGTATTCCCTACTTGCTCGAGAGTGGGGAGTGGCTCTTTGCCGTTGTAGTAGTCCTCGAGCTTTCTTTGGAAAACTCGGCAGTTGCGGAGGTCATGTCCTTCCTTTTTATGAAAAGGACACCACCTTGGTTTGTCGTTCCTGCGATCAGGGCGCTTACCTTTACCTTGATCAGGGTACGACTTGGTGGTTCGGGGCACTTTATCTTTCACGGCCAAAACCTCCTTGAAACCACTGGTTTGTGGTTTTTGACTTTTTATTTTCTTCTTGGACTTCTTTGCTTTCTTGTCCTTACCAACTTCACCTGGCCCTCGAGGAGTGTAAGTTTCTCGATCAATAGTGTTGTTCCACTCGACCGCCTCGAAGCGATCGATATCGATCGGCCATCTCGAAGAGCTCGAGCATGATGTTGGGAGGATTCAAAGCAATATCCTCTGTTATCCTTCTACTACGGACTCCTTGCTTAAAAGCCCTGATCACAGATGAGTCAGAAATTTCCGGAATTGAGTTACGAACCTGACTAAAGCGTTTGATGAATTGACGGAAAGTCTCGTTGTTGTTCTGTTTTATCCGGTGCAAGTCGTCTTCCTTTCGAGGCGGTTGTATGTGCCTTGGAAATTCGCTGTAGAAGATCGCGAGAGGTGTTGCCAAGAGTAGATCGACTCGAGTGGTTGGTTTAATAACCACGATCGGCGGATCCTTCAAGCACGATCGGAAGGTAATTTGCCATTACATGCTCTCCTCCTCCTGCTGCTCGGACGGTTTGTTGTATAGATCTCAAGAAATTCGATGGGATTTTGAGATCCATCAAACTTCTCCATGTTCACTGGTCGAAAATGAGGTGGCCAATGAATGCTCGAAGGTCAGCGAAAATGCCCGTGATCCGTAATAACTTCTTAGCGCCTTCTTTGCGGGAAAGAAGGGTTAATGTCACCAGTGATCGTATACGACGATACCCGACAAACAGTGACTCGTCCCGTAGTAGATCTCGCCTCTACGAGGGGAATACTCGCGTACTCCATCCGTTGCGGATTTCCTTGTCGAAGTGGTGAATGATCACCTCTCCGAGGGGCTTCTTGATCATCAGCCAATCGAAATGTATTTCTCGAATAGGGATCGATCGACTTATGGCCGTGTCGATTTCTACGTGGTGAAATATTTGATTGATCAGTAATGAGGAAGTCGCATTGCTACGACTACCTGAATGATGTCGACGAGGCACTTCCAGTCTTGTCATCACGGTTCGAAGCCTTTGCGCAATCTCTTCAGCAAAGAGATCGTACCCTGGCGTTCGAGCAAGCTCTTGATTGGGATTTTCGAGCAAGTCGTTGATGTCCTGAAGTTCTTGTGCTTCCTTCGACTGATATTGGATGCGCCCAGGCAGGTTCTTCTGGGCTGCAATTTTCTTCCGTCGGATGGCCTCAAAATCTTCCTCACCAGATTCTTGAGGCCTTCTCAATGGAGTGCGAGAATGTCGAGGATTTCCCTCGCGCTCATCAGAGTATTGGTTCTGTCCATCACCGGTGGTGCCCTTGCCATTATTACGAGGGGGCGCAGTGTGTGATCTTCGGGGAGTGTTCTTACCTCGGCCTCCATAAGGCTGACCCTGATTTGAGGGAAGGACGAAGACCTCCCGTTGATGATTCTCACTTGCGCTCGAGGCCTCCCCGCTTGAGGAGTGCTCGAGAGACACCATCTGGCGACTTGGAGCAATCCCCTCCAGGTAGGGGAACTCCGGGTTATAACTGTCTCCGTCCGCAAATGAGATCTGCGGAGAGACGGTCAATTCTGCAGAAAGCATGCTTGATCCCACCCTCTCGGAGTTACCACGAGAGAGGATCACTAGATGTTGGTGGAGTCCTGGAATGGTGGCTCTCAGAACTTGTCTCACCAGGTCGGACCGCCTTAGGGGGACTTGGACACTTGGAGGAAAAACTCTCGTCGTGTCGTGAGTCCTCCTGGGTGCGGTTCTGGTCGGATTGACCCTTGTCCTTTGAGGGAATTGGCTCCTCTGTTGGACGTATCGTTGTGGGGGATAAGGATCCCTCCTCAACTCCATTGATGGGATGGTTTCCTGGAGAATGATCTCCGGAGGCAACATCACCATCAGCGGATGCATCACTCGGCTCGTAGTCGAAACCGGCATCCATGTCGACGTCTGCGTAATCTGCCAAGTCAAACCAGTTCTCCTCGTTCCATTCTCCTGCCATGATTGCATGAGATTGGAGAAATAGAGTATGTTGACAAGAGATTACCGGAAGATCCCCACGGTCGGCGCCAACTGTCGATGTATTAGAACCGATCTTACGTAAAGATTATTTCATTCGGGCGGTCTCCTAGAGATGAAATCACGCAAAGTGGTTGACACGGGATGTTTAGACAGGTTGAGGCCTTCTCCGGGGAGAATAACAACCCTACTCCTGTGTGTGTATGGTATTGACTGTATTTTCGATGATCAAGCAAGAAACTAGAACTATTACAGAGAACAGTACTTGTGTTTCTCCTTGACTCGCTCTGTCTCGCCCCTCCCCTTCGCCCTCTGATTGATGTCTTTATATAGTCGTGAAGGAGTAGCCGTTTTGTCCTGCGGAAGAGGCGCCTAATTAAGCCAGTAATGGCCGCATGATGGCAGTAATTACCGGCGCATTGGCTTCTTCACGCCGTCCGCGCTTATCTTCGAGGTAATGGGGTATTTAAGCACTATTACTACGCGGAATAATAGTGCATATGGACCGTTCGGATTCCTTAATCAATTGGACCTACTCGCTTGTAGGTTTGATTATAAGGTGGTCGTGGTTTACTTGGTCGTAGTAGAGCTTACGACTGGGCAATAGTCGTAGAAGGACTTACGACTGGGTAATGGTCGTAGAAGGATTTACGACCAGGTAGTGGTCGTAGAAGGGCTTACGACCATGACATAGTCGTAGTAAGACTTACGACTATGGGGGTGATTGTAGAAGATCTTACAATCACTTGGTAGGCCTCCCCCTTATAAATATAAGGGGTACTTCTGGGGACTATATGACATCATATTTACCCATAATAAGAATTATAGATAAAAGATAAAATGAGGATTATTAGATCCTCGTCAGATGTATATGCTATGTTCCAAGGTGATGAAGACTTAGGATGATCATGATCACCTAGTCAAGATTCAAGTAAAGGATGCATCATGTGTTGAGGCATATGAAGAGCTTGAAGAAAAAGGAAACCTTCGTGTGTCGAAGATGTTCAAGAAGAGGAGATGATCATAAGTTGATCATCAAGACAAGAGAAGACCCATCATGTGTTGATGGAGGTCTATTGAAGAATGCATCATGTGTTGATGCATGTCAAAACTTGGGATGAAGAAATCATTATGTGTTGATGATGTTTGAGATAAGATCCCGAAGTGAAGAAATCATCATGTGTTGATGATTGTCAAAGTCAATGACTCGGACTTGAAGTGTTGATGTGCGTCATCAAGCTTCAAGAAGATGCAAGGCAAAGGTAGGACTAGCTAGGGCTAAGGATGTGTTCCTAGTCTTTTACCGGCCTTGTTGTTTGGATGGTAGACCAGATTGCTAGTATAGGATTGTTGTACTATTAAGAGGGGTCTTGACTAGTAGCATGAGTTAGTCATGTGTTGATAGCTCATTATGTTTGCTCTAGCTCATCTATGCATGGAGCTATTATTTGCGAATGTGTTTTGCAAATAGTTAATGCCCATGCATTTAATCTTTGTAGCATGGGACTATAGTTTGCAAATATGTTTTGCAAATAGTTGAAGTCCATGCACCTTAACCTTGTGGCATGATGCTGTTATTTGCGAATGTGTTTTGCAAATAGTTGAAGCTCATGTTTGATTTCTTGTAGCACGTGACTTGAGTTTGCAAATGTGTTTTGCAAATGGTGTAAGTCCATGTACCTTATTCCTTATGGTATGATTCTAAAGTTGGCAAATGTGTTTTACAACTTGTTAGGAATCTTGCCTTTGATCCTTGTTAGGCATGGCTCATCAATTGGTAAATGTGTTTTGCAATTGAAGTTGTTTTGAAAGCCATTGCTGCTTTGTCAGGATAATCGGTAGTTCCGGCGTTATAACTGCGAAACTACCGCAGGCCGGAAGGTCCGAAAATACGGCGGTATGTTTTTTTCCAGCGAAGCACCTTTTTGGGACTTAGCCGATTTTCTGGAAGCGCGGTAGTACCGCCATGTTGGGAGCGGAACTACCGCACCGCGGAAGTTCTGATTTTGGCGCGGTACATTTTTTCCAGAGGGTGCCATGTGTTGGACCTGAGTGGAAGCGGAAGTATCGCCCATCAGAAACGGAACATCCGATAATCGGAAGTACCGCAAATTAGTTGGTGGTAGTTCCGCGCTGATTTTTCCAATGGCTAGTTTCTCGTCTTATATAGCCGTTGTTGTGCTTGTCGCTGAGGTGCGGAAGTTCCGGCCGTATAACGGCGGTAGTTCCGCATTTGCTGATTTTTCAGCAGATTCTCTCCCAACGGCTAGTTTTTGTATGTGGGCTATATATAGCTGTAACATCCCAAATATGGATTTGTGTTTCAAATGTAAGAAAATAAGAAGAAATTAAAACTTTTCTTGCATCTTGAAGCCATTGGTCATTTTTGTAATTCTTTTAAAAAGAATTATGGAAAATCAAATTTAAATCCTCATTTGACTCTAATCAAAAACCTCCTTGGCATAGATCTTGTGCCGAACCCTTGGAAATATTTTTCCTGAGTTCTAGGGAGGATTGGCAACACCTCTGAATTATCTCCTGATTTTTAGAAATTATTTGATAATTTTTTTGAGGCAAGTCAAAGCTTGGTCAAACCATAGCTTTCACCTTCTGGAATTTCTGGAGGAAAATTCAGTGCATGAAAATCTCTGAAAATTTTATGAGAGGTTCCTCCTGCTGTCAGCAATCTCCAGTTAAAATTTCATAATTTTTGGAGCTTGTTTGCTACCTTAAATAATTAATCAAAAATCAGTTATACAAATTCAAACCCTAACTGGTTTTCACTGTTCCTCGGGTTCGGATCAGACTCGGGCTCGAGCCACTTGATTTGGTTCAGTCAACTAAACGCACCGACTCGGTCGTTCAGGCGCGAGGGTTGCGAGCCGTTGGATCGGCATCGAGCGGGCTTCGATCAGCCGAACGATGGAATCGTTTTAATCCACCCGTTCGAACTCAGCCGTTCGATTTCAATCCGACGGTCGACACGTCGTCTCCTTCCTCTGACCAGTGCGCGCGTGAGCTCAGCCATGGCGTGCGCAGAGGAGAAAGCACGCAGCGTTGAGTCACCTCCGTGGTCGCCTTTAAACGGCAATCTCTGCACGCATTAAATGCCTGTCGCGCTCCTCCCTCAGAAGGCCATGATTCGACTGCTTCCATCGCTCTCAAGTGCTCTCATGGCAGTGTTGACCCGACTGGAAAACCCGGCCGTTGCTCTCTGCCATTGCTCTATTTAAACTCCATTGCTTCACCCTTAGCTTCCTTTGGCACCTCCGCAACTCTAGCTAGCACTCACCAGCTTGCTTGAGCTGCAGTTCCTCGCAATCCCCTCGACTGCCATTGTTGAGTGTGGAGCTTCGGTGGAGGCGGTGCAGCAGGGGTTTTCTTCTTCAAGTCTTTGCTCCCTCTGCTCCCCCTTTACTCTCTGGAGCTTAACCCTCACTCGGTTTGGTTCTCTCTTTGCTCAGGTCGCTGTGCCCTAGTGAGGACCTTACCGCCGCCGTTTGGTCAATCGTCGCCAGAGCTTCTCCGTGGGTCTCTGGTCGTTTCTTCAGCTCAGGTAGTTTCGCATTACCCTATAGGAGCTTAGGGGTGCTTTCGTGGTTCTTTTGGTATTGTCCGTTCGGAGAGTTCTCCCGAGCCATACCTACTTAGCCGCACTCCGTGGTCGTACCGCCGCTTCGGCCATTCTCCGACCAGTACTGGCCGCCGGTCGGACCATTAGACTTTTAGAAACTCATCCTCGCCCTTGGTCGCGCGCCGTGGTCGGAGGCGCCAGAGCCACCGCAAGCGTCAAGGGGCGCGCCTCGTGGTCGGAATTCACCGATCATCGTAACTTGGTCGTTCGACCGGATCGATATTATTATGGGTAAATATGATGTCACGTAGTCCCCAGAAGTACCCCTTATATTTATAAGGGAGAGGCCTACCAAGTGATTGTAAGTTCTCCTAAAATCACCCCCATAGTCGTAAGTCTTACTACGACTATGTCATGGTCATAAGTTCTTCTACGACCACTACCTGGTCGTAAGTCCTTCTACGACTATTACCCAGTCGTAAGTTCTACTACGACTTGTACCTAGTCGTAAGTCTTACTACGACTATGTCATGGTCATAAGTTCTTCTAAGACCACTACCTGGTCGTAAGTCCTTCTACGACCATTACCCAGTTGTAAGTTCTGTTGCGGCCTGTACCTAGTTGTAAGTCCTTCTACGACTATTAACCAGTCGTAAGTTCTACTACGACTTGTACCTAGTCGTAAGTCCTGCTACGACCAAGTCAGCCACGACCAGTTGTAGTAACTTGTAAAATGCATAACTAATTCTTTTTAAATCCTTTTCGGTCGGTTCAAATTTTGTTAGTTATATTTTTAACTAAACTCTAATCTAAAAATGATTTCAACCTCCGTATGTCTCCAGAAATTTTTCTAATGAATAGTAGCATTTTTTATTTATAAAAGCTGAGTAAAATTGATTTGGTCGTATCTTTTGCATTAAGAATCCAAATCAATTGGTTCTTGTTGCTAAATTATTTATAAATCATGCTCTTGCTACTGTAAAATTTTCAGAATTTTTGGGGAAATTTTACTGTTTGGTCTTTGCGTTTTCTTTGTTCTTATCGGTTGTTTTTCGCTTTCTCGTTAGGATCCGAAGAGCACATTGACAATATAATTGATCCTCAGCAACATCTTGACCCACAGCAAACAGGCAAGCAGCTTGATTATGTTAATCCTATTATTTTTCAAGTCTACTATATTGATTTCAACTTGTATGTATGCATTGCTATTTTGTTATTAAATTAAGGTTAGTATCCTATAGTTGCATAATATGTTGGACTTGTTTATCCTCTAGTACCATGAGCTTAGGTTATTTGCTGTGGTCAGAGTTCGACGGATGGACTATTGTCACTTAGTAGATTTCGATTTGAAATTACTTAGAAATGCTTAGTTCGGTAGTAATGGGCGATCATCGATTTTAGTCGATGATCTTGATTACGCATCTAAATATTATTCCATTATGTCTAGCACTTGTACTTTGTTATTTTGTAAAGACAAAATCTGAAAATGGAAAATTGATTTGGACTTGGGCAAGTGGTCGGATGGTGGGTTATTGGGTTTGTGGATGTCTTGCCTAAGTCAACAAGGACCGAACATCTTGTGTCACACTCTCCAAGCATTTTTGCGTACTAACCAAGCGAGAGGGATATGGGACCTCTCTTGACTAAGTACTTTGGCGTGCGTCATCTCCGAGTCGCAGGAGGGGGTTGTGTGTGTTGTGTGAAAAAGGATATGTGTTCTTGTGTTGGGTGTGCGGTGGTGGAGATTACGAGTAGGCTCTCCACCTCGAGGAGCATTATAGTTGTCAAGGCTTTACTGCGACGGGCGGTTGACCGAGGCTTTACAATGACTCCGACACAGCGTATGGGTTTCTATCCATACAGGTGCTCATGATTAATGCACAATATTGGAAATGTCTCGTAGAACTTAGCCGATGTAGGCATACCTAAGGAAGTGTGCTTAATAGCTTGGCAAAAGGCGATCAGCGTGTGGGTACATTGGTACACCTGCAGGTATAAAACTATTGAATAGCCTCGTCCTAGGTTATGGACACGCTTGGTTAGGTTTTGCAAGAGTTAGACTTCAACCTTTTAAATTAAAATTTTGACATGGTTGGTATGAATGGGTAATTCATGCTATTGTTGTGGTGACTAATGGTTTAGTCACTTCTAGGACTGTTGTTTTCTATCTACTGTTATATTGTTGTCTTTTTCGGTTATTTGAACAGTAAAAACATATTTGTCAACTTGCTTTTAAATGTACTACATTATTGCAAATAAAGTTTGCTTTGTGCTGAAAATGAAACATACAGCCTCCACTTAAATAGCTTGCATGTAGATATTATCTAGGCCTGTTACTCTACACGTAAGTCTTGCGGAGTACAATTTTTGTACTCATTTGCTTTGCTTAACTATTTGTTGCAGAGGAGGAGGGTGAGCCCCAAGGGCCTCACTTTTGTGAAATGTGTTGTGGATTCGACGACTAGCTTGGCGGTCCGGTCGATTGCCTTGTGGGTTAAAGGCACACTGATTGGCTCTTTTGTTTATGGCCATCTTATGGCACTTTTGCTTCCGCTGTCTATTTCTTTTGTCTATGTATGTATTTGGCCGGTCGGCCTATCTTTTGTAATAACTATCCTTTATTTATGCTAACTTCTGGTTTGTTGTTTATGCTTCGGTTCTATGTGGATGAATGGAATTGATGCATGAAATTTTGTAAAGAGGTGTGTATACTGCATTCTGGGAAGTATACATGTCTCGAGTCTCGGATTATCTGATTTGTGATGCTAGGACCGAGTGGATGGTTAAGCATTACAAGCCCGATAAACCGGGGTCTCACAATAGCCACCTTGGCCAGTTGGGAATAGTTGCTGAGATTGTTGTTGAGTTCTATACTCATTCTTTGAGGTAAGAGCAAGCCTCTCCTCTCTTTTGTGCATGTGTTGCACTTAGTGAGATTTGAGAGTAAACCCTAAGTGCATGTGTTGCCTTAGGTAGTGGATTGAGTATCCACTTGAGCGTTTACACTTGATTAGTTCAAGTGAGGGTTCATATTTATTTCTCTTGGTGTT
Source organism: Hsuehochloa calcarea (assembly GCA_036346395.1). Taxonomy (NCBI): domain Eukaryota; kingdom Viridiplantae; phylum Streptophyta; class Magnoliopsida; order Poales; family Poaceae; genus Hsuehochloa; species Hsuehochloa calcarea. The sequence continues at coordinate 379,164 of JAYEVG010000040.1, read as the reverse complement.
TGCCGACACCTAGACGGTGTGGAGGCGTCGTGCCCGGTGATCTTATCAAGAAGCTTGTGAGAGGGCCCGGCGTGGTTGTGAGTGGTTTGGTGCTCGCCATCTCCGGAGTGGAGGAAGAGCAACCTTAGTGGTGCGAGGTGTTGATTCGTGTTAGAACCGGTCCAAATGGTTGGACTTACCTCGGAAGTGTTGGCTTAATCAGTGGAGCCGGTCCAACGTGGTTTGGCTTACCTCAACGTGGATTAGGGGAGACGGGCAAGTCTCCGAACACCACGGTAAAACATAATTATGTCATCTTGTTTTATCTTGTGCTTTACTTTGAGCAATTTACATTACACGTTTTAATTGCTTATATATCATTGTATGATTGCTCTCATTGTATTGTGTTCATATTATTGGTGCACTTAGTTGAGCCTAGTTAATTTATGTTTTAATTGTGCAAAACTAATTTGTTATTAGCTTCCGCATTATTATTTGGTTTTAGCGTTAAAGATTTTTAAAACCGCCTATTCAACCCCCCTCTAGTCGGCCACCTCGATCTTACACTCACCAGCCAATACAAGCAAAAGGGAGAAGATAGGATGATACCATGAAAAGTTCAAGTGGAAAGTATGATTTGGAACACACCATTAGGATTTGAATAGATTATGGGTACCCGAATACGCCTGAAATGCGTAGTTCCCTTTTTTTGTTGAAACTTGTTATTATGATGCCTAATGCTAATTTGAAGTATATGCATAAGAAAAATTGAGGTGATATGATAAACCAGTCTAAAACCACTTTTTCCTATATGAAACTCTGCAGTACTACCTGTAAACCCATGGCCTTTGCAATCTATAAATATAAAAAGGATGCAAAACAAGCATCTGTTTGCGTATTACCATTTCAACAATTAGTCTGAGCACACGTGTTTAGATGTTATGAACCCAAATAATCAATCAACGTAACATGAGCATGTGCAAGTAAGGTAACAAAACATCACCATTGCTGAAATCCCAGCCGCGGAGCAGTCCGAGACGGCGGAGGCGCGCGGCACGGGCCGGGCCGCATGAGGGCGAGCAAACACACAAGCGTTGGTGCGGGTGGCCAAACCACATCAACGTCTTTGTCGAGCGCACGGGCCGAGCGAGCGAAGAGAGGAAGAGGGCGTGGGTCGAGAGCGGCACTAAGCCGAGCATTGAGGAACAGCAGACGCGATCGGAGCCGAGCCATGGCGCGGCGCTGGAGGGAGTGGCCCAATCTCCGGAGGTGGAACCGAAGAAGTCCACCAGGGGGAAGAGAAGGGAAACAGAGGAAGAAAGATTGAGGAGGAAGAAGAGAGAAAGTAACGGGGAGCCATTCGGCAGGGAGATGGAGACAAAAACTCCATTCAGCCAATAGCACAAGAATCTATCAGTTCCGCCCCGCTCCTCTCCTTTCTCGTGCAGAAGATCCCCAACGACACGGCCGACGTCGATACTGCGCGATCGGACGGCCCGAGCGCGCTAGCCGAGCATGACAAGAATTTTTTGGAGACACGCGGGCACGCGCGATTGGCCGGGGACGGCTGGGAAACGCGGATGAGGCGGCATTTCCTCGCCCAATAAAGCTGCAACAGGGAGCCATTCGGCACGGAGATGGAGACAAAAACTCCATTCGGCCAATAGCATAAGAATCTACCAGTTCCGCCCCACTCCGCTCCTTTCTCGAGCAGAACATCCCCGACGACACAGCCGACGTCGATACTACGCGATCGGACGGGCGGGCGCGCTAGCCGAGCACGGCAAGAATTTTCTGGAGACACGTGCGTGCGCGGGGTTGGCCGGGGATGGCCGGGAAACACGGACAAGGTGGTATTTCCTCGCGCAATAGAGCTGGATAAGATTACCTAATGTGTTTCTGTTTTGCTCTTTCTACAGCAACAACCGCAATCTTCTACTGCACACATCGTTGATTTTGCTTCCAACTGATACAGCTGTGCTGTGCCAACGAAAGCAGCACCATCTCTATCTTACAGCCTACATAGCATGCTCAGTAGCAATCTTATGTCTTGTTTATATATCTATGTGCTATGGTGCCTACTCCAGACCTATATGCTCGCCGGCTCTCATACCACAGACGACCATCTTTTGCGGCTGCCAGGCAACCGCGCCTGCAGTGAACTTTGTGCTAATGCCAATCAGCTTCGGTCCTGTCTCATTTTTTCGTCTTGCATGAACAGCCCAATCTACTGATTTAAAGGTCCCGGCAATGCTTATGGTATATGTTATTTCGTTTTTACTGGGCATTGCCTCACGCGTTTGCCATCGCGCGCGCAGGGCTCTAGTACAATACAATGCCGACGGGAAACAGAATGGTTTTATGGGTCGCATCGTCTACCGATGGCTTCCGTTCCATCAGTTGCGATTCTATTTTCGGGAACAAAGCTTCATGGGACGAACTACAGGTTGTGATCTTCACTCATGGAGATCACACTCGATGGTCTCCGCCTATGGGGATATGTCACTGTTGATCGACCTTCCCTGCCACCGCCGGTTCAGCCTCCTCACATGCAACCTACTCATGCACCTCTTGCACAATATGAAGCCGCTAAGAAGGAGGGAGAGGCTTGTTGAAAATATGCCCTAGAGGCAATCATAAAGATGATTATATTTTGTTAAATTCATAATATTGGATAATATATTATCATGTTCCTTGAATGAATCATCAGTTCTATAGATCAATGAGTATGTGACTTGTTAGTGAAACTCTTTAGCATATATGATGTTGTTCTAAATGTATCCCTGGTCGGATGTCACTAGTCGGAACACCAGTGACTCTACGACCAGCACATGTATTGATTGATGACCATGTTTTACCGGATATGGATATAGGGATATCGAATCAATAATGTGAGCATATGTTAGAGAACATGGGGTTGGATAGACCCACCTTGAGACACTATTGAGATTGTTATGATTCTATGTGTCATTAGTTGGTCTCAAGTAATGATGATGCATAAATATTTAGACATGAGATCAGCATTGTTTCCTACATGTGTAATAGCACTCTTAGGGGTTGACAAATGCTACTCGTAACTGAGTAGTTATAAAGGTAGCTTTCGGGTATGCTATGAAACATGCGGAGGGATATGACTGGTTGGATATGAGATTTGTCCCTCCTAACATAACAGGAGAGATGTCTCTGGGGCCATCGTTGTGATCGAATAAAGAAAGTGCATGGCCATGCTACTAGTGGTTGAAGTGTCGACCACATGAAGTTATCCGACACTCAATCGAGAAAGTATTGAACTGTCCATGGATGACACAACATCTCACCTAGAGTTCAACCAGATATCGTGAGGCAAAGGGAGAATACACGAGAAGGTCTTCCAGTTCGATCAGATACAGACCAGTCATATGGAGATACGAGCTGGTCGTAGGCTGGTCAAACATGGTCACTAAGTGGTCGAAACCTGGTCGTAAGGAGTTACGAATTGGTCGAGACCAAATATGAACTGGTCGTATAGAGATACGAACTGGTCGTTAGTGATATGGACCTCGTCATAGATCATATTACATTAATGTTTGTCGATATATTCTATGTGTGTTTGGGAATCGTTATGTGCTGCTAAGTACCACTAACAACTAGTGGTCGGAAAAGAGTTTCCGAGTCACAACCGATTACATATGAACCTATAGGGTCGCACACTTAAAGGGCTAGGATTTGGTTTGGATGGTCATCCGAATTTATATAGGCCACGAGTTTCTAATGGGCCTCAAGTTCGAGACCCATCATGGATGCATATATATAGAGGAACGATGGCATGGGGTTGACTATGATCTTTTGGAAGAACTCCCGAAACCCTAACAGCCACGCCTTCCTCAACCACGCCGCCGGTGCTAGCACTCCAGCGCGCGGTGTCCCTGCCCCGTACGTGTGGATACCTCGGAGGTGTTTTTGCGAAGCTTCAGCACTAGGACGATCCGCAACTCATGACGATCACCGAAGTAGGAGGTGAAGTTACGCAGTGAGTACAACCACTCGGAGGAGCAAACGCGCGGCGAGTACAACTACGATTGCATCTGCTCGCTACATTGACTCTACTTCCACTACGAGTCAGCGCGTCTAGTGGTAATCTCATGATCTATTACTAGCGGAGGTTTCTTGGTTGCGCGATAAAAAAAATTTGTGCTATCGTAGCCTACCCGTAATCCAACAAGGCTGTTGCTACTTCTGACGCTACTGATGAGGTGTTTCAATATGCCATTGCCGCTTTCGAGCGTTGGTGTGCTGATGAAGCTCGTGTTCGAGCCATCCTAGTGGTCAGCATCGACGACTCTATCCAGCCAGACATTGTTGGTCTACGGTCTACTCGCCAGATCTGGGAGTACTTGCGCGAGCGTTGCCAGCAGAGTAGCAATGCTAAGTTCTTTTTGCTTCAGCGTGAGTTGGAGACGCTTTGCCAAGAGGATTCTTCTGTCGACGACTTCTACCGAGCCCTAGCCAGTCTCTAGTGCCAGCTGGACAAACTGGCTTCTCCACTCTGCTAGGAGTGTCATAAGGTGCAGAAGGCAGATCGAACAACAGAGCAAGAGTGAGTCCACGACTTAGCAAGTGCACAATAAAACAATAAACATACAGATTATTATTCAATTTAATCATTATCATGGACATTATCATTGTCGTTGTCATACTTTACTCTAATCATATCATCTCCCATGTATGCAATGCTCCATTATGCTCATGCTCATATGCAACTCCATCAGCTGATAGCAGTATAGTGGAGTGATCACTCGTCAGCGAACCACTCTATCCTTCACTCCCGTGAAGTCCCACCGAAGTAGGTTTTTATCTAGAGTACTCTGGATTAGTCTGTAACTTTCTCACCAACCTCACCGAAATAGTTTCATGGATTTCTCACCGACCTGACTCAAGCAACTCCTGTCATAATGAATGTAAATGATGCAATATATTTTAATTTTTCATTAACATAATCTATCATCATAATTACCATATCATGTCATCAACTTAACATGCCATCGATATTTCATGTCATAACATTATTAAATCATCATAATCGTAATAGTATGGCCTATAAGCATAGGTAAATCATGGTTAAAAGTCATATCAATTCAATTATGAAGACAAGGGTTGACAAACCGATGTCTACCGTTTTACCATGCACTTGCCTTTTAGCCACGAAAGTTAGGATGATGTAAAGGCGGCATCGAACTCAAAACAACACTCCCTAGATAAGCATTAATAATGCATCTCAAAACATGCCCGAACAGTACACAATCATGAAACAATACGCTATTGCATCTATGTGCAAACCCAACAATCTTAACTCATCTTCACCAGACAACCTACCCACTATCCTGGTGATCAAACGTCCATTACTTTTACTTTTGGACTCTAAATATATCAAACTCCTTATTTTCTGGAGTCTACACTAAATTTTCTACAATTTCTTGGTCATGTAAATTTTCTTATTTTGCCTTCTAGTTCCCCATTTTCAACAACAAATGTTATTCTGGAACTTCATAGAACTGTCGACTTCATAATTTTATAACTATTTTTTTACCACTTGAAAAGTAGTAAAACAAACTACTTATGGAAACAATAAAGAATTATCTAGCTAAACGTAGTTATGACCATAATTTAATTTTAGCATATGATGCATGTAATTAAGCAATCTTCACAACTGTTGTCAATGACGACGAAAAACTAATAAGCAGTACTCTTGAGGTCATAACTTTTCAAAATTATATACAACTTTCCTAACATGGAAAGGTCATAAATCAGGACGCATATACCCCGCACCGCCCCCGCGCGCATGGTTCTGGAGTACAACTTACCGAATTATAGCATCCTAAAACGTCCAAATCCTGCGACCAAACTAATCTAAATCTTCAATAAACATCAATCTAATATCAAAGCAAGGTTAACTAGATCATTACCCACAAAAAATTAGACGGCAAACACGGATGGATCACCAACCCTAATTTACATTTTCTTCTTCCTTTTTCCTCTCTTTCCTTCTTCTCCTTCCTCTTCCATGCCTCTTCTTCCTTGCTGATCATTCTACCTTGCTTTGGAGAACACCCCTAGGGTCCTATTTAAAGGCCAAGGGGATGGAGGGTCGTGGCTTGGATGTGGTAGTGTTGGAAACAACCGATATTGAATTTGATTTGGAGTACACTTTGAATTCAAGTCGGTTTTCTGTTTTTCTGCTATGCAATAAACTTTCCGGAGGCCATAACTTTATATCACAAACTCAGAATTGAGTGATTCTTTTTACCGTTTAGCTAGCGTAGAGGACTTCAACTTTCTATTGTGGAGGTTTTCTGAAAACACCGTGTTCATTGCCACATTTGCTTTGGAAGTTGACTATGTTACGGGCTATGATTCTTTATATAGTCTGTCTTGCAGACTCCACATCTCACACGTCAAAAACTCCCAATTAGGTCAATAAGAACTCTAAATTTGACTATACGAAGAGATCTACAACTTTGTAATTATGGGACTTTCCATTTGAATCTGTTTCAGACACGAAAATCATGTTGCAAGATGATAAATAGATTATGTCCCGTTTATTGACGAGGCAAATGTGGACTCACCCATCCTCTCCTTTATTGGGTGGCCCAACCCTCCCCTTGTCGAGTCCAGGGTAGACTTGGTTTGGGCTTAGACCGGCTGCTCACTACCCATACTTTCCCACTCTTTTTCTCTTCAATTACCTCCCTAATACTCTTCTATTTCCTTCTTAATTGAACTTGATATTACACCAGTACCTTACCAGCACGTGGACCTCATATTTGGCCTCCCAAACGCTCGGCTGAAGCAAGAAAATTACATGTTCATCCAAGCGCCAATTTACAAGGTCATCATCACGTGTGGGTCCCACTACAAGAATTTGTCCTATGCGCTGATCAGCTATAATGCGGCCAAGATTCGAAGCATCCATAAGCAAGCAGCCATTAATTTGGTCACAGCTACACAAACTGTGGATTTGTTCCTAGGACACGTGGGCCATCGGTTGGACTTGTTACAGCCTGGTGTGTAACTTGTGTACATTATCCCGTGTGCACCAAAAATGGCACCTTGAATGTAAGAGAGGAGAGCATCCAGCGCACATGCATTTGTCGGCTTCTATGAGGAGATAATTTGGATTATTAATGGCGTGCTCAAAATACAAGAAACGGGTTTTTCGCGTGCAGACTTTTGCTCGGATTTGCAAGGATGCGTGAGGATCTCTGTCGAGGATGCTGATTTGTGGACCCACCAATAATGCCGCTTAGAACCTAACTGCCCCAAAATTCTAGCAATATGGGCAGAGGTGCGGTCCAACACGAGATTCAGTTCGATAGGTTAGGAGCCTACTAGTTTCTAGGGTTCGTGTGGATCGAACCTAACCCGTCCTGCTCGTTTCAACACGCCGCCGCTGCCTCCGACGCACCACGACTAACAGTATGATGGCTGCTTCTAAGCCAGCCCCGTCATGCACGTTGCCGACTACAGGTCCGGCGAACCCTTCAAGGGTAAGGTAAGAACGTTCTCATCGTCAGCTATAGAAACTCCGACATGGAGGTCTGCCTTGGACCTCTGCCACCACGGCACCTGCCCACCATAGTTGTCAGGAACTCGGTGGACTAGGCAAGTTCACGTTCGAGATTAGGGGTGTAAACGGAGCGGATAATTTCCGACCGACCGACCGTCCGAATAAACATGGGTAAAATTCGGTTTTTTTGGATATCCGGTTTTTTTCCCAGATTCGGATAGAGATACGAATTCGGTTTTTTTCTACCAGATACGGATACAGATTCGGTAATCAGTTATCCGGTAAATTCGAAACTATCTGGGAATTAATTCGGATATATCCGAATACTATCCGAACGCCCGCGCGGCGCCACTAGTTTCTTTCCGCTCACTTGGCTCTCGCGCTCCGCTGGCCTGATTTCGCTCCCGCACTACCCTAACCCTCAGGCCTCAGTAACTCCTTAGTCCTCACTCGTTGCCTCGCCTCCTCCCTTCCCCAATCCCCAGTTCCCCTCCCTCGCCACCGCGGCACTGCCGCCTTCTCCCTTCCCCTCCCTCACCGCCTCCTCCATTCCTCTCCCTCGCCGCCGCCGCCGCCTCCTCCCTTCCTCTCCCACGCCGCCGCCGCCTCCTCCCTTCCCCTCCCTCGCTGCCTCCTCGCTTCCCCACCCTCGCCATTAACCGTCGACGCCTCCAGCTGCCACCGCATCTCCGCCCGTGTCTTTGCGTCGAGGAGTGGCGAGGAAAGAAAGTGATGATGGTCTTGACCCCATCGTGACCAAGCTCACGGTCCACCACGCTCTTCAGCCCGGATGATCTGGAATCCAGGTGAATTCTCATTCCTCAGTTCCTCACTCTTCCCCCAATTGGAATGTTGTATGCTGTGGACGATCTGGAATCCAGCTGTATGTTGTGGAATGTTTGCTATATATGTCAAGACTCAAGAGATATTTGCAAGAGACTATAGAATCAAAGTGATTTTTAGTTGTATGAAGCATAAGCATATCGTTTGCTCAATTCAGTTGTGTTAGTATATGTGGATATCGTGAGGATATGTGCACGATCTCAGGATGATGAGTCAATTGGCAATGGCGTTATTGGTTTGCAAAATCTCGCGTTTTCGGGTTTGCTCCAAGGTCACGAGCCACGGCCGGTCTGGCCGGTTGTCTTGGTCGATCGACCGCCGTGGAAGCGATCCGGCCGACCATGGTGACCGGTCCGACCGCTCCTTGAAAGTTGTGTTTTGGAGTGGGCCAAAAATAGGTTGTGTAGGCAAGTGAGGAGTCTCTGGATGTGGTCCCATCATTTTGGAGCTCCCAACAAAAGTTCTATTCGATTGAAATTTCGGAAGGTTTGAATTTCTCGCTTGAATTTTGCTAAGTCTTTTGGACCGGTCCGACCGCCGTTGTGGGGCCGGTCCGGCCGTATGAATCGGTCGGGCCGCCTCAAGATCGATCGCCGTGATCACTGAATGAAAGCCAAGTGTTGCATTGAGTTGATTTTGAGTGTGTGATTCTACGAACTTCAATGCTTTATTGATGTATATTGCATTGCGGAATCGGCGTGGGTCAAGTTGTGAAGAACTTGTTCCCTAAGCGGTTTGTTTGTCTATTCTTTGTGCGGATGGCTTGCGAGTCAGCGGCGTCAGCGGTGAGTGGATCGGGACTACGCTTGGAGAGCGAGGTCGAGCGATCGGGATCTGCCGGTGAGGTTGTGTGACTCAAGCATGGTGCGAGAATGGACAAGATGGATCGAGCAGGTGATTGAAGCACCGGTTGGATCGGTGGTGCGGATATCGGTGCGAGTCTCAGGAGGTTCCGGGGATTCGGACAAGAGAGGCTTGGCGTCGATGAGAACCGATCAACCTACACGTGGTGAAGCGGCGATTGCTTCAAGAGTTATTTGTGTGTGGGTCCCATGTGTAAGAGACCCAAAAGGGAAACCCTAGCTCTCTAGTATAAATAGGAAGGGAGAGGTGGAAAACCTAAGCAAGCATTCATTTTAGCCCCTTCTTCTTTTTCTAGGGTTTGGAGGAGAGGAGAGGAGAACTAGGGTTGGAGTGTGCTCCTTGTTGAGCTCTTGCCCTCCTTGGTGGAGAGGCTTTGTAAGCATCTATTGTGGATGAACAATCTTGTGATGCTTAATTGAAAGATCAATTGCTCCTTTGTGTTCTTCTCTCTTTTGGATGTTTTTGGTGCTTCCTTGATTCAACGGTTCATGCTTGGTCTCTTGGCCTACTCTATTTTGCTTTGATGTGTGGGATTACTCCTAGAGTCATCTAGTTCATCAAACCCCACAAGCAAGACTTGAATCAAGTTTTCTCATTTCTAGGGTTTGTGCACTTCTTTGTTAAAATCTCAAGAGATCGATTCTGCGAAGTGGATCGACGGATCGTCGCTAGAAATAGGTCTCTAATATCATTAGGGAGGTGTGCTAGAAATTTGGTCAAGTTTTATTGGTTGAATCAAAAGTTGGATCAAATTTCGTTTTGGATTTGGGTGGAGTTTTTCAAGATCTTGGACTCTACCGGTCCGACCAAACCTTACAACGGCGGTTCGACCGTCAGTGTATTCGATCATTGGGTTGGCGGGTCGAACCGTATCCCACCGGTCCGACCGCTAGTTAGTTGCCGGTCGATCCGCTCCTTGACCGTCGGTCCGACCGCCGCCGTGGTAGCCGGTCGGACCGCTTGTGTCGATGAAGAACATTGAGTTCTTTTCTCCTTTTGTGTCGTGTGCTTGAGGGACTTATCAAATTCAACACAAGGCTTCCGTTGTGTGCTCACCGAACTTCTTAGCTCTCATAGCTAAAGGAGTAAAGTGCGTGTTGGTTTTGATTTAGGCGAGAAAGTTTTGAAAGCCTATTCACCCCCCCTAGTCGCCTTTCCGGTCCTACAAGTGGTATCAGAGCCGGTTAGCTCTTTTCTATAGATCTTAACAGGTCTTTGGAGCCATGGCGACTGACAAGTACTCAACCAAGCCACACATTTTTGAGGGAGTTGACTTTGCATCTTTGGAAGGCTCGTATGCAAGCGTATATCGAGGCTCAAGGGCACGCTATTTGGCTAAAGGTGAAAAACCCTTATGTCGTGCGGTAGATGACGATCGATCACTCCAGATGTGGAGGCCAACAGCAAGGCTCGAATTATTTGATCCAAGGCCTTAGTCGATCTGAGTTTGAGCGTGTTGCTCACTTGCGGTCTGCTCACGAGATCTGGCGGACACTTTGTGATTATCACGAAGGGTCCATCGCGATCAAGGAAGTGAGGCGAACCCACTCAAAAGGTTTACTCGAAGATCGAACAAAGGCACGGTGAGTCTTTGGATGAGTGTGGGAAGATTCTCTAAAATTCTTCATGATCTCCGCACGTTTGACTTGATATTTTACGAGTGCGAAAATGCACGCCACTTACGGGTGCTCTTGATGTGAAGGTGCGGGGATGAAGATCACTTCCATCAATGACAACATCATCATGAGTGAGCTTACCATGGATAAGCTCTACTCGAGGTTGAAGACGCATGAGATTGACTTTATCTCGCGTCTCCCAAAGACAGTCGATGGCTTTGGTGGTCGACAAATCCAAGGGTTGCTCTTGATTCTCTTGATTGTAGCTCATCGGCTTTTCATTATCGCTTTACATTCTTTGAGTGATGAGCAACTTGAGAAATTGCAGGGATGACTTAGCCCTCCTTTCCACCAAATTCACAAGAGCGTACAACAAGGTGAGAAATAGGAGGAGGAGTGGACCTATCACGTGCTTGAATGTGGTGAGCCAAATCACATTCGCTCCAAGTGCCCCAAGCTAAAGGGCAAGGAGGAGAAGGAGACAAGAAGACATCCCGGAGAGGATGCAAAACCCAAGAAGACAAACTATCGGAAGTTTGTCGGTAGGGTCCTTGCCGCTCTTGAGAATGTTAATATGAGCGATGTGGATTCGGAAGCGGAGGGCGGCGAGTGATTCTCGTGGCAAGAAGAAGGCGCATGACTTCACCAAGCATGTGTTTCATGGCCAAGAACACCCGACGGCGATTCCTCCAAAGATGAGGATCCTTTTAGTGATCGATGAGGTATGCCCTTCTATTCTTTGAGATGAAAAGGGCTCGGTGCTTCTTTGAGCGAAATTGCATAAGCAAGTAAAAATGATTAGGAAGCGAGGACATTATGATTGATAATTTGAATCTTGAAGTTGTTAGGCTTAAATCTATCAATCCTGGCGATATTTGTGATTCTGCACTAGCTTGCTTAAAGATTTGACAAGCTTGAAATCTGCTCATTCCTCTCATCACAAATCAACTAAAAGATGCTCTCGATGAACTAGAATCCTTCAAGTCTAGATCGCTTGTTTAGATGTCATTCCCTTGATGTGACCGCCATGGAAGCTATCCAGTTAACTTGCTCTAATTGTGCTTTGCTAGAATTAAAATTGGATAGTTCCTTAAAAGAATTGCAAAAGTTTGATGCTAGTCACACATGCTCCCATTGTAAGGATAATAGGATTAAGATGCAAGAGATGACGAAACATTGATTTACTCTAGAGTTGCATCTTGTGAAAATTGTCCCAAGCTTACAATTGAGATTGAAGCCTTAAACAAGACCACGGAAGAAAAGGCTAAAATTGAAAGATCCATGTCTTTCTTGCTTCTAAAAGGTTGTTGATTCTAACTCTTGTGTTTTGAATCTTTGAAGTTGAAACCATGGTTAGTCGGATACAAGAGGCGTTTAGAGTCAAGTTTAAGGAAGCGATTGAGTAGGATTCAGGAATCCTATTGTGTGTCTTGTGAGGCCTTCAAAGTGGAAGTGGCCCTTCTTAAGAGTAAGCGCAATGAGGTAATCAAGTCTAGCAAGTGTGCTAGATGTGAGGAGTTAGTGAAAGAGAATGATTACCTCAAGGTGACTCTTGAGAAATTTTCAAGTGGGAAAAAGAAACTCAACATGATTCTTGATCAATCCAAGGTGGCGTGAAAAATAGCGGTCTAGGTTTCAACCCCTAGAGCATTCCAAGAAAAACCCACCTAAGATTGCTAGAGTTGTGAAGAATGGTTTGTTTGAGCTAGAACCTCCTAAGCCATCAGGGTTGTTTTCAAATCCGGTGGTTTTGCTCAAACTCTTTACGGCAAGAAAGGTGCTTTCACTCATGCATGCAGACCCTCAAAGGTCGATACCATTGCACCTTCTCGCAAGAAAGAAGGCCATCTTGTTGAGTTACCTTGGGAGAGCAAAACTTGAGAGAAAAGAGAGGATGGCGTCCTAAGATCCATTAGAGGAGTCCCTTCTCGGATGTAGTCTCTAGAGCTAGGCGACTGTTTATCGCACCACACATAGGCCTAGATTTGTAGAGAACTTTGTAGACTCTTTTGTTGGGTCTAGGCGACATCTTGGATTAGAACATCGTGAGGAGAGACAGGGTAGCACCTAGGCAGGGGAGTATCGATCTTTTGGTAGATCGTTTGGAGAGGTCTAGGTGGTTCTCATGTGCATTCTTATGATTTTATTCTGATCATGTTTCACTATTTCTCTCTTTGTTCCCGGACATCGTGCTTCTCGATCTTTGGATTCCTCGTTCATTTATCACTAACTTGATCTTGAGGCACGGATGTTTTCGATTGTGCCTTTTAGGTCCGTCGTGCGAGGAAGGAGGACAAGTGGCTTGTTGACTCGGGTGTTCTCGACATATGACCGGAGATTCTAGATGGTTCTCCTCCTCACACGTGCATCCGGCAATGAATTGATTACATTTGGGGATGCTTCTACCGGCCGTATTCGCAAAGGGCCTTTGTCTTGCGTCAACGACAAGTTCATGCTAAAAGGCGTCGCTTTGGTGAGTAAGTGAGGTATAATCTTCTATCTGTTTCTCATTTGCTTGATGAGGGTCTAGAAGTGAGGTTTAAGAGAGGTGAGTCAGAGTTCTAGATTCCTCGGGTGAGCTTGTTTTGAGATCTCGAGTTTGAGAAGATTTTACGTGCAAATTTCAAAGCATTTCTTACGCTTCTAGTCCTAGGTGTCTTGTAGCCTCGATTCTCATGACCTTGTTTTGTGGCATCGTAGACTTGGGCATATAGGTTTTGATCATTTGTCTAGAGTCGGTTGCAAGGACTTGATTAGAGGTTTGCCTAAGTCAAGGTCATCGAGATCTTGTGTGCTCACCACAGAGACATGGTAAGATGGTGTCTGCTTCCCACCCACCTCTTACTTTGGTAATGGTGATGGACGGGACGACTTCTTCACTTAGATCTGATTGGTCCTTCTAGAGTTCAATCACCGGTGGGAAATGGTATGTCTTTGGTGGTTGTGGATGATTACTCGGTATTCATGGGTTTATTTTCTTACTTCTAAGGACGAAGCATTTGGATTCTTTAAATATTTGGTCCTTAGAATTGCTTTGATTTACACGAGCTTTGAGAGCCATTAGGGTGATAATGGGACGAGTTCAAGAACTCTTCTTTTTCTACCTTCTGCGATAGGGAATTGAGCATCGCTTTCTTCTCCTAGAGTTCCTCGTGAGAATGGTGTTGTAGAAAGGAAGAACAGAACCCTTGTAGAGATGGCTCGGACCATGCTAGATGAGCATTCTACTCCTAGGAGATTTTAATGAGGCGATCTCTCTTGCTTGTTATATCTCCAATAGGGTTTTCTTGAGATCTGTGGTTGGGAAGACTTCTTATGAGCTTAGATTTGGTCATTCTCCAAAGGTCTCTCATTTCAAGATTTTTGGTTGCAAGTGCTTCATTCTTAAACATGGCAATCTTGATAAATTTGAGTCTAGATGTTTTGATGGCATATTTCTTGGATATCCCGCTCATTCTCGTGGCTATCGTGTTTTTAATGTTGATACTAACAAAATTGTTGAGACTTGCGAAGTCACTTTTGATGAGGCTAGTCACAGTACTAGACCCGATGCTTGGTACAGGTTTCAAACTCAAGAAAGCATCTTCGTCGATGATGATTACGAGGATGAAGACCCAAACCATCCTCCTGCTACCTCGAGAGGGTGGAGAGCTGCTACTACTACTTGATGTCGGTGACCGGCACGCCTCCTATCCCCACCGACGATCCGAGTGGCTCTGTTCCTACCTCCACAACTCATGAGGTAGAGGCCACGTCTGCACCAGAGCACCACTTCGCATCTGGCGACAACATCCACTGAGCGGATGATTGGGGATCTTCAAGAGCGAGTCACTCGCTCGTGTTTATATCTCCGATTCCCATGCACATTCTCGCTTTTGTTGCTTCTTTTGAACCCCGAGATATCACCCATGCTTTATCGATGCCTCTTGGGTCAATGCCATGCATGAAGAGCTTGAAAATTTTGAAAGAAACAAAGTCTGGTTTTTAGTTGAGCGACCTTCTGATTCTCATGTTATTGGAACAAAATGGGTGTTTAAAAATAAGCAAAGTGAGGATGGATTGGTTGTTAGCAATAAAGCTAGACTTGTTGCTCAAGGTTATTCAGTAGAGGGCTTAGACTTTGAGGAGACCTTTGCTCCAAAGAGCTAGATTGGAAGCCATTCGCATTCTTTTAGCATTTGCAACATCCAAGGGTTTCAAGCTTTTTCAAATGGATGTTAAAAGTGCCTTCTTGAATGGCTTCATAGAAGAAGAGGTCTTTGTCAAGCAACCTCCTGGGTTTGAAAATCAAAAATTCCCAAACCATGTTTTTAAACTCTCTAAAGCCCTGTATGGATTGAAACAAGCTCCTAGAGCTTGGTATGACAGGCTTAAGAGTTTCTTGCTTGAAAATGATTTCAAAATGGGAATGGTTGATAAAACCTTGTTCACTCTCGGGCATGGCGATGATTTCTTGTTGGTTCAAATATATGTGGATGATATTATTTTGGTGGTTCCTCTCATGCTTTGGTGTCTAGATTTTGATTCTATGAGCGGTGAATTGAGATGAGCATGATGGGAGAGTCGACATTCTTCCTTGGTCTTCAAATCAAGCAAGCGAAAGAAGGCACCTTCGTCCACGAGTAAGTATACAAAGGACCTTCTTGGCGCTTCAATATGGGAAGCGAGGCCAATGTCTACTCCCATTGCAACAACCACCGTCTTTGGACCACGATGAGGATGGAGAGTCCGTGGACGGAAGGAGTACCGCAGATGATTGGCTCCTCCTCTATCTTACAAATCGGTAGGACATACAATTCGCGGTATGTCCGTGCGCTCGATTCGAGCTTCCTCGTGCTTCTCATCGTCAAGTCATGCGCGCGCATCTTGGTATCTTCAAGATACGCTTGATTTTGGACTCGTATTCTTCTTCTTGGCTCTTTCAATTCGAGCATTTTACGATCTTGATTTACACGGTGTAGAGTTGATAGGAAGAGTACTTCGCACTTGTCATTTCTTGGGCACATCTCTTGTTTCTTGGTCTTCTAAAAAGTCTTACATTGCCTGATCTGGTGGTCGAGTATGTAAGCTGCCACGATGGTCGCTCTCGTGTTCTCTGGATTTTGTCCACGCCGCGAGACTATGGGTTATCTTTGGGAAGTGTTCCTCTTTTACGTGACAACACTTCGCAATTAATATTGCCAAAACCCGATGCAACATTCGAGACTAAACACATTGACATTCGATTTCATTTTCTCGAGAGGCCATGTTGAGAAAGGTGATGTTGTGCTTCATTTTGTAGAGTCGAGCAACGACTTGCGATATTTTCACTAAGGCTCTTGACTCTTCGCGTTTCTTTGCTGCGGGGAGAGTTAGGGTTATTAGTCCTATTGGGCTGTTTTGAGGGGAAGTTGCTCTTTTGCATTCATTGTATCATAATGCATGTTTCATTTCATTTGTCTTGCATTGTGTAATAAAATCGGTGGAGCTTTGATTATTATCCTTGTATGACTTGTTCTTATATTCTATACCTTGTCATATCGAGTGATAGTCTGCTAGACCTCTTTTATGGCTCTTCGTGTGTGGCTTAGCTTTTGACTTGCTAACTTTATATCTGTGAGAAATTTGAATCAAATCATGTCTTGTTGGATCTTGTGACTAGTTTTGCTCTAGTGATCCACTTATGATTCTCGCCATGTCTTACAAGTTGAATTGAGTCTTGAACTTATTCGAGTTAAAAATGAGCTTTTATCTTATTAAGTCAAGCAAATGAAAAATGAGATTTTACGTGCGAAAAAGCTGATCTCACCAATCCTTTCTCATGAGACGGCTTGCCATTGCACTAGGCATGAACTCGGGGAGTTTTGGATGACCTAGATCATTCTTTTAAGCTTATCGCTTGAGATGGTCGCGCAAGGCTTGAGATCTAGCACAAAAAAAGGGGAGAAAGAAAGAGAAATTGCCCAAAAGGGCTAAGTGCTTGAGCTTTGCTTCAAAAGAATTTTCTTAATGCTCAAAATGCCTCAACTCTTATTTTGAGTCTCTTTTACTTATAGACATGGCTTGACTCATTTTTGGTTGCTTTGAGTGAATCTATGATTTTGAGCAACTTGTCATGATTGCAATTCTGTTAATCTCAGATTTCGCTATCTTTGGTTTTAGCTTTCCAGTACACGTTTTGCCATGATTGAATATAGCGTCTTCTCCTTATATGGCTTGGTATAATACTTGTACTGTCTACATGTATAATGGTCATTGCTCCTTTTTACTAAAGCTCAAAAATAAAGTCATTCCTTCATGCTCTTTCTTTTTCATGCATCTTGATGAATTCATTGTCAAAGGGGGAGAAAGATTGTGAAGAAAATGCTGTTGGAGCTTTTGGTTTCATACATTGAAGAAAATGCTGTTGGAGCTTTTGGTTTCATACATAAAGATTGGTTTCATATATAAAGAACACACAAAAAAAAAAACAAAACTTTTGTGAACCTTTTGAAAATTTGTGATCATGGTGAGTTGAGCTTCTGGGTTTATTGCCTTTTCCTGATTTGATTTGAAATTGAAGAATACTCACAATGATCAAAGGTCAAATAGAACAATGTGCCTTTCATTTGGACCTAAGTGAGATTTTTGGCTACTTTACGAATTTGAATTCTTTTGTGCTTTCAATGCCTTATCTCACTTGCTTACACTATTACGAAGCCACTTGGTGGTTCCTAGGCTTTTGTTGCTTATGGATCAAGTTGTGCCTTTATGCAGCAGCGTATTTTTACTTTTCATTTTGAAAAACCACATTTTCTTGAAAATTGCCAATGTGTTCATCAAGGGGGAGATTGTGGATATCGTGAGGATATGTGCACGATCTCAGGATGATGAGTCAATTGGCAATGGCGTTATTGGTTTGCAAAATCTCGCGTTTTCGGGTTTGCTCCAAAGTCGTCGAAAGCACTTTGGCGGTCGATCGGTTGTCTTGGGCGGTCGAGCCGCCGTGGAGCGATCCGACCGCCATGGTGACCGTCCGACCGCTCCCTTGAAAGTTGTGTTTTTGGAGTGGGCCAAAATAGGTTGTGTAGGCAAGTGAGGAGTCTCTGGATGTGGTCCCATCATTTTTGGAGCTCCCAGTCAAAAGTTCTATTCGATTGAAATTTCGAGAAGGTTTCGGAATTTCTCGCTTGAATTTTGGCTAAGTCTTTTGGACCGGTCCGACCGCCGTTGTGGGAGCGGTCCGATCGAGATGAATCGGTCGGGCCGGCCTGTAAGCGATCGGGCCGCCGATCACTGAATGAAAGCCAAGTGTTGCATTGAGTTGATTTTGAGTGTGTGATTCTCACGAACTTCAATGCTTTATTGATGTATATTGCATTGCGGGCGGCGTGGGTCAAGTTGTGAAGAACTTGTTCGAAGCGGTTTGTTTGTCTATTGTTTGCGGATGGCTTGCGTGTCAACGACGTCAGCGGTGAGTGGATCGGGACTACGCTTGGAGAGCCGAGGTCGAGCGATCGGGGATACCGGGTGAGGTTGTGTGACTCAAGCATGGTGCGAGAATGGACAAGATGGATCGAGCGGGTGATTCAAGCACCGGTTGGATCGGCGGTGCGGATATCGGTGCGAGTCTCTGGGAGGTTCCGAGGATTCGGACAAGAGAGGCTTGGCGTCGATGAGAACCGTGATCAACCTACACGTGGTGAAGCGGCGATTGCTTCAAGAGTTATTTGTGTGTGGGTCCCATGTGTAAGAGACCCAAAAGGGAAACCCTAGCTCTCTAGTATAAATAGGAAGGGAGAGGTGGAAAACCTAAGCAAGCATTCATTTTAGCCCCTTCTTCTTTTCTAGGGTTTGGAGGAGAGGAGAGGAGAACTAGGGTTGGAGTGTGCTCCTTGTTGAGCTCTTGCCCTCCTTGGTGGAGAGGCTTTGTAAGCATCTATTGTGGATGAACAATCTTGTGATGCTTAATTGAAAGATCAATTGCTCCTTTGTGTTCTTCTCTCTTTTGGATGTTTTTGGTGCTTCCTTGATTCAACGGTTCATGCTTGGTCTCTTGGCCTACTCTATTTTGCTTTGATGTGTGGGATTACTCCTAGAGTCATCTAGTTCATCAAACCCCCACAAGCAAGACTTGAATCAAGTTTTTCTCATTTCTAGGGTTTGTGCACTTCTTTGTTAAAATCTCAAGAGATCGATTCTGCGAAGTGGATCGACGGATCGTCGCTAGAAATAGGTCTCTAATATCATTAGGGAGGTGTGCTAGAAATTTGGTCAAGTTTTATTGGTTGAATCAAAAGTTGGATCAAATTTCGTTTTGGATTTGGGTGGAGTTTTTCAGTACTGGACTCTACCGGTCCGACCAAACCTTACAACGGCGGTTCGACCGTCAGGTGTATTCGAGCATTGGGTTGGCGGGTCGAACCGTTGCCCACCGGTCCGACCGCTAGTTAGTTGCTTGGGTCGGACCGCTCCTTGACCGTCGGTCCGACCGCCGTGGTAGCCGGTCGACCGCCGTGTCGATGAAGAACATTGAGTTCTTTTCTCCTTTTGTGTCGTGTGCTTGAGGGACTTATCAAATTCAACACAAGGCTTCCGTTGTGTGCTCACTGAACTTCTTAGCTCTCATAGCTAAAGGAGTAAAGTACGTGTTGGTTTTGATTTAGGCGAGAAAGTTTTGAAAGCGCCTATTCACCCCCCCCCCCTAGTCGCCTTTCCGGTCCTACAGTATATAACTTTGAAATCACATGTTTAGTTGATCCTATGATTGTCATGGATGCTTTAATTATAGCTAAACTGATGATTTATAACTCTCTCTTCAAGCTTTGCTTTTGGCCCTAACTACACCCTTATATTTTACAGGTGTCTCTTATTTATGTTGTATTAATCGCTATAGTTTTGGTGGAGCAAAAGTTTCAGAAAGTACTGATATAGTTTAATAGTTGATGTATCTAGTTGGTCTATTATTTCAAGTAGCAATCTGTCCACTAGTTGTTTTTTATTTAACTTTGGGTGTCAAAATGTGTAATTCCTTGAAGGTTTGGAATGGTCTGTTACTGGATATTGGTTGATGCATTCTGATACTCTTATAGGTGAAAAGTAACTAGGGAGTAAATGGAGAATGTTAGTCACACATTTTCTTTTCTTTTCTTTCTTTTTTGGCCTAAGAATGTGGCAAGTGTGGCGTACTGTGGTACTGGTCTGCCAAACTTTCCTTATGTGTTGTTTAGTTAAAGTATGTGCCACGTATCTCCTTAGGCAATGTTATTGTTTGGTATCAAACCAAATACCCCCTAATTCTAATTTTTGCTTTTGTTGACTTTGGGAAACAATCCTGCATGCAGTTGCATAAAGTATTGTATCAGTGGATGCATGTGCAAAGCAATGTATGTTAGTACTTCTATTAATTTATCCCACTTCAAACTGATATCCCATGTGATGTGATATGCTTAATTATGGAAAATGATGTTATTTTCAGTGCTAATTGTTTGGATTTACGATTATGGACTTCTCAAAGCAATCTTATAACTGAGTTGTTTGCCTAATATTTTATGCAAAGCAGCTTAGCTCTTGATGTAGCCGAGTGTGTATGTAAATACAATCCCAATGTGCTAGTTGAATTATTTTATCCAATAATACAGGCATGTGAGCAAGGCTATGAACTTCACATGGTAAGTGGCTCCATATGTAGGTGTGGCATGCAGGCTTGTGTTCCTTGTGTTTAAATTAATCATCAGGACATGTCTTATAGGTTACAATAATTTATCATTTCAAAGCACACTGCACTGTTTTACATGACCGCGTATACTTGGAATAACAAGCATAAGCACTTATTACTCTATTAGAACACATAATTTTCTAGTATGAACACAGCCCAACCTATTAAAACACTACTACCGCCCTTACCATTGTTGTAATATGACTAACTAGTGATCTTAATAAACTGTTATGCCACATTTGTTCGAGCTGTTAAAGCATAAAATGGATTGTTGAGATTTGAGAACACTGTGTCACCTATCATAAGATAGATGAAGAACTATTTGCAGTCAGACAGGTAGCAACTATCTATTTTAAACCATCCGTTTACATGTCACTTTCAGATTTCAAGCAATTTGTCATTTGAATGAGGTTTTTTTATGCAGCATTCTTTATCTAATCTTACGTGACTATCAAATACAGGGAGCATATCTAATCTTGCTGGACGATTTCGAATATTACTGCTGGTAACAAAGATCGAATCTGACCATACGCCCATACAGGTATACAGAAATACTGCATGTGCTCACTTGGTTCCTTATCATGTCCACGTTTTTCTTATCATGTCCTTTTATAACAGCAAACTCTTTCTTGATTTTGCTATTTGTAGAGTATTGAGAATTTTAGATGACTGCTGCAAGTGGAAGTACAAGCATGTGTGCTAGCACAAGAACATCCCCTGCTGCTGCTACCACAGTAGTTGGCACGGGCCACTCGGTGCCAATGCCACCGCCACCAAATGTTAGTGCATTGGTGGCGTGTGAGACAGTCACAACCACTGGAGGTGTAGGACATGTTGAAGTAGATGAAGAGACTTACACGGGAGAAGTTGAACCTGCTGTGAAGAAGCAGAAGAAGTGTACCTCCAAGGTTTGGGAGTACTACTCTAAGTACTCGGTGACCGTCCCAACAAGAGATGGGGGGAAGAGAAACAAGTTTGGGCGAAATGCAAGAAATATCCTCACAAAGCTCCAGCTGAGACCTCAAGGGGAACTAAGGTATTATGGAATCATGTGGGATTCAAGCATGCTGTAAAGCAAGGCCAACAACAGCTGCAATTTGAGAATGATGAAGGTGGAGAAAATAGTTCAGTTCAAACTTATAGGTATGATGTTAAAGTTAGCCTGAAGAAGTTTTATTTGGCACTGGTTATGCATGAATATCCCTTTGCTATGGTTGAGCATGAGTACTTTGTTGACTTCATCAAGTCTCTACGTCCTGGTTTTTCGTTCAAGAGTCGCATAACCACCAGAAAAGAGATAGTGTACATGTTTGGAGATGAAAAGAAGAAGTTGTATGAACAACTAAAATCTATTTCTTGTCGATTTTCCTCAACTATGGACATGTGGACATCTAATCAAAATAAAGGTTATATGTGTATCACTGTGCATTGGATAGATGATAACTGGCATATGCAAAAAAGAATTGTTAAATTCATTCATGTGAAAGGAAACTATACAGGAACTAATCTAGCAAATGAATTTGTCAAGGGTGTCATATCTTGGAACATTGAGAAGAAGTTATGTGCTCTCACTCTAGACAATGCATCATCCAATGATAAATGTGTTAGATAAATTGTGGTGAAGCTTAATAAGTGTTCTCCCTTGATATGTGATGGTGCTTTTTTTCACGTGAGATGTTTATGTCACATACTTAACCTTGTCGCTCAAGATTGCATCTTCAGTTCATAATATTAGAGCTACTATTGTTATTGTGAAGAATTCTCCATTGCAATGGGAGGAATTTCAAAAGTGTGCAGTACAATGCGACTTGGACAATAAATTCAGTCTTCCATTGGATGTGCCTACAAGGTGGAACTCCACATATGAAATATTGAGTCATGCTATTTACTATAGGGGGCTTTTGAAAGGTTGTTGTTTTTGAACAAGGGTAAATATGAGAAGTGTTCTCCAACAAATGAGAAATGGGATATGGCATATGCATTATGCAAGTGTTTGCAGAAATTCAATGATGCTACTATGATATTTTCTGGAAATCAATATCCAACAGCAAGTCTCTTTTGGTGGAAGTTTTGTGAGATTAAGATGGCACTTGCAGAATGGTGTGAAAGTGCTGATGACACTATTTCTTGTATGGCAAAGGCTATGAAAGCCAAATATGACAAGTATTGGGACAAGTCAAATATGGCTCTTGCTGTGGCATGCTTTCTTGATCCAAGATACAAGAAAAAGTTGGTGGAATATTTTATGGGGATGATTTATCAAGAGAGGGCTGCCCATGAAGTTAATCGCTTTATGGATGTTGTGAACAAATTGTTCCAAGCTTACTTGTCCAGCACTCCTGAATCTTCAAAGCATAATTCTAAAGAAGAGCCTTCTCATCCACATGGTGATGTTGAATTGGGTATTCATGACATTGAACAGTTCTGATATGAAGATGCAACTGTCATAAGTTGTGATATGAATGAATTGGAGCTATACCTTAAAGCAAAACCAATTCGATGGGTTGATCCTACTGGTAAGGGTGCAGAGTTTGACATATTGTCATGGTGGAACACACACCAAGGGGCTTTTCCTGTTCTCTCACGACTAGCTCGTGATGTGTTAGCTATTCAAGTATCAACCGTTGCTTCAGAGTCGGCCTTTAGTGCTGGTGGGCGTGTTGTTGATCCATTTCGTAGTCGACTAGAGTCCGAGGTGGTTGAGGCTCTAATTTGCACTAAGGACTGGACAACTTCATCTAGGAAAGGTAATAATAAGTAATTTAGTTTATAGTTTATACTACTTTCAACTTCACTATCTAACTTTGTGTTATTTAAAAATTTCAGGTTCTAAGGAGAAGATAGTATCACTTGTTGATGAGATAGATTTGGAGCTGGAGGATAGACAATGTGCTACTACAAGCATGAACGAGGAGGTTTGATAATTGTTTTTAATTTTGTACCTTTCTAATTCTGTACTTGTACCTTTCTAATTCTAATTTGGATCTATTATTGTAGGATGAGATGATGACCGAGGCTGAGATCGACTAAGGTGTGGTCTACTTACTTACTTAGCACTTACTATTACTACTTGGCTACTTGTTGTGCAACTAGTGATGTACTTGACTATGGCTATTGGCTACTTGAATTGGCTAGTTGAATTTTGGACCGTATGAGAGTTGTGACTTGCTACTAGCTTGTTAGTACCTTAATTACAATCTCCAACTTATGCTATGCACGTGCTTTTCATTATCTTCTTCTCCTCTTTTCAGATTCTGAATACCTTTTTGTTATGTAAGAACCTTAATTACAATCTCCAACTTATGCTATGCATGTGCTTTTCAATAGAAATCGTCGGCATATATAGAAATTGGAGTGATTTTGTTGATCCTAGCAAAGTTTTAGTTACTACTACTTGTTTAACTAGTTAACTACCCTTTGTTATCGTGTGATGTATTTAAATTCGTTTGTTAAACTACTAATCTAGTTGTATTTTGGCCATGTAGTATGGTTGATTGATCTTTATTTGTGCGACATATATGGTTTCTGTTTTCGCGTAGTATCCGATTAAGTATTCGTGACCGACACAATCCGTATTTGGTTAGGCATGTATTTGGTCCGTATTCGTGACCGAGACTATCCGCATTCGTATTCGTACCTGACACTGTTCATGTCCGATTCTGAATCCGAGAAAAAATATGGAAAAGGATACGAGATGGGCAATATCCGTCTGTATCCGTTATGTTTACACCCCTATTCGAGATGTTGGTGGCCATGGTGCGCTGGCTACCTCTATGGTTGGTCGACAGGGTCATGCTGGCCATGGCCACCCGCACGCTCAGCGACGTCAAGTGCTACGACCTGTAGTGGCCGTCGCTCGAGCTGATGGAGCTCAAGAGCTAGGAGCCTGTGTAGAACTACGTCAGCAACATCGGCGGCCTGTTCAGGCTCAGGTTCAGCTACGAGTTCCCCAAGGCAATGGTCAGGATGAGCATGTAAGATAAGGAAGAAGTGCTCCAGGATCAATTGATAACTAGGAAGATGTGTTGCTTTGTAAACCATGAATTAGTGAGCAGCAAGCATGCATTGCTAGTGCAATAGTACCATGCCACTAGTACCCGGCAGGCGAGTAGGACGCTCGTGCTCGACAACGGCGCGCTCGCAAAGCTCAAGTCCTGCCTAGCAAGTCAGGAGGGTTGATCCACATGACTCAAATGGTCGCTTGGTTCAGGGAACGCAAGTCAGGAGGATCGATCCATTACCCTACCATTCGGTAGTGGGACATGGGGCCAAGCAATGGATCGACTCGACCCGCCCCCTTCCCATCCCTATACATGAATTGGATTAAGCCAAACCTTGTCGATGATGTTCAAAGGTATGTTATTCAAAAGGAGATCAATTATGAAATTGATTTCATTTAGTTCTAAGTCGGTTCGGTTGTGTTTTGGTTTCCTTATTTTCTTACCGGAAAATTGCAGTGTAGGTCCCCGAACTTGAGAGGTTATGCCAGTTAGCTTTCTGAACTTCTATTTTACTTTCTCAACCCCTTGAACTTGCAAGGTTGTACTACTTAGCTCCTTGAACTTGCATTTTACTTTTCTTAGGCCACTGAACTTGTGAGGTTGTACCACTTAGCTCTCTAAACTTGTATTTTACTTTCTCAGCCCCTAAACTTGCGAGATTGTGTTACTTAGCTCCTTGAACTTGCATTCAAGCGAAGTTCGCGAATGTGATGCTGGCGACTTCGTCCCTTCCGAGTCCAGTGACCTCGTCAGAGCCCTATTCAATGCATTTTCATCATCCCCGTCACCTCACGCCAACAAAAATGGATTCTTCAGGCCCATGAACGCACCGTGCTCGCGTCTTCGCCGAAGCTCCACCGTCACAGTTTGCCGCCGTCCTCGCCCTTGCCTCCTCTGAGTCAAATGAGATAGAGAGAGAGAAGTACATTCTAAGTGCAAGAGCAGAAGCTACACACCCTGCACAAAGTCCATTTGGCAGTTTATTAGTAGAAAAGAGTGGGCTAGCGAATCACCATGAGAGAGAGAGAAGTACTGTGCCCCTGCTTTAGTGTTGGGACCCAGATTTATACATCTGAAACCCTCTATATGTTCTAAACTAATCACAGATCAGTAGCTAGCTCACACATGAAACATCGATGAAATATCATCTATTTATCGATTTAACTAAAAAGATCTCAAAACAATAAATAATAATAATAACTAAACTATATGGTCAATGTTTACTTAATTTGCCACACGGGGTTAAAGAAATAAATAAACTCTTACAGCAGAACAAAAAAAACTTGAAAAGACCAATCAACATGCCCACACACAATCGAGTAAAGAAGACATCCTAATTCGTAAAGTCTTCGTGCTGCTCCTTCCCGAAGAACTCTTGAGCAGCTTGATACTCTTCAACTGAGCAGCAAAGTTTTAAGTCGTGAGTACATAAAGTACTCAACAAATTGTAGGAAAATAATATGCAATTAATATTCATGCAAGGCTTGAACAAAGGATTAGCTGTATTGTTATTTTGCAGAAAACAGTATTGATGATAAATACGGTAAATAGATTAAATTACATAATTTAAAAGGCAATAAATAAATAAAGTAAACAATTTCTTTGAAATCAACTAGTGAACTTCCCATTCACTTCCCAACCAAACCACCAAGTGAATTTCCCATTCACCTTCTGACACAAACCCACCAAGTGAATTTCACATTCACACTCCGACACATTTTGAAAAGAAACTCTACATCTCGTGTGAAATCCTCTAGCATGTCCATGACCTCAGACGCGACTATTCGAATATATTAATTAACACTCTACAGAGGTTGTACACTTTACCCACAAGATAAATCAACTTGTACAGAGCTGATCATATCAAAACCTTTCAGAAGTTTCATCTCAATAATTAACTCTCCTAATGTGCATACCGTCGACCCCAACCTCACCGTTGGACCTAGAGACGGTGAACCACCCATAGATGTGACTTTCAGAATAGTCCACACCTCCACCCATACTAAACCTACTACCTGAGTAGTCAACGTCAAAACTCCACAAACTTACTAAGTTAGGGCTGTCCCATACCAGACATGTGGTTATACAGTTGTGGCTTAGTTCAATGGCATACAAGATTAAGTCATTAACATGTTACTCAGGCGAGTCTACCACATCCCACAACGTGCTAATCGCACCCCCTTTACTTCATGATCGCTTGCTTGAGCGAAAACCATTTTGTTCAACCAAGACTATTCCATATCTCATTAGGTCAAATATAACATTATTTGTGCATGTGATCATGAACCCATCGCAACTAAGTATGACTAAGCATCTCTACGATACCTATGTTGGTGATACAAACATGTCCAACTAAAATTAACCATCCTATGGTGACAAGTGATTGATGGTATTCAAATGTTCAATGGAGGCATAATGACAAATAGGTGATTTACTGCCCCCAAAAAGCAGTTGATATAAAAGATAGCATGCAATTGATATAAAATAAAATACTTATGAAATCATAGGTTCAATATGATCAAAATACTATGACTTGCCTTGGCTTTGGCTTTACTCAGTTACCATACTTGGATCTTCAAAGTTTTCTTCTACTACTACTCCGTGAAACAGATCGTCTAACGAGAGAGAAAATAACAGACGAAGCACACATAAATTCAAAAGAAACTAAAATAAAATACAAAAATAGTAAAAATGACTCTAAATGAAATAGCTCACTTTTATATTAATTTAGGACTTTTAATGGACTAAATCGGAGTTCGAACGAAGGAGAACAGACTCTCGGAAGATTTGCTGGAAAGGAAAAAGAGAGATAAAAGAATATTCCAGAGAATATTCCCTCGGATTTA
Organism: Hsuehochloa calcarea; assembly: GCA_036346395.1. NCBI lineage: Eukaryota > Viridiplantae > Streptophyta > Magnoliopsida > Poales > Poaceae > Hsuehochloa > Hsuehochloa calcarea. The sequence goes on along the minus strand of JAYEVG010000040.1, from coordinate 351,796 downwards.
AATTAAAGAAAAACACTAAAGGCTGACACGTGGGCCCTACTGATTTTCTTAATTTCCAAATTAAAAGAAAAATCAAAAAAGTTTGGAGAGGTTGACAAGCAGGCCATGGTCTATGGACCAAGTCCACGGGACTGGCTCGGTTTATGGTGGACCAGGTTCACAATGGAGAGAGTATGGCACGTGGGGCCAAATTGTAAGTGAAAGACCCAAAGAGGAAGAGGGTATGACAAAGGGGGTCCCACGGGTCAGAGAGAGAGACAAAGGGAGAAAATTGAGGAGGTGCTGGCGGCAATTTGCGCACGGCGGTGACAACGAGTGGCGGTGAGGTAGCTCCGGCCAAGGGCAAAAATGAGACGAAGGCAGCATGGCGAAGACTTGTGCGGCGACGGCGTGGCAAGAACGACGGCGATGACAACGGACAAGAAGGCTCGAGCATGTGCTAGCTTTGGCGAAGCAATGGCATCCAGAGGAAAAGAGAGGGACCACCAGGACGGCGACGACACAAGGAACACGTAGGACAGTTTAGGACGGCCGGAGAAGGACGAGGACGACGGTGCATCGACGGCCGAAGTTGGAGAAAACGATGCCAACGGCATGCTTCGGGGGCAAAGAAGTGTCGGGAAGGATGTGGATCAGAGAAGGCGTTGGGACGCGACACGACATGTGCGGGGACACAAGAAGACTCACCGGAGGCGAGATCAAGTGGAGGGCGGCGCAGCCGCCTTGGAGAAGAAAGTGGCGATGGCGACTTCAGGTTGCTCGGGCCAGGAGGATGGAATCGCTAGATAGAATGCGGTGAGGCGCATCCAATGGTGGTGGAGGCACAGACGGAGGAGCTTCGACGACGACTAAATCCGGCAGCGAAGACATTCGACAGCAGCGACGTCTTTAACGGAATCTGACAAAACGAAGGTGAATCCAACGATGCAACTTCAATGCTTTAGGAGAGGAACTCGGGGCGATCAATATGACGTTGGTGGCGCTGATTTATAGACTCGGGAAGGGGAGTATTCGCATTCGGGATAGCGGCAGCAGCGTGCCTACCCCAGACACAGGCTCAGACAAAACTGAGTTGAAGATGATGCTCGCATCGTGGCTTGGCGCTGACAAGGGACCGCTAGTCAGTGATGGGAGGAGGTGAGCTAGGTGGACTACACTGGCGTAGGAGGAAAAGCGGGACTAGGCCAACTTGACTGGGCTGGAGGAAAAAGGAGAGAAAAGGAGAAGGAAGAAGAGAAAAGCCTGAGAAGAAAAGAATTCGGCCCGAAGAGAAAAATCCAGATTTAAATGATTTCCAAATTTCAGAAATTGAATTAAATAAAACCGAGCTCAAATAAATTCATAGAAAATTTCAGAAAATATTCTAGAACTCAAGGAACCCAAATAAAGCAACTTTTAATTTAATTGAGGTCTAAATTAATCATATTAAATTGTTTTAATTTCAGAAAATTCACATTAAGCTTTGACTTAACCAAGAAAATTCAAATAGTTATTTTTATTTTAAATGCTTAAAAAACAAACCAAAATTTGGGATGTTACATCTAGCACTAGGAATGTACTTCTCTCTCTCACGACCGACTCAGAGGAGGCTCGACGAGGCCAGCACAAGCTGCGACGGTGGAGCTTCGGCGAAGACGTGAGCACAGTGCATTCCCAGGCTAGAAGAATCCGTGTTTGTTAGTGTGAGGTGACGGGGACGATGAACACGGTCGGAACGAGGCGGCGACGAGTCCACCGAACTCAGAGGGGACGAAGTCGCCGGCATCACATCCGACGAACTTCGCTTCAACGCAAGTTCAAGGAGCTAAGTGACACAACCTCACAAGTTCAATGGGCTGAGAAAGTAAAATGCATGTTCAGAAAACTAAGTGACATAACCTCGCAAGTCTAAGGACCTACAATGAAATTTTATCTTTTCTTATTTTGTTACTGAGTCGGGCCATGAATACATAGACATATACCCCATATTGTAACTCAGACCACGTTATTCGGAAAAAAAAACTATTTGCTCTTGATTATTGAGTTTATGCTACACACTGCCTTTGGAAATAGATAGTTTTTTTATATATTACCACCATTCCTCTTGTAATTTCCTTGTGTTTTTGCAGGAACAACATGTGTACTTTTACATGGTCGAGTAGATGACGACCGAAATGTGTGATTGGGTGAATTTGAGTGTCGCAGGTTGTTGTAATTGAGATAGTGGTTATGCCGTCGTTCGTCAGGTTACGTGGATTCAAAGTTATCATTGATCCTACGTCATAAATATCGAGCACCCCGTACCAATAGTACCACACACCAATCGTGTAATCACTACACCGATCTCATCATACCACTCACCCAATTCTCCAGCCAGAACGTTTCCATTTATCTATGTTTCCAATGGTAATCCACGTTACCAAACTAATGACCAACTAAATAGTACTAAAGTACTTTAATTATCCAAGGTAACATGGCAAAGGGTTAACAATAATCAAGGTAGAGATTAATAAATTAATAATTAGCATGAATCAACTAAGCCTTAACATTTAAAACGGAACAATTATTGGAAAAAGCATGCAACTAATTGCGATACAACAAAATAATTGCATTTAAAGTAGGTGCAGCATGATCAACACACTCAGATGTGAGGTCTTGATCTTGTTCGGTGATATAGTCTTTTGAAACATTTATCTTTGACCCGTAAAGATCGAACATCATGCATTATTTTAGTATCAGAGTGTGGTTCACACGATCGGATTATTTAACTTAGTTACTGTCATATTTCTAACCAGCCCAGTAGCCCCCAAAAAAAAATTACTTCACAAAAATATCATCAAGATGTACCTAACCATTGTGCCTAGATTTATTCTTAATTTTGCGTTATGAATTTTCAATCCACGTGTTAGGTTGTTCTTATGTGCTGTCACGTAACCATTAAAAAAAATCGCGTCCACTCAGGTAGTCAGGTCCGACCGTCCGAGTTTCCTTTCTTTTCGCAACAGACCTGGCCTCCTTTTTGTTCTGAACGTGGGACCCATCGTCCACACTGAAAGCCTTTGTGAGCCGCGTCTACGCTCCTTGCGCTCCGTGACACGCGGCTAGTTACTACGCGCCGTGAGTCCCGCGCGTGCAGCACATGGTTTCCTTTCGTACTCTGATTCTTTAATTGACCCTGCAAAGAAAGGCTCCTATTTCCAAGAAAGTTCTTGTCTCCTTCCTATTCCATATACCCCCAAGCGAGAGTGGGAGGAAATAAAGAAATAAAGAAATAAAAAATGCTGTCGGGTGATTTTTTAAAATCATATTATGGTACGGTTTCTTCATACTATTTTGTGCTTTGTTATATTTATTGCGGCGCTTTCACTCGGTTATCGTCGGATCGGATTTTTGAATCCGTACCTTCTATGTATTTCAGTATCAGTACCTGATCAGTAGTTAGTGCATATAATGGATACAACGTTTAAGACCGCTTATTACAATAAAGGACGCATGACCTCAAGTCTTACAGTAACGGAAACAACATGTGATAAACTCCGAGTGGTGACCCATCAAATTAGCCACTGGCATTCGACTATGGAGCGTAGCCTAGTATTCTGGGTGTCCTTCATCAAAGCCACATACGAAGTAGTCGTAATCCCCGAATTTTTGGCCGATACGGTCGATTTTGATATCGTATTTGCGATTTTAACCGGTAGCGTATTGATTTGCAAAATTAGCCCAATTGACGACGTCGAACTGCGCCAATATGGCGGGCGACAGCGTCAGGTCACGAACTGTATGTTCGCCGCGCTGGCCGTATCACTGCCGCGCCCGGCCACCTGGGCGTCGCGCACCATGTTGCCGCCTGTGTGCCAGCGCTGCTGCGCGAGCGAGCTGCGCGCGCGCGCAAGCCGCGTGCTCACGGCCAACTTGCCATGCGCGCTTGCAGTTATTCGCGCGTCCAGCGCCAGGCCAGCGCTGCGCCAAAACCTGTTGGCTGCTCACAGTGGCGGCCGGCGCCCGCCGCCTCACCGCCTGCGCAAGGTGGTGTGGCACGCAATTAAAAATGTTGGGTGGCCTATTTCCCACCGCCCATCCTCCCTCCTCCGCACATCTGTCGCCCCATCCAGAATTCCGGCTTCAATACTTACGAATTCCGGCGCCAAGGTCGCGACTCTCCTTCACTCGCTATAAATACCGAACTCGCACTCGCTCTTGGTCATATCAATTGCGTTTGATTCTCGTTCTTGCGCTCGTCATTTGAGAACTCGAGAACGTAACATAATTAATTTTATTGGGAGGTAATTATTTTCGCTTCGTCACTCTTCCTCCAGAAGGGTGATTTATTACTTCCTCAGAAGGGTGATTTATTACTTCCTCGGAAGGCGGGTAATTTGTGTTATGCTTTTGCCGTTATTGCCGTAGTCGTAATTAGTTAGTCTTTGTTAGCTAGTCGTAATTAGATAGTTTAGAAGTAATTAATTAGTAGTAATTAGTTAGTCGAGTAGTAATGAATTAGTTTAGTGCTAATTAATTAGTCGTAATTAGTTTAGTAGTCATCGTTCTGACATATGAAGTAAGTGGAAATAAAGTATCGGTATTTTTAGTGGTAATTAATGAACCGTAATTAGTTAGTTTATAGATAGCTAATTAGTCGTAATTAGTTAGTTCACTTTGTAATAAATTAGTTTAGTGCTAATTAATTAGTCGTAATTAGTTTTTACAGCATATCAAGTAAGTGGAAATAAAGTACTGGTATTTTGTAGTGGTAATTAATCAACCGTAATTAGTTAGTTTAGAGATAGTTAATTAGTCGTAATTAGTTAGTTCAGTAGTAATGAATTAGTTTAGTGCTAATTAATTAGTCGTAATTATTTAGTGGTTGCTGTGGGTTTAGGTATTTTCGAACATGCAAGACTTGATTGTATTTTACGGCGATGGGCTTGTACGAGCCGGACACGATGGGTTGGACCTGTCGAGATGCCAGTACAAGGTGGTCCGGGCGGAGGGGCTCCACGCGATGAATATTCACGAGCTGCGAAGCTGCATCCGAAGGGAGTTCCTCACGGAGCCAAGGACGAAGAAAGTTATGATTGAGGCGATCACCTGCACCAATTATGTGTGGGAGCTCGTAAAGGTGGATGGAAGCATAGCATGGAGGCAAGACATGGAGATTGTCTCCCGGCCGAGGCGCCATTCACGGAAGCCTATGGTGTACGCCAATTTCGCACATAGGGCGCCTGAAACCCCGATGATGCCGAGGTCCTGCATAAGCGGCAAGCGCACTGAACTCAAGATGGCAAAGACGGAATGTCTTTGCCTCGGGGAAGTCCCGTGCCTAATTTTGAGCCAAATGAGGGGCGGAAACATGGTGGTCGGCCGCATCGACCGCCACGCAGTATCTACCGGACGAGACTCTCGGGTTGGAGTCCGACGAGGACACCGACCCAAGCTCGGATGGTACCGACGAGGACGCACACGGCCGGTGGTCCTTACGTGGCATCGAGACTTGATGATATCGCGTGCGTTCGCTCGTCTTGCCGCAAGAAGAAGGCTCCCGGTGGGGTTTGAAGCCGACACCCTCTTAGTTGGGCGGCGCTTCCGAACAAGGTGGCCGTGCAACAAGCTATAGCACGGCACGCTTTGTCCATCACCGCAGTGTACCGAAAGTGCACCGGTCCAACCTGTGGAAGTACGCAGTGAAGTGCATAGTAGAAGGCTGCCACGGCAAGGTCGGGCTCTCCGAGCAAAGATCTTTGGCTCGGTCTTCACGGCCAAGGAGCCGATCGACCATACCGCGAGCTCACGAGCCTACGCAAAGATCGAACGTGACTTCCGCATATGTTGCAAACCTCATCACGCACCTAGTTGAGGCGACGTGTCTATCTCCCCAAGTCGATGATGTCGGAAGTCGCCAATCGGGTTGGCTATCCGATTAGCTACTGACAAGGTTCGACGAGCCAAGCGAAAGTCATCGAGACTATGTACGGGACATACGAAGAGGCGTACAACCTTGTGCCGAGATTGCTTCACCAGTTGCGGATCAAACCCCGCACGCATACATAAACAAGCCGGGCCGTGAAGATCTTTGAAAAGGGCCCAACCACTTCATCTTGGATAGGGTGTTACGGGCTTTCGCCGAGCCATCGGGGCTTCAAGTTCTGCCGTCCGTGCTAACGATGGATGGCACTTTTCTCACCGGAAGTACAAGGGCACCATCCTCACGCGGTGGCGGCGATCGAATGACCAACTTCTCCCGGTTGCATTTGCCATTGTCGAGAGCGAGAACACATCCAGCTGGCTGTGGTTCTTGGAGAACGTGAAGAGGGCCGTGGTGGGAGACCGCCAACGTCGCCTAGTCACAGACCGCAATGCTGGGTTGTTGGCGGCCATCAACATCATGCAGCGTGGGATGGATCCATCTCACCAGTGGAACGACGTGCAATCCAGGTGGTGCATGAGGCATCTTGCATCTAACTTGTTCACGCGGTTCGCAGGTTCAGAACTCATGAAGACGTTCAAGGCATTGTGTATGCAGAACCAGCGACGGAAGTTTGAGTCTATTTGGAGAGACCTTGAACACCGGACTACGAGACATACAAGGGAGTCCACTCCGGAGAGGGAGCAACCTAGTAGCGCCATAACCTTCTCCCAGTGGATTAACGACCACGCTCCTGAATTGGAGAAATGGTCCCTCCTCTATGACACAGACGGTGCGAGGTACGGCGTTATGACGACCAACATGTCCGAGGTCTACAATAGCGTCCTGAAAGGTGTGCGCGGGCTCCCTATCACTGCGGTTGTCCAGGAGACATGGACTCGCACCGTTGGTTATTTCATGAATAGAGCCACCGCAGCCAAGCGACAGATGGACGAAGGCAAGCAGTGGTCCGAGAACATGCAGAGACACATGGATCGGAAGATGGAGAAGGCCCGAATGCACGACATTCGGGTGATCGACGGCCTCAGTCGAAAGTACGAGATCAAGCTTCGACAGAAATACGTCAATAGTCATGCTAGGGGAAAGAAAAGGCATGCACCACTGGGTGATGTGGCGACATGCACCTGCAACAAGCCAAAGCTCTTCCACAAACCATGCTCGCACGTGTACAAGGCATGTGCGCAAATGCGCGATGGCTACACCATACATCTCGAGTACTACGACATGCGGCACCTATTCGGTACATGGAGCGAGAGTTTCACTCGTATGGTTTGGAAATGAACTACAAGGATCTTTGGCCCGACATGGTGCAATCGGGTCCCAACAGGACTTGAAGAGAATAGGAAGGGCGACGGCAGACGCGCGCTCCGAATGACATGGATGCTAGTCAACGTATCAAGATTAGCCGCATGGTGAAGTGCGTGGATATGCAAGACCCCGGCACTCAATGAAGGATTGTCCCAATGCAGACCTAGTTCGTCCGGCCGTCACTCGGTGTCGTAATTTAAAGTTTTTCTGCCTTGCTTGTTATGTACAGCAGCCAAAATTATACGAGACCCGGCTATGGACTCTTCGCAAACTTCTACAAGAGGATGTTGCGAGAGCGCAATCGCTTCTTGCAGAAGAGGAAACAACTAAAATACCGGATTTTTCAATGAAAGATGCTCCAGTGCCACCACGTTTGCGGTCCCGAAGTGTGTGTGTGGTGAACCGCAGAGATCATTCACCCACACACGCAACACGGCCGCCGGGCGCATTTACAAAGTCGCCACTACATGGTAAGCGTTTCTTTCGCGCGCATCGATTTTCCTCCCAATGTTTAATTCCTTCAATTTTTAACTTCATCCCCACGTAATGCGGCCGAGATGCGCCGCCACTTCTTCCAAAGGATTGACGGCCCGAGATGTACGACATGGCATTCATCCAAACAGAGTACATGCTAAACTACTCGGTGCGGCCGAGAACTTCTCACGTGGAAACCTTACGTGCGGATGAGGAGGCACCGGGACCCCAAGAAACTCCCGAGCGTAATCCATATCGACGACAAGGGAAAGGCTCATGCAAACGCCGCTATGAAGAAATTACATCCTTCTTATGATTTTCACTATACGGTGTACTTACATCATGCAAACGCAGACATGGACGACTTCGACACACCAGCCCGACGTGGACATTCCCGTAACAAGGGCAAGGAAAGGCTCATGAGGTCGAGCCCGCCGCCACAACAGATCCGGCCGCCCGGCGCCATCCGTATCCACGACGTCAGTTATGAAGAAATTACATCCTTCTTATGATTTTCACTATACGGTGCACTTACATCATGCAAACGCAGGACATGGACGACTTCGACACACCAGCCCGACGTGGACAGTCCCGTGACAAGGGTAAGGGAAAGGCTCATGCGGCTGAGCCCGGTCGCCACAGCGTATCCGGTCGTCCGGGAGCAATCTACATGGACGACGTGAGTTATGAACAATTGACATTCTTGTTACGTTTTGTACTGTACGATGTACTTACATCATACAATCGCAGGGTACGGACGACTTCGACATACCAGCCCGACGTGGAGAGTCTGGCGATAAGGGGAAGGCTCCTTCGACCGAGACCCACCGACGTCGAGACAAGGCTCCCTTGCTATGGCGCCGCGAGACAAGTAGCACACATCGTTAAGTAGTTGCTACCCACATGTTGTACGGCATCTTCATAATCGCAATGTTTGGTCTCCCGAATTTTAAATTATAGCAAATGAGGTAAAAAAAATGAAAATTTTTGTGTTTGACAAAGTGTACTTGATTATGTAATTTTTCTATTATTTTATTTATTAAGAATCTTTTGATATAACGTTGCTTTCGTACAGATCAATTAATGTAGTACAATGAAAATAGCATAACACGTGAAACTATACGGCCACTCGTCGAGCCACTACTCTCTCCTCGCTGCTGGCCGCGTCACGTCGCGCGCCTTGTTTTGCGCCGAGCATGACCCGTGGAATACGCCCACCGCTCCGAGAATGCGTGTCGGTTCGGAGGGGGTACGGAGACCGTTGAGGCGGAGGTGGACCAGTAGACTGAGTCTGGAGCAGAGTCTGGTAGGCGTACATGTCGTCTTGATGAGACGTGCCGACCTGGGGGACACTTCCGAGGAATTCATCCACGACGGAGGCTAGAAAACCACTCGAGGGCCACTGGGTACGATGCTCCGCAACTCCGCTTGCGGATGAACTCGCCGAGTATACCGTGGGCACCGAACCGGAGGACATCTGCTTGAACGTCTGCGGGGGGCACGAACCGGAGGAGCTCGCCTGCGACGCTAAAAACCCCGCCGCCATTGTCCTTGCCACAGGCGCCGTATCGCTTCCCCGGTAGGAGTTGGGAGGCCCGTATCGTCGTCATCGGTCGATGTGAATCGCCGTCACCCCTGTGGGTCAAGGTCGCAAGACGAAACGATGTTAGTACAAATGAACACTCGGATGTAAACTAAGAACCTCGTACCTCCGGATGTGCGGTCACGATGACCGAGGGGGCGGCAGTCGGTACCGGTCCGGACGATGAAGTGATTCATCCCGACGGACCTACGGCGAGAGAACGGCATGATGTTAGCGAACGTAAGGCATAATTACAAAACTTGATGTAAATTTGTACATAGCGACTTACCCGCGGCGCGACCGCCCGCAGATGACCGACGGAACGCTACGACGCTGCGGACTCGCTAGGTCGTGGTGACCTAGCGGTGAGCACGCCCCCACTGCGTGCCGTGCGATGCGCAAGACGCCGTCCCTCGAACGACCACCGCTCAAGTTCTTTACTATCTTCTTCATCTCCGCCGAGATGTGCTTCAAAACTTTTTATATGCCGACGGATTCTATCTCGTGCGAGTTGGGCCTCGTCCGCGCGCTCTGACGCGCACCGCCCGCCTCAAGCGTAGTGACATATGTAATGTGTTCATTAACAAAAATACGAATATCGCCAACAAAATGCGAACCAGAGGTTGTAAGTGTCGTACGGCGTCGTCATGTCTTGAAGCGCTGTGACGGTCGTACGTGCGGCGGAGGGTCTCTTCGTGCGTCTGACATGTCACCTCCTCTGGGCGCTCCGGAGGAGGAATGGTGAGTCTTGCGCGTTCGTGGCATGTACCACTCCATGTACGCAGCGTCTGGATCGAGGGTCATGTGGACGCGGCTCATGCCATACATCCACGCACCACGTGAAGCCATGTCTCAATCCACTGTGCTTTGGTGCATTTGCGGTCCAAAATATGCCCACTCGACCTCGATTGCTGCATTTTCGGAAAGATTAATGTTACAAAAGAAGACGTAAGGACTGCAAAAATTACTTGGATGAAATTTAACTCACAGTGTACACTCGCTCCGGGGCCCGACGTTCGGGGGCACGGCCGGGTATGCACTAAATCGTCGCATTACGCGGCTGCGGCTGTAAGGCTCCACCATATGTGAGAACACCAGTGGCGGTCGTCGTCCACAAAAATCGATCCACGACGCATGAAGCGAGCGGCCGTGCGGCGCAACCGCGAGGAGAAAACCAGATGCCATGGACACCGGATGATGTCGCTCTGCAAATAACTCGAACTCGTTGTGGTACAACGAGTAGCACCTCGCCGGTGTTCTGTTGGCCCAGCGCAGACGACCGGCCGCAGTCCATCGTAAGCCCATGGTGGGCGCGTCTATGGGGTCATGTGGTGGGTCGCCATCTGGGAGAGGGAACGGGTGCGCCGCTGTCTCAATGGTTGGACGCCCAACAGGGAAGTGCTCCCAACTCCACAGCTGCAGGAGCACGTAGCACACGACTAGGTTGCTACCAGAGCTGCCGCGCCGCGAAGCGTCACACAACCCTCGGTATGTAGCGCAAAGGACGGCTGATCCCCAGCTGTAGTGCGGCATCGGCTCAGCCCCCGCGTCAGCCAAAGACTCGGCGACGCGGATGAAGCTGGGGTTCACAAAATCGCCCTTTGTGGTTGGAAACAGGACCCAACCAAAGAGCTGGAGAAGGTAAGCAACGAGATGCGTCCTAACGACGCCCTCAGGTGCACCCTGCGGGCATTCGCTGAACTGCCTCAGCCAAGCCCGAGGGACGCCACGTGCACCCTCCGGCAGAGGTTGGCCAAACCGCTGCTCCAGTCTGACCTTCCAGTCCGCTCTCGGAGGGCCCGGAACAAGCGGCACACCCCGGATCGGGAGACCAGTCAAGAACGAGACATCCATTAGGGTGATCGTCATCTCACCCCACCGAAAATGGAAGGTGTGCGTCTCCGGCCTCCACCGGTCCACAAGTGCGGACAACAGGCTGGCGTCTAGGGTGAACCCCCGTTGGAAGGACACCATCCTCGCAAAGGGCAACAAGCCCGTCTCCCAGAGGAACGGGACGTAACGATCGTCTAGCGCCCACCAGTCCCTCCCCGCCCGAAGCGCCAGGGGCGGAGGGCCATCCACGCCAGCGGTGAGCCACAGCTTGCACCGGTGGTCCTCATCGTAGAATTGTTCTAGTAGCTCCGGTAGAGACATGACTAGCAAAACATACATAGCGAACATTACTGACAATGTGGCTAATTAAACATAGAAGAATGTAGCTAAATTAAAAATTACGATAAACCTACCTGCGTTAATAACGTTGAAATATAATCGAGAGAGCAAGCGAATGAAAAGAAAAGAATGAGCAGAGGAGTGAGCGAGAGGACTGAATATGAACTTAGCGTAAGAACGATCATAAATAAAATCGCGCGTCGCTCTCCAATATATACGGGAAGCGCGCTCGGGGCTCCAGCGGCGTGGCCTTGTAGCGCCCGCCAACGTCTTGGGCTAGGGGTACGCCCAGCGCCCAGCGCAGTGCAGCAGCGCTGCAGCCATGGCTGAGGCGAGCCGCGGCAGCGCCCGCGTGGCGCAGCGCCAGCCATGGGGCGGCTTGGCGCAGCGCGGCGCGTGGCCGCGTGGCCAGCGCCGCCAGCTGCCCGCCAAATGAGGCGGGGCGGCCAGCGCCAGGTGTGCCGCGCCCGCGCTGGCGCGCGGGGCCAGGTCTCCGCGCCGTGAGTCTCCGCGCGTGCAGCACTTGGTTTCCTTTCTTACTCTGATTCTTTAATTGACCCTGCAAAGAAAGGCTCTGTTGCTCCTATTTCCAAGAAAGTTCTTGTCTCCTTCCTATTCCATCACCCAAAGCGAGAGCACTAGTGATTTTTTAAGAGAGAGAGAGAGAGAGAGTTAAAAAGGAGGAAATAAAGGAAATAAAAAAGTGCTGTCGGATGATTTTTAAAAATCATATTATGGTACGGTTTCTTTCGGACTATTTTGTGCTTTATTCTATTTATTGTCGGAACCAGAGTTCTGAATATGAACTCTCTGTGTATTTCAGCATTAATCTCTGATCAGTAGTCAGTGCACATAATGGATACAACGCTTAAGGTCGCTTATTACAATAAAGGTCGCATGACCTCAAGTCTTACAGTAACAGAAACAACAAATGATAAGGTCCGAGTAGTGACTCATCAAATTGACCATCGGCATTCGACTATAGAGCGTAGCCTAGTACTCTGGGTGCCCTTCATCAAAGTCACATGCGAAGTAGTCGTAATCCCCCTCTATGTCGTTGAAGGCTTCTGAGATTTAATTTGAGTGTAGCACATGATTATATAAAGTACTCCATAATCTTGGGAAATATTCATATGCTAGCCCTAACCAATGGGGCGCATATATGTTTTTTTTACACAAAGAAATTTTTTATGTTTAAATTTTTTACACAAAGTATATTTGACAAACATAATTTCAATAAATAAATTAATTATTTCACTATTTGATGTTCAAGCTACAAATCACTAGTATCGATGCTCTAGCCGCCAAGGTTTAAAGAGTAGGGCTCTAGCTGCCCAACGGGCTCTAGCTACCACTAAACATACCCGAGAGTCCCAACTGCTCCCGGATTCCCAAAATAATTCTTCAAAAATAAAAGTAAAATCTACTATGTGAAAACACACTTTGTCTGCCTTTGACTGTGGGCATAGCTATTCGAATAGCTTTACACTCAGCTTACCCCCAAGTCATGGACGTCATTTACCATCGACCTAGAGCTCACCGTTGTGAAGGATAACGTACCCGGACATGGACGTCAATTACCATCAGCCGACACAAGCTCCTACAGACATGGTATTCATTTACCATCGTCTGCATGACCCAAAAATATGGAAGTACATTTACCGTATTATGCACATCTCAAAATATGAAAGTACATTTACCATAATCAAGAGAACACCTATCAACTACAGTCAAGTCCTTCCCATTTAGGACATCTGGTTGTACGGTATTGCTCGGTTTGAATAGACACAAGAATCGGTCATTAATCGACTAAGGCGAGACAGGTAAGACTCAACCCACTCGCTCTAGTCTAAACAAGTTTACCACTATTTTATTTTATTTTCCAAACTACTGACAATACCTATTGTCATACATTTCTCAAAAGGATTTACATATAATGTAATAATAGTTTTCTCCCAATGGGTGATCATGACCGAAAACTATGTCTAAGTAATTCTATCGTTTTAACTACTCCAGCAATATTGTAATCAATATCGTGGATTTTCTATGCTAGGGTGGCAATGAATCATGGATAACAGCTTCAAATAACTGTAATATCAAGATATATAGGATTAACTAACAACCTATAATTTGAACTTATCATTTTATGTAATTAGTAAGCACAATAATTTTGAAACTTAAAACAGATTTAGGAAAACATAGGTACAATATGGTCAAAGGAAACTTGCCTCCGTCGAAGGTTGAGGTTACTACGTCTCGTTGGTCCAAATTGACTTTAGCAGCGTCAGACTCTACACACGCGAAACGAAGCAAAATAAATAATATAAATGATAAATTATTACCATTAGAGAGGTTATGAATTTAGATAAATTTAAGAGAAAGAATTGATTGATTTGGAGTTCGTACGGAAGATAACGAACTCTCGGAAGATTTACCGGAAAGAAAAATCTAGAAAATTGGAAGGGAGAGGAATATTACTGGAATATTCCATTATGATTTTATAACAAAAAGATATAGTGACACACAGGCCCCATTTGCTAGAGAAAGAAAGAGAGATGCAGCCTGACATGTGGGGTTGTAACAACCAAAATTTTTATTTCCAGTTAAAATTAAAATTTAATTATTTTTTTGGAATTCTAAAAGTTTTTCCCCGTTTAGTTTAAATCCAAAATAAATTATTTGCAAACTTAATTACCAATTATAACCTGGAAATAATTTTATTAAGTTCAAAGTAAGTTAGAAAATTTCTGCGAAGTTTTCCTTAATTGTTGAACTCCTTTTTGCTTTTTCTAAAAACCTATTTCCTTTATCTCAATTTCTATAATTACCAAAGCCTAAAAAATCTGGAAATCCTGTTTGGGTCGAATCTTTTCGCCAGCCCACTCTCTTTCCCTCTTTCCTCCATCTGCTCGGCCCATCCCGCCATCCCACCTGCGCTCGCAAGTGCACTCCTCCCATGGCTCTCTTCCCCCTCTCGCCAACAGGTGGGCCCCACCTATCAGGGCTTGGTCATCGTCTCCCTCCCGTTTGCTGCCCATGTCGAGCCACGTCTGCGCCTGCATCACTTCCGCTGGAAAGTCATCGTCGTCGGCGTGTTTTCCTCCCAGTCCTCTTCCGCGAACGTGTGCATTTATTATCGTGATTCCCGCCGCCCCACTCCCCCTGTTTTCTCCTCCCCATCTGCCTTCATCGCTCTGAGCACCTGCCCATGCTGCTGGTCCATGCCACGCCCATGTCGATCTCCTTCCCCGCTCCTCCTCATCCTCTATTAGGGGAAGCACCCGGTGCCCCTTGACCTCCTCTCTCTTTTCCCCTACCCTACCCTCTCCTCTCGCCCTCTCCTCACCGTGCTTTGAGTTTTCGTTGCCGCCGGCCGGAGCTCGTTCGTTGCCGCTAGCGTTGCCGTTAGTGGTCCTCCGCTGTCGTGGTCTCCTCCGTTGGCTTTGCAAGGCCACGTTCTACCCGAGGCTTCCCTCGCCCTCGTCGGAAGTTCACCGTAACCTCACCGCCAACTTCGACTGCATCTCACCGCCGCTTAAATCCTCACCAATGGCCACCCTGTCATGCTCTGCCATCGCAACCGCATGCACTAGGTCCAGCATCTCCTTGTCTCTCTTTTGCACGTACTCCTCGACCTCGTCGTGGTGTGTAGCGCCGGGGAGCATCGCTGCCCGAGCCTCCGTCGTTGTTTTGTTGAAGTGGTGACGCCACGTCGCCTCCTTTGCTGACATGGCAATCGCATCACCACCAGCTCGTGGGCTTGCGTGGCGAGCCTCCCTGTTCTGTGAGCCAGGTCCATTGTGGACCTAGTCCATGGCCGTAGGGCCCACACGTTAGTGGCTGAAGCCCTTTTCTTTTGAAAAATAATTCCAGCCGAAAATCAAATTCCAGTCGCTGACATCATTGTGACGCAATAATTGATTTTCCTTTAGAAAATTAATTCCAAAAAAATTCTGTAAATCCCTAATTTCATCATTTCATGTATTTTCAAACTCCCGAGAGCTTGTTCTCCTTCGTTCAAGCTCCGATTTGAGTGATTCAAATTTCTATATTCATCTAAAATTAATATCTAGCTATCTACACTCAAATCATTTAATTTGGAGTTCATTTGAATTTTATTTGATTTTGCTTCATTTTCTCGTATAGATTTCGATGACTCCGGGGAACCCAAATTATTTGAAGAGTTAGATCCTCAGTTATATCCTCAAGGTTTCGAGCGAGGCAAGTTAAATATTTGATCATATTTGAATCCAAATATTTCAAATTATTTAAATTTTGTTTTAAATTATTATTGCATTCATATTTATATTCAAGATATTTAAATCCCTATTTTTAAATTATAGTTATTCTCAATTCCTTTGTGCAGCCAAATGTTGCTATTAAAGTAGCCATACCTTGATTCTATAGTTAAAATCTAGTTGGTACATTAGTATGAACTAGACACGTTGCAAAATTTTATAGTTCATCAAAGCCTAGACCAGAAATGTTTAATTTGAGGAATTTAGCCAAAAATTCAACTATGATTTAAAATAATACTATGATATTTTCATTACCATAGGAGTTTATAAAATGATTTGACTTGGTAAATAAAATTAAAAATTGGTTTGTACTTGGGCGAAATGGATGTTTGGATGGTGCACGTTGATGCATAGGGATTGAGTCATTTCTATGATCGAGGTCCAAGGGTTATTTTGGAAAGTCGCCCAAGTCAGTTAAGAACCGATCTTAGAGCCGCATCTCGCAAAACCTCATCGTACTACCACATATCCTGTGTGGGCAGGACTATGCTAAATAATTTGTAATATTTCACCGTGATTGTGCCATCCGGTTGCGTGGGTATCTTGATAACCTACTTTTATGTATTCCCACATGACGAAAGAGGGGGCTTAAATCCAGCGGGTTTCTATCTAAAGGAAGCAAAACCTTAGCGAGGCGGGACTACAATGCTATGGCGCATTGTAAAAGCCTTGTGATAATCCCTCGGTAGTGTGTCACACAGACATTATAAGTCAATTATTTCTTGTGGGTAAAGTTGTACAACCTCTGCAGAGTGTAAAACTATTTGAATAGCCATATCCATGGTCATGGATATGCTCAACAAAGCTACTCAAAGTTAGAATTTGGTTTGATTTTAAAAGACTTTAACAAATATTTTTGGATGTCTTATCCAATTGTGAAATTAGACGGTTTGCCATGTGATAGGAAGATATCTTTCACCAAATTATTGTATGAAGGTTATCTACTATAAAACTGCCATTTAAAACTTGATTTTAGCTATGGAATAAATCGTTTGAGAACTTAGTATGAATATTTAAATGAAAAATGCCACTTTATGCAAATTGAGCCATATAAGGCTTCCTTTGATGAATCCTTGCATGCATTATAATCTGTTATTAGGTGTAACTTGCGGAGTACATTCATTTGTACTCACTTTGCTTAATAAAATGTTGATCAGGAACAGAGTACTACATGGATGATGAGAACTTGGACTATTAGGCTACGCCCCCAGACGATTGTCCGTGGCGAATCGAGTGGCCTACCTTACTACTTTTGCTTTCATTGTATTTTACTTATTGGCTTTATGCCCCTTTTGTAACAAACTTTAATTATTATCAATGAATGGCGTATTATGGTTATGCTATCTATTTTTGTTTGACTGTATACACTAGCTGTTCCTGGACTAGTGTATACAACACAGAGAATCTGGGATCCTTCGCTTCCGGGTTCGACAGGGGTCCATGTGTAAGAGAGAGAAGGGAAACTACATAGAGCACAAGACAGAGGAAAAACAGAGCAGGCGCAGGGCACCACTGGCATGAGGTGGCATCAGCGAGCGGGAGCGTGGGTGCAACTGGCGATGGTCAATATGGAACCCCGGTGGGGTTCCCGACCCTTGGGTGGCGGCGGCGCGCCCAAAGCAGCACCAGGGCGGCAGCGCACTGGCGTGGAGGCGCCTGGCGGTGGGGAAGGTGATGTGCACACGGGGAAGGCGTCATGTGGGTCAGGATGGCCAGAGGGCGGCCGAGGCAACGACGCCGACAGCGGTGAAGATAGTGGTGGTGGCAGTGGCTCGCTCCGGTGATGTTGCGGCCGAAAGGAGGTGGGGGATGGATGGGAAATCTCCGGTAACACGTGATGACACAGTCCACTCGGCTCAAAACTCACTAAGGAAGGTGATCAAGCGATGGAGGAGTTTCGACTAGCGACGGGGAAGACGATAAAATCTGGCGACGGACTACGAAGAAACCCAAAATTGATTTGAGGGGAAACACTCATGAGTCTCGGGAACACGACGTGACATGCTTAGACGGGAAAATTCCTCACAGGAGCGACAAGACGGGGGGGCGGCGTCAGGGAAGAAGACCCGTGGGGTGGCGACACATCTCCAGAGGTTCTGAGATTTTGAGGGGAGTGAAGAGGATGGATGAGGGTCACGGTGTGCAATTTATAGACTCGAGCGAGGAGTGGAGAGACATGGACGCAAACAAAATTCACGACGCGGTTTCGGTCGACATTAACCGGCAACATGAAACGACCCTCTTGATGGCACACGATGATGGGGCAGCGTGAATGAGGCAATGATGGCGAGCGACGCACCTGGCACAGGCGTCACGATGTGGGCGGCGGGAGAGCACACGACGCGCATGGCGCTAGCAGCAGTTCAGGATAGAGCAAGAAGCAGGGCAGGGGAAAAAGAAAGGGAAGAAAGAAAGAAAAAGAAAGAAAGGAAGGAAGGAAAAAGAAAGAAAAAGGAAAAAGGAAGGAAAAAAAGAAAAAAGAAGGGGGCCAAAGAAAATGCACCACTGGAGAGGAAAGATGAAGAGATGATCACGGTTGGTGATGAAACACTTGTTGTCCCGTGGTTTCATCATAAAAAACGCTAACTACATGACCTACATCTATTGAGGAGGTCATTACATGCAATAACAATGGTGCTGAGTTAGTAGTTCGTCAAGAAAAGATGAATAATTGTGAGAACTTTTGTGTAAAAATTCACAAGAGATGATCACGGTTGGAGATGAAACACTTGTTGTCCCATGGTTTCATCGTAAAAAAATGCTACCTACAGCACCTACATCTATTGAGGAGGTCATTACAGGCAATAACAATGGTGTTGAATTAGTAGTTCATCAAGAAAGGATGAATAATTGTGAGAACTCTTGTGTCCAATTGAAAAATTCACAAGAGATGATCACGGTTGGAGATGAAACACTTGTTGTCCGGTGGTTTCATCGTAAAAAATTCTACCTACAACACCTACATCTATTGAGGAGGTCATTACATGCAATAACAATGGTGTTGAATTAGTAGTTCATCAAGAAACGATGAATAATTGTGAGAACTCTTGTGTCCAATTGAAAAATTCACGTTATGAATTTAATGTGCTTAATTTACATAATTTGGAATTGATTTCTTATAAGGAAGTTTTTACTATAATATCCCTCGATAATTGTTTGTGCTATATCATGTTCGATGAGCCTGTAGAGCTAACTAGTGTGATTAAGAAAGTTTTTGAATCTAGTGTGATTGAGAACGTTTTTGAAATTTCGTGTCTAAAACCACTGGTTAGTACCTACACCTACACTTATAAATTCAATTTGATTGGAGATCATGGTGTAGACAACAAGTTTCATGTTTATCGAATATGCATTACCTGTCATAAGCTTGCTGATACGAAACTGCATGTTTTGTGCAAACCATCTTTTTGCGCTATGTCATGATTATTTTGAGATGAGTTTAAATGATAGTGTTTATTGTTTGCAAAGAAATATGTTGTATACTTGTTCATATCTTACTTGCATTAGTAATCAGAGTAGCCTAGTTGAAGCATGGAAGATACTAATTTTTTGTCACCCATATTAGAATGACGTAATGTGGTGTTGTCCATTACTGATCTATATGTAGGATTACAAAAGTCGAGGACGACTCTTCTGGACGTGAGGGGGAATGATGTGGATAATTAAATAAATACACCGTATACGTCTTATGGGTATTGTGGTACATACATTGTGCTAAACAAGGGGAACACTAAAAAATCGGATGATAATTACATATATCAGGCATATACATTCAAGCATATTTTTATGTTATCAAAAGCCGATGATAGTTTTTCTTGAAGAATGGGATGATGATGTGGATACAAAGATGCTTAGCACTTTTTAGTTAAATATACTATTTGACTAGAAAAAATTATCGAGCTGCATTAATTTTTTCAAGGTAAACTCTAATTTAATTGGGTCTTTAGAGCTACTACTAGTTTATTTAGTTACATGCACGCTCATGTTTTGTAAAATCCCAAAATTTTAAAACTATTATGAATTTTTATTCAAAATATCATTTCTGAATTTTTTAGTTTTTCCAAATTTTTGTTAGACATAATCTTGATGTATAAAGTTAAGTTTTGGTTTCAGTTTGCTTTCCGGTTCTGTCCGAAGCAGTTTTCGGCTCGGACTGTAGCTAGTCATTGTTTCAGTTTTGAGTCATCTGGTGAGTTCTACAATTAGGAATCAAGAAACCAATTGTGTTTCAGTTCTGTAAACCTGGCTCTATATAAGAGAATAGGAGAGTTACTTGGTAGTGTGTGGCAAAAGGTTTGGAGGACTCAAGTCTTGTTTTGGTCTCTGTTTTTCGTTAGTCCAGAAGATTGTAAACTCCAGAGAAGGAAAGCCGTCAAGCATTTTTCTTGATTTCTCAAGTTTTGTAAAGCTTTTGTTCTAACACTTGGTATCAGAGCCAAGACATGATTGGTAATGGCAGGGGACCAATCACTAGAGAAGGGATTGCAAACTCTGAAGATTGATAATGAAATATCGGCGTTTGTATCACGAAAGCCATTGGCGAGAGGAACTGGAGTTCTAATCCAGTACCCGATGCTCAATGACATGAACTATGGACTTTGGGCTGTAAAGATGAGAATCATATTGCGATCTCTCGGAGTGTGGACAACAATTGAGGGCGAAGCATTGGTCGATGAAGAAAAGGACCAGGGCGCTCTGGCTGCTATCTCCCAAGCAATACCGGATTCAATGATGCTAGCTATCACCGATAAGCAAACGGCTAAAGCAGCATGGGAAGCAATCTGAGAAATGCGTGTGGGGGAAGATAGAGTAAGAAAGGCAAGAGCTAAAATGATGAAGCGGAGCTTTGATTGTTTGATCATGACTGACACTGAAAGCATCTGTCAGTTTTCACAGCGGCTGACCAGTGTAGCTAGTGAAATCCGATCACTAGGAGTTGAGCTAAAGGAAAGCAGTGTAGTCGAAATACTTTTTAGTGCAGTTCCGGACAAGTTCCTTCCAGTAGTCGGTCTGATTGAGCAATGGGGAGACATATCAATTATGACGTTATCCGAAGCAATTGGAAGACTTGCAGCGTTTGAAGAAAATTTGAAAGGGAGACATATAGAAAGAAGCGAAGGTAGAAAAGAGCAACAAATGATGACGCGAAGTCAATGGGAATCATTGGCAGCAAGTGAAAAACAAAACTTCGAAGGTCCTGACAGAAGCAAGAATAGAGGTGGCTGGAGAGACCAAGGGGGCCGAAGCGAAAGTACCGACAAAAGGCCATATAGAAAGTTTGACAAATCCAAGATTAAATGCTTCAATTGTGACATATTTGGCCATTTTGCCTCTGAGTGTCGGAAACCTAGAAGGGAGAGAACAAACTTTGCCCGCAGACAAGATGACGAAGAGTCGGCACTGCTTATGATCAAAAGATGCGAAGAAACGCTGATGACGAAAACGACAACAAAAGAGTGATGTTGTTTGAAAAGGAAGTGTGGCCTACCCAGATTCCAGATCTTGGTGAGATCAATGAAACTTGGTATTTAGATACTGGAGCTAGTAATCACATGACAGGGGTAAAAAAGATGTTTGCCGAGCTGAATGAATCAATCTCTGGGACGGTCAAATTTAGAGACGATTCAGTAGTTGAGATCTGCGGGAGAGGGTCTGTTCTGTTAAAATGCAAAACTCAGGAACATAAGCTACTCACCAATGTGTATTACATCCCAAAACTCGAAAGCAATATCGTGAGCCTTGGACAACTTGATGAAGTCGGTTGCAAAATCATAGTAGAAGATGGAAAGATGTCAATCTTCGATCGTGATCGAGCCCTACTAGCAAAAGTTCAATGAACCAGAGATAGACTGTATATTCTGAGTCTTCAGCTAACAGAACCAGTGTGTCTAATGACAAGGAAAACTGATGAAGCTTGGAGATGGCATGCAAGGTATGGACACTTAAATTTTCGCTCATTACGAAATTTATCTCATCTAAATATGGTAGAGGGTCTACCGAAAATCAATCAAGTTGAGCAGATCTGTCGAGGGTGTCTTGTCGGAAAACAACATAGGAGACCGTTTCCGACAACCTCTGCATATCGAGTAGAAAAATTGCTTGAACTCACTCATGGCGACCTATGTGGACCAATCTCTCCAAGAACACCAGCAGGAAACAGCTATTTCTTGTTGATCGTCGATGACTGCTCGAGATATATGTGGTTACGGCTCATCAAAACAAAGGATCAAGCTTTTAGTTCTTTCAAATCACTAAAAACAAGTGCTGAAGTCGAAAGCCAACATGTAATGAAAATTTTCAAAATAGACCGTGGTGGAGAGTTCAGATCTAATGAGTTTGTTGACTTCTGTGAAGAACAAGGTGTGAAGAGACTTCTCACTGCACCTTACTCACCTCAACAAAACGGCATTGTTGAGAGAAGAAATCAAACAGTGGTTGAGATGGCACGCAATCTGCTCAAAAGTATGGACATGCCAGCAAAATTCTGGGGGGAAGCAGTAATGACAACTGTATATATATTGAATCGATCACCCACTAAAGCGCTTGATGACAAAACTCCTTATGAGGTATGGCACCAAAAGAAACCAAAAGTACACCATTTCAGAACCTTCGGTTGCATTGCTCATGTGAAGAATGTGTTCCCCGGCGCTAAGAAATTGGATGATCGAAGCGCTCCCACTGTTTTCATTGGATATGAGTCTGGGACAAAAGCATATCGGTGTTATGACCCAAAAAATGACAAATTATATATTAGCCGGGATGTAGTTTTTGAAGAAAACAAATGCTGGAATTGGTCTTCTGACTATGATCAAGGTGATATTTTTGAAGTACATTATGAACCTGAGATTGATCAAGGTACCGAGTCAGGGAATGATTCACCCAGAGAAGAAACTTCAGAAGCACACAATCCTGTAACTATTTCTCCTATCTCGGAGTCTGAAATTGAAGCATCGGCAGAACTCACAGGAGAGGGGCCAGATGAAGTACAAGGCTCAGATTCTTCATCAGAAGGAACACTTCGGTATAGAACACTGAGGGACATTTATGAAGCCACAGAGCCAATTGACACACAGTACGCAGGGATATGCCTACTTGCTCTAGAAGAACCAACCAGCTGCGAAGAGGCAGCAAAAGAGGAATGTTGGAGAAGAGCAATGCAAGAAGAGATGAACTCTATTCAAGAAAATAAAACATGGAAACTTGTGACCTTACCTGCCAATAGGAAACCGATTGGACTAAAGTGGGTATACAAAATTAAGAAAGACATCAAATGTAATATTGTGAAATACAAAGCAAGGTTGGTAGCCAAAGGATATTCTCAAAGGCAAGGGGTAGACTTTGATGAAATATTTGCACCAGTTGCAAGATTGGAGACTGTCAGGGTGATAATTGCAATGGCAGCACATGGTGGGTGGGAGATTCACAATATGGATGTGAAATCAGCTTTTCTCAATGGGGAGCTAGCCGAAGAAGTGTATGTACTTCAACCTCCAGGATATATTGAGAAAGGTAAAGAGAATATGGTTCTACGTCTTAAGAAAGCTCTGTATGGACTTAAACAAGCACCTCGGCCCTAGAATTATAAGCTGGATCAAACATTGGTGTCTTTGGGGTTTGATAGAAGTGACGTCGAGCATGCTGTTTACAGGAAAGAAAAAGGTAAATCGTTCATCTTAGTTGGAGTCTATGTGGATGACCTAATCATAACGGGGTCAAATGTCAATGATATTTCTGAATTCAAGAATCAGATGAAGAAATCTTTTAATATGAGTGATCTTGGTTTACTAAGTTATTATCTGGGTATTGAGGTGAAACAAGAAACTGGGATTATCACTATGTGCCAAAGAGGATATGCTGAAAAGCTACTAGCATTGACAGGATTGACATATTGCAATAGCTGCATAACACCAATGGAGAATCGTTTAAAATTGAATAAGAAGGGAATAGGTACTGCAGTGAATCAAACTGAGTATCGGAGTTTAGTTGGAAGCCTTCGGTACTTTGTAAACACAAGACCAGATATAGTATTTTCAGTTGGCATGGTAAGCAGATTCATGGAAGAACCAACCACAGAACATTTGGCAGCTGTAAAACGCATTTTGAGATATGTAAGTGGAACAAAGAATTTTGGGTGTTGTTATGAAAGGAGTGATGATCCAGAACCAAGAATAGTTGGTTATTGTGATAGTGATATGGGAGGGGATATCAATGATCGGAAAAGCACCACAGGAATGTGATTTTATTTTGGGGCGAGTCTGATCACTTGGGGATCTCAGAAACAAAAAATTGTAGCCTTATCCTCCTGCGAAGTAGAATATATTGCAGCAGCAACAGCAGCTTGTCAGGGAATTTGGCTGAGTCGTCTCATTGGAGATTTAAGTAAACAAACACCGGGTAAGGTAAAATTGATGATTGACAATAAATCTGCAATTGCACTTTGCAAAAATCCAGTGTATCACAATCGGAGCAAGCATATAGACACAAGATATCATTTCCTTCGTGATTGTGTTGAGAATGGGACAATTGAAGTAGAACATATTGGTACTAATGATCAAAAGGCAGATATTCTCACAAAAACATACTAATGATCAAAAGGCATATATTCTAACAAAAACATTGGGACGTGAGAAATTCATAGAGATGAGAGAAAGATTGGGAATCAGAGGAATATGATCTGATAATCAAGATTAGGGAGGAGTTTTGTTAGACATAATCATGATGTATAAAGTTAAGTTTTGGTTTCAGTTTGCTTTTCGGTTCTGTCCGAAGCAGTTTTCGGCTCGGACTGTAGCTAGTCATTGTTTCGGTTTTGAGTCATCCGGTGAGTTCTCCAATTAGGAATCAAGAAACTGATTGTGTTTCAGTTTTGTAAACCTGGCTCTATATAAGAGAATAGGAGAGTTACTTGGTAGTGCGTGGCAAAAGGTTTGGAGAACTCAAGTCTTGTTTTGGTCTCTGTTTTTCGTCAGTCCAGAAGATTGTAAACTCCAGAGAAGGAAAGCCGGCAAGTAATTTTCTTGATTTCTCAAGTTTTGTAAAGCTTTTGTTCTAACAATTTTCAGTCTTAGTTAAAGCTTTTTTCCTAATTTCTGAAACTGAAGGAGCTTAAGCTAGAAAGCCTGTTGGAGTTTGAGAGATGGTCGGAAACAAATGAGAGACTAGAGGGGCAGCTGTTGTTTCCACAACTTGAGAAGCTGTTAGTTGTGGATTGCGAAAAGCTGACAGTATTACCAGAAGCACCCCGCTTGGAGATCATACCACGGCATGCTCTGCATTTCCAGAGTTGAAAGATGTTCGACTGAATGGTCTAACAAGTTTCAAGAGTTGGGGGGCGACGGGAGGAACAGATGGTGAACAGCCAATCTTCCCTAACCTCGAGAGTGTTCATATTAAAGCACCAAAGCTCAGTGTATCATACATAGGAAACAGCAACCATCAGATTTTTCCCATGCGTAGCTAGATATATGACTTCATTGACCAAGCTGGATTTGGAGCTAACAAAGAAACAAACAATCCCCTCTGACAGTTATGGTGTTACGTGGCTGCAACTTTTTCTTCCGCTCAGGTGCACTTACGCTATGGACATGTTTTTTACAGCTTCAAGATTTGGAAATTCGTAGGTGCGACGCGCTCGTCCAGTGGCCAGAGAAAGAGTTCCAAAGCTTGGTATCCTTGACGAGATTAACTATTTCGGGTTGCAACAAACCTACTGGATACGCACAAGCTCCTGAGCAATCAACGTCAGAAAGTAGTCAACTCCTGCCACGTCTCGAGTCTCTACAGGTATATGATTGTGGAAGTTTGGTAGAGGTCTTCAACGTCCCGACATCTCTCAGGAAAATGTATATCGTGAGATGCGATAAACTTGAGTCCATATTTGGCAAGCATCAGGGCAAGTCAGCATTAATTAAAGGTCTTGCAGTGACGTCATGGCATCCACAAGTGTACCAGAGTCATCATCATCAGCAAGGGAGCATTTCCTTCCTCCACCTCTAGAATCTCTAGATATATGGTAGTGTGATAGCTTGACAGAGCTTCCCGATCTTCCCCAGTCCATAAAGGTACTATACATTGAGGACTGCAGTAGGTTGAAATCACTGAAATCTCGCTCGGGAGAGCTCCCATCGTTCGAATGCCTCCAGCTTCGGAGGTGCGAAACCCTGGCATCCCTATTGGATGGGCTCGGGCGAGCGCGCCGATTCGGCGTGTGGCGTCTTTGCCGCCACGTCTTGGGCCGAAGGCGGCGCCCGACCCGGGTGGGGCCGCGGCGAGTCTTCTTGTCGAGACGGCGACACCTTGGTGTGGACCCCACATGGGCAGCCGTCTTGGGGGGTTATTTTTTGAATTTTAAAATTATAGAGGCTAATTTTGAAATTTTTTGTTGCACAACGGGGCTAAAACAGTCCAGAATTCCAGACTTTTGCTCGGATTTTTCGTTTAGTTCCAAGTCGGTTTGGTTGTGTTTTGGTTTCATTATTTTGTTATCGAGTCCAGCCATGTATACATAGCCATGTACCCATATTGTAACTCAAATCACCTTATTCAGAAGAAAAAAAAAGCTATTTTCGCGTGATTCTTAGGTTACACGCTATCTTTGAAATAGAGAGTATTTTTTTTATATTATCATCATTCTTCTTGTAATCTTCTCGTGTTTTTGCAAGAACAACACGTCTACTTTTACATGGTTGAATAAATGAGGATCGAAACGTGTGGCTGGGTAAATTTGAGTGTCACAGGTTACTGTAATTGAAACAGTGGTTTGTGTCGTTGTTTGTCAGGTTGTATAGATCCAAAGTTATCATTGATGTTACGTCGTGAAGATCGAGTATCCGGTATCAAGACTACCACACACCGATCGTGTAATCACTATACAGATCTCGTCATACCACTTGCCCAATTCTCCTACCAGAACGTTTTCATTTTATTTCTATTTCCCATGGTAATCCACGTTACCAAACTAGTTGTATAAAAATAACCCAAAGTGATGGAGCAATGTTTGTGTCATTTTCAAGTACTAATGACCAACTAAATAGTACTAAAGTACTTTAATTATCCAAGGGTGACATGGCAAAGGGTTAACAATAGTCAAGACAGGGATTAACAATTTAATAATGAGCATGAATCAACTAAGCCTTAACATTTAAAACGGAACAATTATTGGAAAAAACATCCAACTAATTGCTATAAAACAAAATAATTGCATTTAAAGTAGGTGCAACATGATCAACACAAGGATTTGTGCTGCCCGGATGCCTGGTCCTGATCATGTCCGGTGACATAGTCTCCAGGAACATCAATCCTAAATTCATGAAATACAACAAAATTTAAGTTGCGTAGTTGAGATAGCGGTGGGCACCATCGTTCAACAGTTTACATGGATCCAAAGTTATCCTTAATAATACATTCTGAAAATTAAACACTCGTATGATCTTAGTATCAGAACATACAGTTCACATGGTCGGATTATTTACCCTAGCTACTATCATATTTATTAGCAGTCCTAAAATTTAAAAAATCGCTTCACAAAAATATAATCATCATATATCTAGAACTTTGTGCTTGGATTTATTCCTAGTTTTGCGTTATGAATTTTTAATCGGTTGTTCTCGGGAGCTGTCCCGTAACCATAAAAAAATCTCGCGTCCGAGTTTCGTCGGTGTGGACCCTCCCACGAACTTTGTGCTTGGATTTATTCCTACTTTTGCGTTATGAATTGTTAGTCCATGTGTTAGGTTGTTCTCGGGAGCTGTCACGTAACCATAAAAAAAAATATCACGTCCGACTTTTGCGCGCGATCTGCAAAACAGTTGTATTCTTTGCGCGCGACAGACCTGGCCTCTTTTTGTATCCACACTGAAAGCCTTTGTGAGACGCGTCTACAATCCTTCCGCTGCGTGAGACGCGTCTAGTTGCTATTGGGGTTCCCTGTATTCAGTCCACAATTAGAGTTTCATCGACCTTTTCTGTCATTAGAGCCCACTCATTCTCTCCTCGAGCGAGCCTCCCTCCTCTCCACTGTGCCTGTTGTGTGCAACAATGGCGGAGCTGGTGGTCGGGCCACTGGTGTCCATGGTCAAGGACAAGGCGTCCAGCTACCTCCTGGAGCAGTACGAGGTGATGGATGGCATGGAGGTGCACCATGAAATCCTCAAGCGCAAGCTTCCAGCAATCCTTGACGTCATCACCGACGCCGAGGAGCAGGCGGCAGCACACAGAGAAGGGGCGAAGGCCTGGCTTGAAGCGCTCAGGACGGTGGCTTACGAGGCAAATGAAGTCTTCGACGAGTTCAAGTACGAGGCGCTACGCCGCGAAGCCAAGAAGAAGGGGCAGTACAGCAAGCTCGGCTTCGATGCAGTAAAACTCTTTCCCACTCACAATCGTATTGTGTTCCGTTACAGGATGGGCAACAAGCTCCGCAGGATCCTGCAGGCCATTGAGGTCCTTAAGACTGAAATGAATGACTTTGGGTTCAAATACCAACCACAACCGTTGGTGTCCAAGCAATGGAGGCAGACGCATTCTAATGTGGTCGACCCAGAGAATATTGTCAGCAGATCGAGAGACGAAGATAAGCAAGAAATTGTTAAGAGATTGCTTCATCCTGCCAACCCGGAGGAGATCACGATCCTTCCCATAGTTGGAATGGGGGGGCTGGGCAAGACCACCTTAGCACAGCTCATCTACAATGACCCTGAAATTGGGGAGCATTTCCAGTTGCTGCCATGGGTGTGTGTATCTGACAACTTTGATGTTGATTTTGTTGCTAAAAGCATAGTTGACGCAGCTCCCAAGGTAAAAGATGATAAATCCTCAACGCCGTTGGATAAGCTTCAAAAGGTAGTCAGCGGGCAGAGATACCTTATTGTTCTGGATGACATATGGAAGCATGATACTGATAGGAAGTGGGAAGATAAGTGGGAAAAGCTAAAGATCTGCCTTCAACATGGTGGTGTTGGAAGTGCAGTATTGATTACAACTCGCGATAAAACAGTCGCTAAACTAATGGGCACAGTTGAAACCTATAACCTCACAGCTTTGAATAATAAATTCATAGAGGAAATTATCATGAAAAGAGCATTCAGTACCAATCCAAGCGAGGAAGCACTGGTTAACATGGTTAATGAGTTTGTGGAGAGATGTGTTGGGTCTCCCTTGGCAGCGGAAGCACTGGGCTCTGTACTGCGTACCAAGACAAGCGAGGAAGAATGGAAGGCTGTGTTAAGCAAAAGCAGCGCCTACAGCAGGGACACTGAAATTTTACCTATACTCAAGCTCAGTTATGATTACTTGCCGTCACCCATGAAGCAGTGCTTTGCTTTCTGTGCTGTGTTCCCCAAGGATTATGAGATTGATGTGGAGATGCTGATCCAACTATGGATGGCAAATAGCTTTATCCCAGAAGAAAAAGGTGTGCGTCTTGAAACCACAGGTACACACATTTTCAATGAGCTGGCCTCAAGGTCATTCTTTCAGGATTTGAAGCAGCTCCCATTTGACAAAGACGAAAGCAAGCATGGGTATTGCTCTAGAATTATATGCAAGATCCATGATCTTATGCATGATGTTGCATTGTCAATTATGGAAAAAGAATGTGTTACTATTACTGAGAAACATAGTCCAAATGAGTTGTTTCCCAATCCTGCTCGCCATGTATTTTTGTCATATGATGAGCCAGAAGCCATTTTAAATGGTTCTCTGAAGAAAAGATCTCCAGCTATCCAAACACTGCTATGTCATGAACGTGTGTATAGTACTTCATTGCAGCATTTATCAAAATACAGCTCCGTACGTGCATTACAACTCTGCCAAGATAAGAGTGCATTCCTACTGAAACCAAAGCATCTGCATCACCTGAGGTATCTTGATCTCTCGGGTAGTGGTATCAAAGCACTTCCTGAAGATATAAGCATCATGTATAATATGCAAATGTTGAACCTTTCTGGCTGTGACGAACTGCGTCGACTTCCAAAGCATATGAAGTATATGACTGCCCTCCGTCACCTCTACACTCATGGATGTCTAGAGTTGAAGAGCATGCCTCCAGACCTAGGACAACTCACTTCCCTACAGACACTCACACGTTTTGTAGTGGGTGCTACTGGCTCTGATTGCAGTAATCTTGGAGAACTACGGGACTTAAACCTTGGTGGTCGACTAGAGCTACATCAGCTAGAAAATGTGACAGAAGCAGATGCAAAAGACGCCAATCTCAGGAATAAGAGGGAACTCACCGAACTGACTTTAAAATGGACGCATTGTGAAAAAGAGGAACAACATTATCATAAGGTGTTGGAGGGTCTTGAACCGCATGACGGTCTGCAGGCTCTAAAGATATACGAAAGTAGATGTTTTCCAACATGGATCAGTGTGTTGAAAAACTTGGTTGAGCTTTGTCTATCTGGTTGTGATGAGTCCCATAGGCTTCCTCCACTATGGAAGCTGCCAGAACTACGAGTTCTTTGTTTGGCAAGATTGAAAAAGGTGCAGTGCTTGTGCAGCGGTGATACACCATTCACATTTCTGAAACTGAAGGAGCTTAAGCTAGAAAGCTTGCTTGATTTTGAGAGATGGTGGGAAACAAATGAGAGACTAGAAGGGCAGCTTTTGTTTCCACAACTTGAGAAGTTGTTAGTTGAGGATTGCAAAAATCTGACAGCATTACCAGAAGCACCCCCGCTTGGAGATCATACCACGGCATGCTCAGCATTTCCAGAATTGAAAGATGTCAAACTGGATGGTCTAACAAGTTTCAAGAGCTGGGGGGCGACGGGAGGAACAGATGGTAAACAGCCAATCTTCCCTAACCTCGAGAGTGTTCATATTAAGAAATGCCCAGAGTTGACAACTCTACCTGAAGCACCAAAGCTCAGTGTATCATCCATAGGGAACGGCAACCAACAGATTTTCCCATGCGTAGCTAGATATATGGCTTCATTGACCAACCTGGATTTGGAGCTCCAAGACAAAGAAACAACATCGCCAGCTGAGCATAGTTTGACTGAATTGGTGGAATCCCCTCTGACAGTTATGGCGTTAAGTGGCTGCAACTTTTTCTTCCGCTCAGGTGCACTTGCGCTATGGACATGTTTTGTACAGCTTCAATATCTGGATATTGGTTGGTGCGACGCGCTCGTCCACTGGCCAGAGAAAGTGTTCCAAAGCTTGGTATCCTTGACGGGATTAACTATTTGGGAGTGCAAGAAACTGACTGGATACGCACAAGCTCCTGAGCAATCAGCGTCAGAAAGTAGTCAACTCCTGCCACGTCTCGAGTCTCTACTGATATTTGATTGTGGAAGTTTGGTAGAGGTCTTCAACGTCCCGGCATCTCTCAGGAAAATTGATATCTGGTGCTGCGATAAACTTGAGTCCATATTCGGCAGGCAGCAGGGCAAGTCAGCCTTAATTAAAGGGTCTTGCGGTGACGTCATGGCGTCCACAGCTTTAATCTGTGCCTCCACAAGTGTACCAGAGTCATCATCATCAGCAAGGGAGCATTTCCTTCCTCCACGTCTAGAATCTCTACAAATATGGTCGTGTGATGGCTTGACAGAGCTTCCCGATCTTCCTTCCTCCATCAAGGAACTAGACATTCGGGACTGCAGTAGGTTGAAATCACTGAAATCTCGCTCGGGAGAGCTCCCATCGTTGGAACGCCTCTATCTTCATGGCTGCAAAACCCTGGCATCCCTACCGGATGGGCCGCAAGCATACTACTCTCTCCGAGGGCTTATAATTAACGAGTGTCCTGCTATAAAAACACTCCCTAGAAGCCTTAAGGAACGACTGGGCAGCCTCCAGTGGAAACATCCGGATGGCCTTTACGAAGGTACACACCAATTTGTCTCTTTGCCACATTTCAGCAACAAATTAAAGCATTCCATCCATTCGCCTCGTCATCTTTATGTTCAGACTTGAAATGCAAATCCATTGATGGGATTGGTGGGGAATAGTCTAAACTTGATTAGCCGGTTTGCAAAATGGAAAGTGCAATTTTCAATTTTCGTTGCACCAAGCCCTGGTGCTCTGCACCGAGAAGGAATTCGTCTCGTGTTACAAATTTTTCCTGATCTAGTATTCAGTTAGCGTCCAATTAGGTTTGGCTCACGGATGCATTAGCTCAAGCGAATAATATGTTTTCATGTCAACTTGCGAATTATGTCCTGCTATAAAAATGGATCGTTTATCAAGTTATAAAAATTTATGTGATAGTTGGAATTTATAAATGTCCTGCTATAAAAACACTCCCTAGATGTATTCGTGAAGGTACACACTAATTGCTTGAAATGCTAGTTCTAAACTTGCTTAGCCCTCTTAGCAAAATGGAAAGTGCAATTAATTCCCCATACTAGTTCCCATGCCTCACGTCCTGGATCGTTTATCAAGTTATAAAAATGTATGTGACAGTAGATGTTGAATTTTTTTTTTGTGTAACTGTCACACATGCACACTTACTAGTGAGTAGTGAGTATTAAATGTAGTTTGATAGATATAATAGCATCAGCAGTACAAGCGATAAAATGGAACAGATTCTTTTTAGTTTTCTTAGTGCTTTTGTAGCGTTAATTTTTCATGGTAAATTAATTTGTACAGATATGTTATGACCTCTGACGCCATTTTTTTTATCAGGGCCTAGGCTATTGAAACCAAAGACGTGGAAATATGTCATCCATAAAGATGAGTGAGCTATCAAGCAGGTTGTAATATCAACACTGTCTGGATCCTTTATTTTTTACGAGTACTAGTAGAATTTTATTAAAGTCAATGCTTCTTGCTCTAATGATATATCAAGTCTATTGAAACAAGTCACTTGCCATCTTTAGGGCCAAATCACAATGCTTCTAACACTACTTGGCATGTTTGTTTAGGGCCTAAGCTTTTTCTGGTATTGATTGTGTATAGCTTCTTTGCAGAACTGTTCCCACACATACAGATGGAGAAGAGCTCACTTGGGAGTAGAACTATTCCCTTGCAAAACTCGCCACCCTTAAGAGAATGCCCCTGTAAAGACCTTACCTCGTTGAATTGCAAGATCTAATAATCGAAAAGCTTAGAATACCTAAATTTGAATTACCTCTGTGAATATATGGATATTCGTTCAATGTAATATGTTCCAGGATGCAAATTCAATGCAGCTTGTCCAGCTGAAACCTGTTTATAGAAAACAAGTGTGTTCCCAGAAAGATATCCTGTTTTGAGTCAGTACTTGTATTATTCCACCTTTATTTATGTGTAGCCATGCAATGAATTTGTGACGCTTTAGGTACATCATCATATTTCTTGTTTCATGTAATGTAAAAGTCTGTCATGATTATTATCTGCCAACAATTTGGAATGCCGTTGTGACTCTTTGACTTTTATCTTCTTCAGCTACATTTTCAACTGTGCCATTCTCTTCCAAAATTTTCCTTTTTCAGATTAAGTAGAAGGTTGAGTACTCGTATTTGTAAACTATTTAGTTTCGTGAGTTACATTTAGTTCTAGTGTGCAGCAGTAAGATGGCAAATATCCATCAGGCCCTCACTATTGATGAATCTGTAGTACACCGTAGGGCTCGTTTGGAACCTAGGATTTTCACAGGAAAATCGTAGGAAACAAGAATCCATAGGAATTGGCGACTGTAGATGCTGTTTGGTTCGCACAAACTGCTCAAAGGAATTCCACAGGATTACTGTGCAGCAAGAGTTGTCCGGGCGATCTACTCCTGCATTGAAGAAAAAATCAACAACAAAAGCTGAATTAACTCACAGATCCATGGCATAGCAACAAAACTCAACAACACATATTTCTATTCAACAAAACTCAACAACACATATTTCTATTCACCCCATCTGAGGGAAGACTGTAACATCTTCAATCTTCAGAGCATTGTAATTTGGATTTCAATTTTTTTCAAATCAAAATTTTGATTCAAACTTACCTGGGATTGAGCAGTCTCGGCCCAGTTCTTCCCTGCCCGGTCCTTCCGCCCCTCTGTCCCGGTAGTTCCGCCCACCACCCCCCCCCCCTCGTCTCCTCTCCCCGCTCCGCCTCCGGTGCTCCCGCAACCGTGCCCTGGCCGACCCGCGCCTCAGCGGCTATAAGAAGGGCCAGCACCCCCCATGCCACCCCTCCCCACCCCACCGTCGCTTTGCCTCCCCCTTCTTCCTCGCCGAGCCGAAGCCGCCCGAGCTCCCGCCGACTCCGCGCCGTTCGTCCGCGCCGATGAGCCCTAGCCCGGCCAACCCCGCCGCCGACTTCCCCTCGCCACCCGGGATCCTCCTCCACCCCTTCGTTCCCAACACCGGTGCCGCTTCCGCTCCCAATCGTCGCCGCCCCTCCTCTGGCTCTCTCTCTCCCCGTGGCTATCTCTCTCCCCCGTCTTATCTCTCTCTCCCGCCGAGGCTGCCAGGTGGGCCCGTGCACAGTAACGTCCTCCCGTGGACCGGGTGCAC
Source organism: Hsuehochloa calcarea (assembly GCA_036346395.1). NCBI lineage: Eukaryota > Viridiplantae > Streptophyta > Magnoliopsida > Poales > Poaceae > Hsuehochloa > Hsuehochloa calcarea. The sequence continues at coordinate 317,626 of JAYEVG010000040.1, read as the reverse complement.
GCCCGTGAGACTCGCCTGTATCTTGTGCCATGAACCATGCAATCGTCTTTGTGAACCATTTTCTTTTTCCCGATTTAAATCCAATTCAAACTTCGAAAACTTCGTTCTCCTCCGTTCTAACTCCAAAAATTATGAAACTTGTTCCAAAATTTTTCTAAATTCAAGATCTTGCTAATGGCACAGGTCTTGTTTATTTTAGAGTTTATTTATTATTGTTTAAGTATTTATTTGTTCTCTTTGTCTGTTGTGCATTTTTCCGGTATATTCGTCCGATTAGAGTGTAACTAATACTGAGGGCTGCATTGTAAAGGCCTTGTGGTGATCTCCCCTTGATTCACATGTCTACGAAAACATGAGTACATATCAAGACGATTATCTCTTGTGGGCAAAGTGTACAACCTCTACAGAGTCTAAACTGTTTAAACAGTTGTGCCTACAGTCAAAGGCGGACATGGGAACTTAACTTGAGTTAGTTCTATTTCAAAAACCGTTGTGGGTGGATTAAAAAATATGACAGGCTCATCTAGCCTTTGTTTTGGATTTTTCCTAGGTAGTCTTATCCTGTGTTGACAATCGGTGGATGTAACCGCTATCAATATAAAGCATGAGGTGGAGGTAACCTCTACTGTTATTTAATATTGCACATACTCTCTTTAATAAAATACAATTTGGTTAAAATGCTAAGTGCTACGAATTTTTACTTATGATATTTAAAAATGTTGCTTTAGCAAATAAAAAAACCTGAGTCATCCTTGTTCAGCCTTGCATATATATTATTGTATTTGTGGTGTTGGTTCACGAGCACAGTGACTGTGCTCATCCTCGCTCTTTCCCCAAAACCCTCAGAAGCAGAAAATCTTGGAGATTACGACTACTAAGAGGAACCAGACGTTTAAAGGCCCAGGAGTTATTGAAGCGTAGTTTAGTCCTTAGTTGTTCCAGTCTCGCCTCAGTCTAGCTAACTCCGCTGGTACCTAAGTGCATCCTATATTATCTGAGTTTCGGGTAATATCAGATGTACACAGGTTTTTCAAGTCACTTGCTTGTGGAGAGATGTATTCTCACCCCTGTTGCTCCCGTTGTCGCTTCCGCTACTTTTGTAATGTAATCATTTAGCATGTTCGGCATTTATTGTAAAACTTAACCCGAAACGGTCTATGTAAACTCTGATGTGTTAAATTAATAAATGGTATAATTTTACGTCTTGTATGAATTGATTCAGCAATGTGCCTGTGAGTGCTATCTACTGATTCAGTGAATAGCACAGATGATTCGAGATTAGAAAATCCGGGTCCGACAAAGACGGTGTGGATCTATTCGTAAATCTAATCACAATTGAAATAATAACCTATTGACCTCGTGTCCATGTGAGGAAGGGGTGCGGTAGATACGATGGCAGGGCACCATCGGCCTTCGTGCTGGTGAAAAAAGACAATGGGTAGAAGGGAAGGCGACGCAATCGGGAGAACAGGGACGACCACACCCTTGCCTTGCCCGGCTCGCTCCACTCATGAGCCTTCGCCCTCCCGGGGCCTTGACCGCCGCTGCCACCGCACATCTGGGGTTAGGAGCAGGCCACAGTGGGGGCGTCACCATGCGGGCATAGGCCGCCGCTTTCCATGGGAGGAAGAAGCACCGGAGAGAGTGGCCTCCACACACGGCGAGGTCTAAAGTACCTAAAGTAAAGTAATCACAATCTGTAAGGCTATAAGTCTGTAACAATAATATGATGCCTCTGTATAACTAGAGATACGTAGATATAAACACTTTAGTAGACAGTGGTAACCAGTTCAAATATGATAATGCATCACTATTTAGATAAATCAAGTTCAAATACAATAAAATGGATGATAATGTTAAGGTCCAAACATGAAAGCTCGCTATTGCACAAATAAGCATTGCGCATGACGTCAAATGCATTTTGTATCGAAAACCAATATAATACCCAAACAATCGACATACTAACAGGAAATAAACCATAACAACCCAAGGCTATGCTAAGTTTAGAAGCTGTTCTATGCTAGATATCAGAATTGCCACCTGCAAACCTAGCTATCAGTTTTTTGCTGCTACAGGAGACCCAAGCAAATAAAGATGTGTATAAATTCAGACAAAGAACTATTTCCAAAGATATCAGTCATCAATGTGAGAGCTTGAGGCATGGTTTCAAGAAACATCAGGGTGCAATATCCTTTTTCCACTTCAAATAATATCAACACCAACGAATTTTCCAATTGCTGGAACAACAAATAAACTCTGGATCGGTCCATAAAAATGGATATCACAAATTGATGGAACTACAAAATGCTGATGTGCTTTTAGGATACGCAGCTCTACGCAAGGACAAAAAAAAAAGAGAAGACAAACGCTAACTATCTTAATGTGCAACTGGCAAAGTCTCTGCAAACATACGTTTTTATAGATAGTTTCTTCATTGCCAAGCATATGCATGTGTCAGCTAGTGCACTGTGGTAAGCGAAGGTGAGCATAAATATATTACTTGGAACGTCTTACTGTAACTTAAGCAAATCACTCATAAATACCAGACATTGTGAAGTGAAAGCTGCTAAATATAATGGTGAAATTTTTTGCCCAAGAACTACCTCCTGATCAATTTTAAGACAATATAAAGCGAAAACACCAAGATGTGAGAACTGAGGACAAAGAGACTGAGCTTCACCAAGGGTAGAATGGTCGAAGGTATCACAGGTAAAACATCAGAAACACTGACCGTAGCATTTCACTTCATCCAGAGAGGAAGCAATCAAAATTTAGCATTGATAGCTAGAAGACAAACTGCATGAAAACTAAACAGTGCATATGTGGGTTACTCTTACTCTAGGTACTTCATCAAAGGGGGGGGGGGGACCTTTTTACTGGATGCGCTTACAGGGTTCTGCACATGCGGGTAATACCCAAATCCTTTTAGTTCAGACTTAAGTGTTCAACATAATGTTGAAAATAGTCACATTCAAAAAGCATCCCAAAGACAACAGAAGGATCTATCATGCCATCCCTGAAATGCCATTCTAATTCAGTGAGAAAAAAACTTCAAGCATAATGACTTCCTATCCAAACCTTTTTTGGCCTCCTATGCATTAATATTGGACTAATCAATCTTATATGAACAAACTATTAACCATTCTAAAGTTTAAACATCACCATATTACTGGAGTGCCTTGACACTCAATCTAGCATTTCTTCACCCATACTCAAACATTCTGTAAACTAATCAACCAAAAAGTATTTTGCTACGCCCATAAGCGGTTGTCGCAAATGTTGGGCAAAAATCCATGGAAGAGTTGCACCAATTAAGTTAACTGCAATTTCTAGTTCTGCATTGACCAAGTTGATATCCAACAGTTATCAGGAAAACAACATCGAAGAAAGGAATCTCATTTGTATAGGCCAAAGTAGCAACAGCTGCATTCATTCAATAGCCATTATACTAACTCACTAAAGCATTGCTTGAATTTTACAGCTATAATAGCAAATAGCCATAGCCAATGAATGAAACAACACAATATTATCTTAGAACATTCATAAGATGTAAAAATGTTAGAAGAAATATGTCATGTTGTTGCAGGCACAGGAAAATGGATTGGAATTAAGCCACCAGAACGAATCATTCGCACTCTGCATTTGCCTAGAGAACATGTAGATGCACCGAAAGAATTGTGCCTAACTAACTCTAGAGTCCATCCCACAATATTTGACAACAATTTCATGGCATTCACAGAAAAACAAACAAGTTAAGGCACTGCTGGGGCCAGAAAACAAATCAAATCGAACCTATTATCCATAATAACGAACCAGTGTTCACGGGGTGTGAGGCGATGTCACAAAGAAACCAAAGGACTCCTGATCGATGGCGCCAGACAGCGGGTCGGCGGCGGCGGCTCCGTTTAGGGAGTGCTATGGTTCCGGCGGGGAAAGAAAGGAAAGAAACAGGGCGGAGGCACAAGGGGAGGTGGCGGTGGCGGGGGTAAGGACACTCCGGCAACGACGAGATCGAAACGGAGGAGGCAGGAGGCGAGGCGATGGCGAGGGTGGGAGGAGGGAGGAGGGAGGAGGGCGAGGGCGAGACCGAGGGAAGGAGGCGGCGGCCTCTGCGATGCGAGGGGCTTGGAGCCCTTGGAGCACGTGCGGGGATGACTAGAAGTCTAGAACTGCCCCTTGGTGCCCGATCGGACGGCCACAAGCGTTCATGATCTCAACGCAATGTCATAAACAACGAGGGGCATTATGAAATAGGCGAACGCAAAAAATGTTGCCCACTGGTTCATCTGGGATCTTGACGCGATTTCAGACACTACAAGGATATTTTCACAAAACATAGGATGTGGGGTCTCTATTGGGCCACGGATCCTTCCCCTATTATGCCTTGTGTCGATACAGCGTGAACATGGAATTTAAACTAAAATTATTTTCAATCCGAAGTGATTACCCTCTTATCTAAACAAGCCCAGCGTGCGCTACTCCGTGTTGTTGTTTGAAACTTGGTTCCATTGTTGTGGGTTTTTTTTAATTGTACAAAAATAATTCGGCTAGTGCATAAAAGATTTTTTTTTATGTTTTGTTTTGGGTATAGACCGATATGATCAGTTGTGTTGTTGTCTTATTAATTCGACGGTTAGCCTGTTTTTATGAATGGGTTGCATTTCTTCTTCCTGATTGTTAGGTAAATTCTCTTATTACAAAAAAAAAACATCGATGTTATACTATTTTGAAAAGTATCATCGGTTAGAATTCTTCACTTTTACCTTACAACTCTATCTATTGAAACAACAGGTTGACAATGTTTTTTTTGGAGTATGTATGTGGTGTGATGGTTGCAGAATTGGCAGCGTGGTCTAACCGTTTTGTTAGGCAATCTGATGCGTATAACATGTAGTTCTCTGGCATTTTTGAATTTTCCTTGGTTTCTAAACATATCTAGTCGTTGTACAGAGCAATCTTTAACAGTGGAGATGCTAGTAGTATACAACTGAGCAACAGGGATGGTAGTAGCACGGAACATTAGTAAGTTGGTTCACTATGTAGATAGATAAGCTAAAGGTAGTAGTTGTTTAGGTTGTCCTAACCACCCAGATTACAATATACATCTGACCATAAGGTAGAAACGTGAACTAATGTATATGTAACCATTACATGACCATCGCTGGTACTTAGCTATGCATCGGCAGGAAATAGACTACGTTGATGTCATATATAGCTATGCACACCTGCACCCCTATTATTTCCCATCCGTTCGAATGCTTTTTATGCCAACTCAACGCTTATCATTAGATGGATGGCTACCTGGATACAATTGATGCCCATCGATCAAATTCTCCATTGGATATAGCAAAAATGTCATCTAGACCATTAATGCTAGGATAGCTTTGTCAAAAAAGGTTGGGACAAGCTCAGAGCCAGCAAAGATGGAATAGTTCTCCCATAGGCATGAGCAGAAGAGGATGAATGCAAGAACGAAGTGGCGGAGGCCTAAAAGCAGTTCAACCAAACAAGATTATCATAACCTACCGCAACGCCAAGCGGATCCTAAGATATAAATGGTGATTCCACAAAGCAAGTGACTTTAGAGGAAGAGGTATATGGATCCCCTTTCAAGGAAACTGGAAATCTGTTGTTGTTCTATGTAGGGGTGTCGATCGAATACGAATAGAATATTTGTCTTCATATATTCGTATTTGTATTTTCTAAACGAATATGGATACGAATTCAAATATTATCGAATACGAATTGAATGCTGTAACGAATACGAATACGAATCGAATACCTACTCAATTTGGTCGAATTTGGATATCCTCATAACTTACGTAATTGCAAGATATTTATGATACTTTATCCTCGTACATAGCACACCTAATCATTCTAGTTTATTTATTTCACTTAAAAACATAAATTCATATCAAACTAAAAATACTCATATAACTAATTAGCCATACTGCAATAAAATATGCATCTTGTTTTATCGAATTCGAATACGAATACGAATAGTGCGGATAAAATAACATTTCGGATGACAAAAGTCCAAACCATATTCGTATCCACATTTTTTTATGTGAATACGAATACGAATATGAAATAAATTGTTAGTCGAATGAAAAAATATAAACCATATTCGCTACCAACCGAATTTGGATACCGGATAAAACAGATAATTCGGATTCGATTGACACCCCTAGTTCTAGGTTAGAGCGAATGATTATTTGATTAAAAAAAATATATTAAAAATGCTACTCTCATCCAAAAATTAATTTTGGATTGTTAACTCATTTTAAGAAAATGCTATATATTATTGAGGGACTCTAATTAGCAAGAATCTGTGCCACCATTATCAGAAGATGATCTTCCAATGTCCTTTTCTTCGTCCTCTTGCACCTTCCCCACCTCGTGGCTCAACGTTCTCTTCCTTCACTACTACCCCCACGACCACATATAAAAGGTCGACGTTGCACCTAACAATATTATTTTTAGGAGGATGACAAAAATAGTGTATTTACGTATATACACATTGTTCATTCAACAATTTCACCAGTAAGCTTTTGTTGGTGCTCCGCATGAGCTTGCCAACAGCTATGTTTTCTTATAGGAGACTTTTGTAGCTTATTTGTTTCCTAACATCAGTTTTAACCTGGTATAAAAAAATATATGTAGCCTTTTGTGACTCCTTTGTGTCAGAACATCAGTTTTAACTGTAATCAACATGTGCACAGATTTTCCAAGACATGTATAAGATGATTTAATTTTTTCGGGTCTATGGAAGGAAATAATGACATAATTGTTTCAAAATTGAATTTATCGTAAAAGCACTATATTAGCTGCTACATTGTCCAAACTAATTTGATCCGCTTTTCATAACAGAGCGGCCTAGCCGCGACATCACCCTTTTTTTTGTGTGTTGATGAACAATTTCCTCCTCCCAGTCTCACACACGAAAATACTTTCATCGGGATAACGAGAAAAACGACCACCTCACCCTTCGCCTTCTCCCTTCGAAACCGCAATGGCCGCAGCCGCGGCTCTCCGGTCCCACCTCTCCCTTCTCTCCGGCGGCGGCAGAATCCTCAACCCCACCCTCCAAACCCTATCCTTCCTTTCCCCCCCATCGCCCTCCACCACCACCGCCGCCGCGGCGTCCTCCGATCCAACGCCTCTTCGTCTCCGTCTCCCTCGCCGTCGCCGGAGAAGGAGGTGGAGGCAGTCCCGACAGCGGAGTCGTGCGTCAACCTCGGCCTCGAGCTTGAGCTCTTCTCCATGGGCAGGGTAAGTGAAGCCGATTCCCAGGCGCATGTTCCAACGTTGGAGTGGCATGGGATTCTTATCAAGTAAACTAAGTCATTTTTAAATCACGTGGAAGTCTATCAGCTAAATTGTATCAGTAATTCAGTCTGTCTTCAATTGATGATGCGGATGTGTCAGCTTGGGTTCAAAAGCTACTCTAGTGAAGATGTGTCAGTATTTGGCAGCATTTACCCAGAGTTTAAACAGAGTTTGACCAGACCATATCAGGATTGTTTGAACTCTCTATGTTATCCATTGCATGTATGCCCAGCTTGATTAAGTTTGGGCTGATTTTAGGTGAGTTTATGCCAGGTTTGGGTGTTTAAATTGGGTTTGGCTGGTTTATCTCATTGAATAAATGCTTGGAAACTACCTTCAGGGGAACTAATTGTGAAACCAAAAGTAAGTGATCCTTTTAGTATTGAGTGTGACCATTAGGGCTTGACTGGGATTTAACAGTTACCTACTTGAAAACTACTACCAGTGGTGTTTGGTAGTTTGATGTTGTGCAGACATAAAACTGGAATTAGTACTCTGTTAAAGACAAAGCGGGTTAATACCGTGATTATAATGCCTAGACGCTTTTATGATTCCATAATACATTTTTGAGGTGGGTTCCTTCTATCTTTCTAGGGGTGCACGTGTAAGCAAACTCTTTCATGGGTTTGTGGTAATCATTTAATTGGAGAACAATCTGTCTTAAATCATTAACTACATTCTATTCATCTATTGTGATTTTATTTGCACATGTCATTGGTGAGGGATGCTCTTGAACGGTTTGACAATGCTCTAGAGCTGGATCCAAATCCTGTGGAAGCCCATGCAGCGCTCTATAACAAGGCATACTGCCATCACTATTCCAGTCCTAGCTCCCTGAGGAGCGTATCTTGTAGAAGTTCATACTGATGAGAGTTGCTTGATCAAATAATCTTTCACTCTTTGCGATGTACAAGTCAGTCGTTTGTTGAATCTTGTATCCAGTCCTTCTTTCACACTATTAACTAAACTAAAAAATAAGCAAACTTTTGAACCAGCACACTGCAGGTATTGTTGTGCTGGTGGCTTTGTTTTCCTGGGAAAACAAGAAAGAAGAGCAGCAGATCACACAAATTTCTCGTGATGAAACCCTATCAAGGTTACCTGTGCGCCTGTCGACCAATCGCATTATCGAGCTTGTGTAACCCCGGGAGATTACTAGGCCAGTTAGTATAATTCTCTTTGCATCTTTCATGCTCAATAGCTAAGTTGAGACATTTCCTGAAGTGCATACTTGTTTTTTTATAAGCACGCACATACTGCATTTCTTTGTCTTCTCTCATTTCTTTTAAAATTTTTCATTTAGTGACTTGTGAATTGAGAAGTATTTTAGGTTATATTGGCAGGTTCAAAAGCATCTGTTACTCGAGCAATGTAAAGAGCTGAGAGATACCGGACTGAACTGCTCAAATGAGGTGTCCTTCTAATTCCTGTGATCTTTGGTGCTTCTCAGAAAACCCAAACCAAACCAAGAGGCTTTGGTACTACAAGATCTGCTGTATCAGTTCCTTCAGCTGGGGTTAGACCAGTCTTACATATTGGCTAAATACCAAAAGAACTTGCCTGCTTTTTAGTTTGTATATTTCATACAAATGACTTGGCCTCTTTATCTTTCTGATAGTATGATGCAACTTTCCTTTTGACAGGATGACTTTGAGAAGCGTACTGAATCTATTGCGGCAAAATCACGGTTGAGAGCTGAGGTTCGATTTAAGGCTGATATTGTCTCTCCTGAACAATGGGAAAGGTGCCTTTTCTTTTCCTTTTTCCTTTCATATATCCACATTTTGTTCATATACTGTATATCGTTCTTTAAAAAGTAACTAGATTGCAATTTTCAGATGATTTTGCTATTTCTACGTAGTGCAACAACGTGCACTTAGGCAGCATAGCAGGATTTTTTTTTAAAAAAAGGCAGTTTTAAAAATTATTGCACAAATAAATAAGCTTATGATCCACTCTACAATGTCAAAAAAAATTCTTGTCTGCCCCTAAACAGCACACACCATTAGCGTGCAATGCCGCGTCACCCGTTTCTGTTAATAGTGTTTGCTATTTTGTGCCAATTCGGCATTAAAATGGACATAGTTAGGAGGAAGCCAGAAGAAAATTTAGCAAAACTACCCTATTCCCTGTGTTTACCGTTCAGTCACATCCTCAGCCACAGTTAGCCAATAAATTTTAGGAATTTAAATGGTAGGTTTTAGTGAAGAAAAATTTATGTCAGTGTCATTGCAAACCTGCAAATTTATGAGAATACCATCGCAGTCGTCCTCGAATGGCCAGTGGCCAGTGCCACCGCAAACACTCAAATGATGGAAAATACCATCCTCTACTGGCACAGTCCTCTTCTCCCATAGGCCATAGGCCGTAGCTACGGGCTGTTGCAGAACAAGCTTGACCCTGTGTGCTATGATGGTTTCTAGCCCTCCAGCTGCGTATGCATATTGTTGGTACTTAAAGTAGTTAGAGTTAACTCTTAAGTTTGGAGAGCCTGATACTGCTATAAGATTACTTCTACTTTTCTACATTATATCTATTTCTTGGGAAGACTACACCAAGACTTTAAGTATGTCCTATCCCTTTTCTGTTGTTGCTAGCATGGTTGTAGATCCAGGAACTCCACAATTCACTATCCTAAAATTTTGGTGCCATCAATTTGTTATGTCTCAGGTTTCATTGACATCTACGTACGCATGGTTCAATTGGGTATGTGACCAGCAAGAGTCTAAGGTGTCCCTCCTGGTGAAGATGTCTACATAATCCTCCGTCTTGATGGTCGTGTGAGAAGATCTGGAAGGGTAATTCTGCTTCTGTGGGTTTTATTTGGTTACAACAAAATCTAGAATCATAAAATTCCATAATTTGAATGGACCAATAGAGTCTGAATGACAGTGAATCTAACAGCAGAAGTAATAAAACTAACCAAGCACATGTGCTTTTTTTTTGGTAGGGTATACCGAACTGGAACGACATTTTGCAGGAACTTCCACGGCTTGAAAATCTGCTGAGCAAACTTGAACGATGAAAAAGGCGCGTATACAACTGCAATTTGACCATTCCTCTGATTTCTCCATTTTATTCTTCATCCACTTATTTATGTGAAGGCCGGGCCAGTGTATTTCTTTTTAAAGATATTGAACGTCCTGCTCTGTGAGAGTTAGTTGTAGATTTGTAGCTTTGAGTTTTTCCTTTATTTGCAAACACCAAGATGTAGGACTTAACTTTCTATGAAGTGGCTTTTATGTGCCAGAGATGAAATGAGGCCCAATATTTTAATTACAGTAGAATATATTAAAGAACCCAATGATTATTTTCTAATGATGGCATAGTATCCCAATGTTATGTGCTACAGAGCTATTTGAATGAATGGAGCACAGGATGATATAATACATGTCAAAATATTACAGCGGAACCAATATGGTTGACATGGCAATTTGAGCCCTAGCTCTTGATTAGTCTATACGTGGAATAAGACCATTGCAACCGTAGCCAAGTCCGAGGCTTTCATCAGTAGCGGATGATGTATAGTGTACAATACTTAGCCTTTGGATTCCTTGAGAAATAGCTAGAGATATACTGCTGCAGCCCTTAACCATTACTTGAACGAATGTCACATTGTTACGTGACAGATTTCAGGTTATTTGCTTTGTGCCCCCAGATTGTGTACGACGTAACATATTCCTTTTCTTAGCTTTCATGCTTTTTTGTTGGTCAACATTGCAAGCAATTTGTTGCTAGACATACGGAAATGGAAAATAATGCGAAAGGGCGATGATAGGCTTAATGCTACTCTGGCAGTGCAGATCAAGTTTTGTTGCAGAAATTAATTTGATGTACGTAGAGTCCTTCGATAGTCAAAGCTACTCGTTCGATCACGATTTGTGTGTGTTCCTGAAGCTTTAATGCATATCCTGGCTCTTAGCAAAATCTACTTGGAGTTATGCTAACTACTGTTGGAATATACAACTTGTATTATCAGAGGTCAATTGGCCAGTATATATACACAAGGCATGTTACAGATAAGGAAACCAAATCAAATATAGAGTCCTACTCTAACACAAGGTTATCTCTAACTATATCTCTAACACCCCCCTCAAACTCATGGTGGATCAACAACACTGAGTTTGGAGAGGTAGAAGCCGTGCTGTGCTCGAGTCTGGGCCTTCGTGAAGAAATCCGCTATCTGAAGCTCTGAAGGCACATACTGAAGAGCAATCACCTGATCATGCACACAAGACCTCATGAAGGAAGCATCAACACCAATATGCTTGGTGAGCTCATGCTTCCACGAGGTCACGGCAATCTTGATAGCACATGTCTTGTCGACAAGAGAGAGTCGGTGTAATGTGAAACACCAAAATCCTCAAGTAACTACCGTAGCCAAGTAATCTCTGCTGTCAAGAGAGCCATAGCTCGCAACTCAGCCTCTGCACTCGAACGGGACACTGCAGTCTGTTTCTTCGTCTTCCAGGCAATAAGCGAACCACCAAGAAAAACACAGTAAGCAGAGATAGACCGGCGATCAGAGGGATCGCTGGCCCAAGTAGCATCCGAATAAGCTGAAGGCGAATGCAGCCGGAGCGTGGAAAGAAGAGACGGCGAGAGATAGTCCCACGAAGGTATCGCGGAACTCGAAGAAGGTGGTCAGAGTGGACTGAGTGGGAGCAGAAACAAACTGACTCAGAATGTGAACTGGATAAGTGATATCCGGACGAGTAACAGCAAGGTAGACAAGACTCCCAACAAGATGGCGATAGCGAGTCGGATCAGAAAGAGGCTCGCCATCAGAGGGTCGGAGGTGAACATTGAGCTCCATAGGAGTCTCAACAGGACGCTGATCAGTGAGGGAGGCGCGATCAAGAAGTTCTGAATATACTTCTCTTGGGACATAAAGAAACCATCCGGGTGGAAGTAACCTCAATCCCAAGGAAGTAACGAAGAGGACCAAGATCCGACATAAGGAAGCGCTCACTAAGACGAGCCTTGACAAAGGCAATGTACTCGAGTCATTTCCGTAATGATCATATCATCAACATACGAGAAGAAGAAGAGTCCGACCACGAGGCGAAGTGTGGACAAAAGCGCAGGTCATGATCACTTGCGAAAAACCGGCATCGGTGACCACGAGGAGAAGCGCTCAAACCGGAGCACGAGGGCTTGCTTAAGGCCATAGAGAGAGCGGCGAAGGCGGCAGACCATGCCCTCGAGAATGAATACCCGGTGGCGGATGCATGTAGACCTCCTCACGCAACTCGCCATTAAGAAAGGCATTCTTGATATCAAGTTGAGAAGCAGACCGATGGCGAGCAGGCGCCACCGAAAGAAGAGTGCGGACGGTGGTCATGTGGGCCACAGAGCAAAAGTCTCGTCGTAGTCACGACCATGCTCTCTTGGAAGCCACGAGCAACAAGACGCGCCTTATAGCGCTCAAGAGAGCCATCGAGCGAGTCTTAATCTTATAGACCCACTTACATGTGATGGGGCGAGTGAGATGGAAAAGGAACAAGATCCCAAGTACCCGATGCGCTCGAGGCGACAATCTCCTCGGCCATGGCATGCTGCCACTCGGGATGAGTAACAACATCCGTGGGAGGCGAGCTCACAAGTAGGCTGCGCCAAGAAAGGCAAAAGCAGGCGGGGGCGAATCGATTGGCGATCGCGGAGGCGTGGCGAGGAGAAGACGACCCATTAGGGAAGATGAATCATCGAAGAAGATGAAACATCGGGAAGTGGGCTCATATGGAAGATCCTCAATACGAGGTCGACGAGTGTAGACGAGTGTAGTGGGGAGCCTGAGGAGCGCGGGGAGGCAAGCAGCGGCGACAATGGCGGAGAGGCCACAGGAGAAATATGTGGAGACGAGATAGGTGTATCCGAAAGGTCAAAAAGAGAGACTCCACAGAGGAAGTCGAAGGAGAGACGGGGCGTGGGTAGAAGGGGCGAGACTCGTCGAAAGTCACATCCCGAGAAATCCGCATCCGTCGACCAGCAGGATCCCAAAGACAGATAGCCCTTGTGCTCGACGCTTTGCACCCCAAAAAGACACACTCAATGGGTGACGATCGGTTTGGTGCGTTCTCGAGGCGAGAGAGAACGTAGCAAACGCAACCAAACAGAAGAAGGCGAGTAGTCGGAAGGAGACCACGAGGCGCTCAATAGGGATTGCGCTCAAGAAGCGTAAGAAGGTGGATGTTGATGAGATAGGTGGCGGTGGAAACGACCTCGCCCAAAAGTGAGGTGGAATAGAGCGGCAATCATCGATTGCGAGCCGACTCAAGGAGGTGACGATGCTTGCGCTCAGCAACACCATTCTGAGCATGAGCACCAGGACAAGAGAACTGAGCGAGAGTGCCCTGGTCAGCAAGGAAACTGCGCAGGTGATGAGAGAGGTACTCGCCAGCAGAGTCAACACGAAAGACATGAATAGGAGTGGAGAACTGTGTGCGAACCATAGTGGCAAACTGTTTATAGATAGACAAGACCTCACTCACGAAGACATGAAATATATCCAAGTGTGGCGAGAGAAATCATCTATAAATATGATATAGTATCGATGACCCCCTTTCGAAACGAAGGGAGCCGGACCCCAAACATCAGAATGAACACGATCAAAAGGACGTTGAGACACTGACTCACTATGAGGATAAGGAAGCTGAAGCTGTTTGCCTAACTTACAACCCTGACAATGTAGAGACACGTCTCCTGAGACAGACCCCAGGAGACCACGACGAACTAAAGACGACAGAACGAGAGCCACACAGATGGCCAAGACGGTGATGCCATTGTTGGAAAGAGCCAGTGACGGAGTGGCGAGGCGGAGATCTTGGCGGCGACGGTGGCGGCGGAAGGAAGGTGAAGCCGGTCAAGCTCCCAGAGGCGCTGCGAGTCAAGGCACCGAGGGCCGAACCAACGAGCTCCGTGTGGCGGTCCCGAACACAACAAGAGTCGAGTCGAGAATGATCCGATAACCAAGGTCGATGTCTGTCCGTGAAGAAGTGCATGGTTAGGCGAGGAACATGAGCAATGAAGGAACATGAAAAGATGAGTTGCTAAGAGGTTCTCGACCGAGAGACGAAAGAGAGGTACCATCGCAGTAAGAACACCGGGGGGAATCAAGAGGTGTAACAAAGATAGAGTGGAAGAATCGGAAGTCATGTGGAAGGATGCTCGGAATCAAGGATCCACGGGAGGTACTGTCTGTGTAGGAGGTGGTTTCTCGGTGCAGAAGAGTCGGTCGCGAGAACCTGCGGAACTGCCGAGGAAGAACACAGGCGGCAGCGATCGTTGAAGTCGGCTATCTCACGCTCGGTGAGAGAAAATGCGAAAGTAGTCGATCGCGACGTCGTTGTAGAAATACGGTGCAGTGCTAGGAGAAGAACGGCGTGAAATATGCATTGTTTCTTGTAGCACCGAGACTCAATGTGGCCGATCTTGTCGCGATAGGAAGCGGCGAGGGCGACCACCGCCAGATGGAGGCGGCCACCACCACTGTGGCGGCCATTGGAGGCGGCGTCTTGAAGCGTGAAGTAGTCGGTGTAGCGGTGTACAGGCGGCGAGCACGGAGGAGTGGCATCGAGACCAGCACCACTCGAGGCGAGTCTCCTCTACACGTATCTCGGTAAGGGCCCCGGAAGAGTGACACGAGGTGGTGTGCAAGTAGTTGGGCACGCCTCGATCGAACTTCGGGGCGGCGAGTAAGGAACTCGTGACACAGCTGAAACTCTGTGTCGGCCGACGGACGATAAGCGGCATGAGCAGAGCAGCGGCACCGGTCGCGAAGAGAGTCCGATTGGCGCGATGCGAACTCGGCGTAGAAGGCGTCAATAGTAGCATCACCCTGCTGAAGAGAGTGCTCTGACGAACTCACGACAAGTAGAGGCATCTCGGAGGGGGTTAAATGGCCTTGTCGAAGATGAGTCCACATCCGACGGTAGATGAAAATCCACAATCTCGAAGAAAAGCGAGGTGAACATCGGCGATGAAGACAAAGGCAGCGACTCGGCGTCGTCGTCACACCACCGAGTGTAGGTAGTCAAGCGATCCATGTAGGAGTCGAGCCTCTTGGTAGGCGGTAGCCTTCTCATCAAGAAGGCTAGCGAGACTCAATAGCGACCTTGTCATTTGTCGGGAAGCGCAATGCACGTAGGCTCCGTCGGAGGAGAAGGGCATGGCGGGCAGGTGACATCGCCAGAGAGGACGCCCCAAAGACGAAGACCACGCATATGAATGCGCATGTGAGACACGAAGTCGGTGTAATTAACACCGTCGAAGATCACCGGCAATGAGGAGGAAAGCGGTGCCCATTGGTAGGCGGCCGATTTGGCGCGGCGACCAAGACAACGAGTCTAACGGCGGCCGGGCCGCGGCCAGTTAGAACAACGTTTTTTTTGGCTCTTTCTTTCTTAAGAAAAAGAAACGGTCGGGCCGATTAGAATCGGCCCGATCTTGAAACGAAACCCGACTAGGGTTTCCTCCTCTGATGGCGGCGGCGGCGGCGGGGCGCGATTGTCTTGGCGGCGAAGGCGCGCTCCGGGTTCCTCCACGCGCGGCAAGCGGCGGCGGCGGCGCTTCCTCCCACGCGGCAAGCGGCGGTGCGGCGCCGGGCGCGGCGTGTCGGCAACGGGCGGAGTTTAGGGTTCCTCCACGCGCGCGCGGCGGCGGCGCGGAGCGGCGCGGTGCTTCCTCCCGCGCGGCAGCGGCGGTGGCGGCGCCGAGGCGCGCGGCGTCGGCAACGGCGCGAGTTAGGGTTCCTCCACGCGCGACGACACGGCGCCGGAGGCGCTGGCGCGGTGCTTCCTCCCAGCGCGGCGCTTCCTCCCCACGCACGCGCGGCGGCGATGCTGCGCGCGCTCGCGGCGGCGGCGTTGAGTCGGATGACGGAGGCGGCGGCGAGTGGTGCAGCCGAGAGTTGGAGTAGACGAAGGCCGACGGAGCGGCAGCGGAGAAGGCCGACGGAGCGGCAGCGGAGTTGCACGAGGAAGAGGTAACCCTAACGCTCTGATACCATGTTGGAATATGCAACTTGTATTATCGAGGCGAATTGGCGATATATATACTGTGGCGTATTACGGATAAGGAAACCAAATCAAATATAGAGTCCTACTCTAACACAAGGTTATCTCTAACTATATCTCTAACAACTACTACTGCATTCTGTTTAGAAAAAGGTAGTTAAAGCTACTCGTTCGATCACGATTTGTGTGTGTTCCTGAAGCTTTAATGCATATCCTGGCTCTTAGCAAAATCTACTTGGAGTTATGCTAACTACTACTGCATTCTGTTTAGAAAAAAGGAACAAAAGAGGAAGCCGTGTAATAAGACCAATTTTCTTTGCAACAAATTCTTGAATTGGGGGGCATAATCGTTGCATAATAAGTAGCAAAAGGATATTTTACACTTATATAGAATCAAAGGTTGCATGTTTGTTTAATTGCCGGTTTGCTCGCTCGTCGCCCTGAGATTTGGGTTTCAGGGGAACTATTCTCCTCCAATCGGCCGAACCCATTACTATGTAATATTCCTAGAAAAGTCTCCCGGCCGAACCCATAACTGAACGAAAAATTGCAGGGCACTGAATTTAGCTGCAGGTCACACTCACACAGGCACCGCGGGGTGCAGACTCTGACAGAAGAAAAAAAAGATGCAGATCAGCTTGGATCGGCCAATAATGGCAGCATACTTGCAGCTAGCTTCCGGAGGTGGATTCTGTTCGTTTGTGTTCGGCTTGATCGGAGCAGGGCAAAATGTTTCCATCAGAACAGCTCTAGAGACCGGGGGATTAGCTAGATTCTCTGCACATGCACGCGAGCTCGGGAGTTGGGATGGGCCCGACCTTGTATCGTACCTACCACAAGGACGCAGGCAAACTTGGAACGGTTACCATGAAGTCGTGCAGAAAGATTTCCGTTCATACACTGACTGACCAAGTCGTATAAATTCGATGGGAGGTTGCGTGCCTGGGGTCACTGGTGGTGGGCCTCATGGAGAGAGAGAGAGAGAGTGGCGTGTTCAGAACTCCCAAATCAAATCAGTGAAACCTACTCCACGGGTCAAGGAAGAGATGGGATGCTGCTGCAGGCTCCTAACTTATAATTGGCGACTGGAGATCAGCTGGAACCAAACGAACTCCTAATAAAAGATGGAATATGTCTGTCTAATATTATTGTCATTATTAGATATGAGCAAATACGATCCAATTCTATTAAATAATACTTAATTTTTTGTGCATACTTGAAAATGGTTGGCTAGCTAGTATCACTGTCTCTGTCCATCCAATCTCCCACACCAACAGTTTCACGATCAATCAATAATGATTCAATACAATAGGTGCCCATGCAATTAAACAAATCTAGCAGCATGTACGGGTTCCTCTGTATCACTACATGGAGTATTACTCCCTCCGTCTCACACTACAGGTAAACACCAATAAAACGCTTAACATTTTGAATCTAAGAAAACATTAATGTCATTGGACTGTACATACCTTTATTAAAGGATATACTACAACTAATCAACCACTTTTTCCGTATTAAAGTAAAGGCATTTGCCTCTTGAATCGGTATAGCGGTAGCGTAATAGAGTATAGTTCAGGTAGGAGTATTCTGTTTGCTTAACAGCAGTTGGAGTTGGTTGGGCACTATTACAGGGATATGATGGAGATTAATTAATTTCGTGTGTTCGATTACGTGATGATGGTAGTAATGATCGTGCATTCATCGATTGGCTAATTAGAAAAATCGTAATGTCCAACGGCAGAGGTTACACTAGATTATTTGAAGGTTATACCAAGGGTCAGAGGAAATGGCGCGTTAGAGCGTTGCTAATCGTTACTCTTTATATAAATGTAGTAAAATATTTAATCGTTTTAGGTATCGATTTTAATACACTATTTTGACTATTACTTTTTATATAAATATATTTATAAAATAGTATTAAAATACCATATTGTGGAAAAAATATGACTAATCTAATGATACCATTTTTCACATGACCGATACAAATAGTTTTTATATATTAGTGATGAAAGTTAAGAAAGTTTTTTTTGCACGCTTTCCAGACCATTATATATTTATGAACAGAGAGTATTTCACTGTACATGTGTGTATGCACTGTGACGTTATAGGTCCCCATATCTGATCCGGAGCATAGTAAGCAACGGACTTTGTCGACGCTGTTACTACTATTACGGTTCCTGCACTGCACGGTGTCTCATCCGATAAGTATAGATCCTCTTCTCAGCCACACAAGGAGTAAAAGTGTAAAACCTAGCTAGTTCTCAAGAGAAGTGTAAAACTTCATCTAGTTGGATCTCCATCCTATTACTACAGAGATTCACTATGTGAATTGTATTTCGTGAGTGTATAAACAGTACTCTTCAATGGTACCGTAGTTGTTGATCTTATCCTTTGATATTTGATCGGATGGTGAAGATCGTTTTCTAATGTCTTGCATGACAGATCATTTGTATTGAATCCTTCAGTGCAGAAGATCTATTTCCCATCTAACCCTCTAATATGCAGGCAACGGTGCACATACAAATGAGGTAAGTACGTGCCGCTTTCGACCATATGAAGTGCAAAGCCTCATCTAGTCCATTAAAGAATAACTAGCAACTAACATCATTTCTTTTTTTTTTTTCTTTTCCAAGACTAACTGATGCTTGAATTGAGAATTTGATACAAAGCGCGGACGAAAGGTCTTTTTCATGGGAGTGTCTATGCTTCAGGTGATTGAAATTTTTTTTGTCTATCAGTCACCTTTCTTAGCCGTAAGATTTTGATCTAATGGATACCACAAATTTCTATGTTGAGACAAAAAAAATTCTAAACTAGACAAAGGTAAACGTAGGTGAGCCCTACGAATACAAAAAAAAAAATCTAAACTAAACAAAAGTAATCTAGATGGACCCTACAAATACAAAAAAATATAGAACTAAAAGTTACAGTAGATCTGTGCTAAATTTGCACATCACTTGGTACTGCAATTTTAGACTTAGTACTGTGCGATTATAGGTGACTGATAGATAAAATTTTTTCAGGCAATTGAAAATTAGCAAATCTGTTTTTTCATTGACGGAGATGTGACTAGTTCGTTGCAAGCAGCACAATCATATTAGAGGGCTAGATGGGAGTGTCTATGCTTCAGGTGATTGAAATTTCTTTATCTATCGGTCACCTTTTTTAACCATAAAATTTTGATCCAATGAATACCATAAATTTCATGTGACTAGTTCGTTGCAAGCAGCACAATCTACGCACATTTGCTGCGTCGTTCGCTGAGAGGGAGGGAATAAGAAATTAAGGTGCTGAAAGGGACCGAGTCAATAGCTAGCATAATCAAGTTGGAGGATTCTGTATGGCACACACCTATTTATTTGACTTTGCTTCTCAATTAAGTTGGCATGGCACAAGCAGACGTGTACAATAGTGCCTTCTCTTATTTTACCATATTATTTTCACATTACCAAGAGATGGTCTTAAAGACAATATCTCCAATAAGTTATCTCTAACACGATTTCACATCTTCTTTTTTAATACATTTTACCTTTTTAGTGTGCCCCCTCATCCTCATATCTCTCCCTATCCCCTTCACCACCCCACCGACACATCACCACACAACTGAGCAACGCCTCCTCTTCCCTCTCCACCACGCTTGTTTACTTCCCTCCCTTGCTGCCAGCCTCCTCTTCTCTCCACCCTAGTCTCCTACTCGTCGCCGACCTCGTCCTCCCTCGCTGCCGGTCTACCTTTCTCCCTTGTTGTGGACGTCCCATTCTCTCCACCCCACTCGCTGCCAGCCTCGTCCTCCCTCACTGCTGATCTACCTCTTTCCCTTACTACCGGTCTCCCCTTCCCTCTCCACCCTAGTCTCTACCCCCTCGCCGTCGCCCTCCCCAACCCTCGTCAACCATGCTAACGCCATCCCTAACCTACTCGTCGTGAATCCAGTGCGGCGACGGCAAGGAGGCGAGCGATGGCATCGGCATGGTCGGCCGACAGCATGATCTAGCTGGATCCGACGGGATCTAGGCTATGGTAGTCGGATCTGGTCAGGACACGGTTGTCTCCGTCTGTCGTCTATCTCCGTCGTCGGCACCTTCTCATCGAGCCGATCGTTGTCGTTGTCGACTATCTTAATCGCGGCCAGGTCAAGCCATCGCATGACCCCCCCCCCCCAAACCACGTGGGGCACAGACGACACCAATAGCACGCTCCCTCGTTGCTTTGCGTCTTGTTTCAGGTGCACGACAATCGACCGAGGAAACAACGACCTATTGTGCCTCTCCCCGTTCTCTCCTCCAACTCGGTTTTGGGATGACGTGTCAAGTTAACTGACTACTGACGCGTGATTATCGGAGATGGCCTTCTAGACTTTGTACGACAATTTTTTTTTCTCTCCCTTGGAGTAGAAATCAACCCTGTTCTGTCAGAAGTGGTTGTATATGGCGCCTGTGTGCAACCATTTGAGAATCACGCGATGGAAAGATCCGAGATGCAGCGACAGTGAGTGCTATTGGGAAGCGAGTTCCACCAGAGTTTGTCGGGCTGGGCGGGTGAGGAAGAGAAGCTGACTGGCAGGCAGGCGCCGTGCCGGGTCGCCGGTTGGTGGAGCACATGCCTTAACGGCAATTTCCATCATTGTAATTGCAAATACTATTCTGCTAGCTCGTACTGACTAGTAGCGTCACGATCGACGGGCGACTCGATCCTAGGTCATGGCTGTCCTCCTCCATCATGAGAGGACGTGCCGTTCGGTGCAACGTCCGTCGTGCTGCAGCGTCCACATCAGCGACGGCTCGGCGAATCCAAGTACTGGCTGGAGTTTACAAAGGTGAGCCATGGATGGACAGGTGAGGATCGCGACAGATCGAACCAGAGAACAGCATCCGGCGTATTCTGTTGGGGAGGATGGCAGGAGCTCAGAACGCAAACATTTCTCCGAGTGGACGAGAAAAGAACGTACGGCAAAAACAGTTGCTAATTTTTAATTATTTTTTTATCCATCAATTATTTACAATTATACAGTATTAAATTTAAATTACAGTACTAAGTGATGTGCAATCTCAGCACAACTCTACTGTAACTTTAAATTTTATTTATTTTTGTATTTGTAGAGTTCATCTATATTTATTCTTGTCTGGTTTAATTTTTTTTTATCTCAATACAGAAACTTGTAGTATCCATTATATCAAAATCCTACGGCTAAGAAGGATGACTGATAGATATTTTTTTTAGAAATTGCTAGTAAAATAATGTTTCATCAATAAAAAATAATGTTGCGCACTGTTCACGGCAATATTACAAAAAAAATCCAATAAGTGAAAATCTGACTGAAATAAGTCGAATATTGTATAGACATTCCCAAAAACATCAGTCACCCTTAGATATACTTACTACTGCTCTTAGAAAGGGTAAAAAAGATATACCACTACCTGCTTGTAATGTAGTCCTTCATAACATAAATTATACACCGATTATTCGAGGCATCACAAATTCTCTACTCTCTAGAGTTTCTGTCCAAATTGGATCCAGGGTTTATCTTTAAAAAAGAGAGAGAAGAATCCAGCGTTATTTGCAGCCGTCGGTGTTCGCCGCTCGCACTTCGATTCGGTCACGCAGACCGAACCGGGCGCGCCCTAACGGACGCGACGCGACCCGAACACGCACGGCGCACCAAATCGGTCGGCCCCACCGTGCGCGGCAGCTCACCCACGCGTGATTCCATGCCTCATTTCCACCGTCCTCTCTCAACTCTCTCAACTCTCTCTCTCTCTCTCTCTCTCCTCTATAAACCCAAGCAGAGACGACGCGAGACCACCGAGCGCTCTGCTAGACTAGCTTGCCGCTGCGAGAGGCCAAACACCAAACCCCACCGAAAAGGGGACCAGACCAGAGCAAGAGCCAGAGCAAGAGCCAGAGCCATGGCAAGAACCGCCGCCTCCCTTGGGGTCGCCGCGTCCGCGCTGGTCCTCCTCCTCCTCGCGCTGGCCCGCGGCGCGGCGGCGGGAGGCGCGGTGGAGGTGCCGCTGAGCTGGGAGCTGGGGGTGACGGGCGCGGGCGAGGGGGAGGCGGACGGGTTCGGGTTTGCTGACGGCGACGGCGACGCGGTGGTGCGGCGGGTGCTGCAGGGCGGCAGCTACATCAGCTACGGCGCGCTGCGGAGGGACTCCGTGCCCTGCTCCGTGCGGGGGGCCTCCTACTACAACTGCCGCCCCGGCGCGCAGGGCAACCCCTACTCCCGCGGATGCTCCGCCATCACGCGCTGCCGCGGCTGAGCCACGTCGCTCCCCGAAGTACGTACGCGCTTCAGTTCCCCTGACGAATTGAGTCGCTGCCTCAAATGAAACGCTGCCTTTCTTGATTACTTTTCTGCTCTTCTTCCCTGCTGTTTTAACGAAAACATTGTTCGGGTTGGTGCCCACGAATTGAGTCATGGAGGTGTCTCTTGTCTGTTCATGTAAATTGGATTCCAAGCCGTGTGTAGACTGATGGATGCATGGTTTCTTGTGGTTGTCGTGATTGTTCTTGTCTAACAATTTCTTGCTTGTTTGCTCTTGCTTTACTGTTTTTCTTCCCTGGCAAAGCTTGCAATTGTGCCGGCCATCAGCCGTGGACTGCCTTGCAGAAAGAAAAATGCAACTGGAGTCTAGTGTTTTGTGGAGACTTGCGACGAATTCCCGAGGATTTTGCAAACTGGACATTCGATTGCAAAGTTCTAGAAATCCATTCTTCTTGTTGAGACCAGCTTCTGTCTTTCTGATGGCATTTTGACTGAGATTGTTGCCTCTGATTTGCAAAGCCGTTCATTTGTGATGAACTGGACATGTAGATCTACTTGTAACAAGATATTGCTGCGCTGCCTTCTTGAAATTGTTGAACAGCAAGGGCGCCCCTTGTATGGTTATCTTTCAATCTAGATAATTTTTTTTTGCAGTAATTTCGGTGCGATATTTGGGACCTGCTATGTTTATATGGGATAAATAAGAACGATTATTACATGTTCTATTCCATTACAATCCACCAAAAACATGCAATCAATTTAGAGTATCAGGATGTGAGCCCATTTCTCCTCCTATTCTTACTACTACCCGGCCCCGGCATGCCACATGGGGAGCATTAAATAGGATGAAAAACTAGGTGAAAAAAATGGGATTCTGTGTCATTCACGCGCTTCGCGTTTAATTAAATGCAATGGCGGAGCGTGACCCAAAATTAAGGGGAGGCTAAAAGCAGCTATTGCCAATAATAAAAAAGCATCTTCCATTGCAAATCAATGAAACCGGCTGCGTACTTGAAACTTGCGACTAGGAACTCAACCAATCTCACACCAGCCGGCATGATTAGTCGTCTCGTGACGCGTAGTACAATACTCCCTCTCGCTGACCCGTACTATTAATATAAATATATTTATAAAATAATATAAAATTGTTATATTACGAAAAATATTTTTCATAACTAACCTAGTGATATCGTACTTATATAATCAATAAAAATATTTATATATATATTAGTGATTAAAGTTAATTTTTTTTTTGATTGCGCGCTATTTTCTGAACGGAGGGAATAACTTTATTGCAAAGCGTTGCTTGCTTGGGGGCCTATTGGCCAAAGTGAGAATAATTAAAGCGCGAGGAACGGAACGAGGATGCACGGAAAGGATGATCACCGACACCGCATTAGCGCGTTTCATTGGACCGTTTTGAGGAAATAAAAGGCGTGTTTGTTAGCAGCGGCAGCGGTAGTGGTAGTAGGCCAGTAGGGCTCGTGGGGTCCTCCTAGGAAAAACTAGTCGTCACGGATAAAGCTAGCTGTCGAGAAATCGACATGTTTAGTTGTGGATTTTCTAGCTGTCCATTTCCTCTTCGGGATTGTGTGCTAGTTCCGGGCCTCTCATCCACCGGGACGAATTAGCATGCGCCACGCAGCTTATCATGCGACATGGGTGCGATTAGGCCCGCTAATGGTTTGAAACCCAAACCAACCCACTTCCAAGTCAGCCCACTACCCCACCTCCGAAACCCAACCCAAATGTAACTCCAACCCAATCCAATTTTCTCCGTACATACGAGTTCAACCCATTTCTAACCCATTCAATCCATCCACATGTTGATTGAGGTCGTTTCTTCAGGCACAAGGCCGCACAGCTAATATCTTTTGTATGTTTCGAGCAATTGAGTATTGACGGACCGTTACAGTTTTGTTAAACACCATCATCAACATGGATTGCCGGACCGAGTCCAACTGCATACCTTTAGAGATAAATTGTGAGGAGTTTTAAGATGAGATGAATTGATGATTGTTCTAGCCGGAAGCAAATGACTTAAGTGCCTTCTTTGGTATCTGTGTGCATTTCATGACTGTATTTCGTGGTTCCTCTGTTTTCATATCGGACACGATGTTGCCATACAAATCTAAACTGTCCGGGATGTTTTAAAGCTAACCTGGACATTACCAGCTAGCTACCTCTGTTTCTATCTATGTTGCTGCTGTTCCAGTTGCATCCCAGCCTCTGTGATTTGGGTTTCAAGCAAACTGACACTATTTGGAAAGCTTTGGCGACCACATTTTATATCCTGAACATTTCATCTAAGTTGTAAAAAAAAATTGGCATCAGACTATGCACATGAATCTCAGAGCAAACACCAAACAACAATTTGTATCTAACATCTAATGAAATGTGCTTCAAGATCACACTACAAACACACATAGGTGCAAACAATGTAGGGTAACCGCTAATTATAACTGGCAAAATCTAGGTGCATATTAATAGAAGTACAGCGGACAGAATTGCGAAATCAAAAAGGTTTTATGGCATTCTCCAGGTGTTCATAAAGCATTACATACACTAGAAGATCACCCACGCCCTCTGCGCGGTACGGACGCACGGGCGTTGCGCCCTCTTAGGCCACCGGAGTGCTGGCCATGGTCGACTCACTGCAGAAAAAGCAAGAATTTTGTCAGCCATATCATGGTCATTCAGCGTAACAATTTTTTGGTACGAGAGAGAACGCACATGGTCATTCAGCGTAAACAGCCATGGGAGATACTGGGGCAACAGAGTCAAATACATTGAACTGCCTTCATATCACCAATGATTTACACATATATATCCAATTTTCATGGTTCCGTTAGTATCTTGGCCTTAAGCTAACAAAACGTACTTCCAAAGACTAAAATGTGTACAAAGTTATATGCCCTATGAAATTGCATCAGACTGCCATGCTTCAGTAACAAATAAACCACCACCAAGCGAAATGTAGCCCCGAACATGCATTTTAAATAAGAGTATTATGATCTTTACCAAATTTCGTATTTCCTATATATCCAAACTATACAAAAGAGGCGTACATTCTCATGCCTGTTTTGCAAAGAATTAGCACTAGCCGATTCAAGTTGTCTTACAGCACATAAAAATATCATTCTTGATAGAATTCATAGCTGTTTTATATTTACTATAGCTTTGTGAATGGGAAATGTGAATTGTCGTAACTTAGTTATAAATCGTAGTCTCGCCTTAGTCAATTAAGGACTTAACTTTATGCTCTATTAAGCTGAGCCTTACTGTAAGACCATATGCTTGGTATGGGACAGACCTAACATAGTAAGTTATGGAGTCTCGATATTGACTACTCAGAGGGTAGGTTAAGCGCTCTGTGATGGGTGGAGGTGTGGACTACTCGGTAGGGTCACATCTATGGGTGATTCACCGTCTCCAAGTCCAACGATGTGCGTCAGACCAATGGGTGAGGTTGGGGTCGATAGTATGCACACCGGGAGGGTCAGTTGTCAAGATGAAGTTTCAAAAAGGCTTTGTTATGATTGGTTAATCACATACTTTCGTATGACGAGTCATGGTAGATATAATGAGTTAATTATATCTTGTGGGTAAAGTGTACAACCTTTGCAAAGTGTTAAATAATATATTCAAATAGCCACGTTCGCGGTCATGGAAATGCTCAGAGATTTCACACGAGGGGTAGATTTTTATAAAATAGTTGGGAGGGACAACTGTGTGAATAAACTTATGCAGTTGTGTGAAAAAATAGATTTACACTAAATGAGCTTTGTGGAAATACTTGTTAAATTATTATTGTTATCTGTTTTCAATATATCATTCATGTTCAACTGCAACTGTTGCTTTTATGCAAAAGAACCATAGATGTCATATCCTTTGGAATAAGCCATCATCTATAATTGTATTATGTGGTATAACTTGCTGAGTACTATATGTACTCACCCTTGCTATAAACAATATTGTTCAATGGATGAAGACTACGTCAGTTCAGCGTTGGTCAAGAAGGTCTACTTCGAAGATCGTGGAGAACTAGGTCGCGCTGTCTAAGTCGATTGCCTGTGGGCATATGGATGAGCTTCACTGAAGTTATTCTATTTCCTTCCGCTGCAACTTATTTGAGATATTCGCCTTATGAGGTATTAATTGTAAGTTTTGACCTTAAGGTCGCTACTTTGATAATTTTTGTTATTTACCTATTTCTTAGTTATCTTTGCATATGGAATGATATTTCATCGATGTTGCACTATGTGCACTAACGTGATCTTGAGCTAGTGTAGTATACACAGATGGTCTATATTTGCATGTTTGGGTCCACATTTACATGCAACAACAAGTGCCTAAAAGGGCTCTATCAGTCTATAGCATCAAGCTTTTCAAGTCAAAATTGTATTTATTTTTGCATCATATATTTATGATTTTGGCATGCACAGTGAAATACTACCAGTGTCCACGACAACATAAGAATGACAAACTCATTAACTCCAAAGTAGCATCACATCAAAAGCAAACACGCCCAACTAGCTCAAGGTACATTTCCCTTCAAAATTCCTACGGTCCCAAACAAACCAATGGATTAGCATCTAAATACAGCCTCAAGCAACACCGCATCTACAACACAACTACGTATTTACGTATTTATGTAGCACGGAATTGGCGGAATCATTTGAAAACATATACCAACTCAAGAACAAATCGCATTCTACAGCTCATAAGGAGCAATTGGCACACATAAACAAACTAACACATATTCCTACACAAGAACAAATCACATTCTGCAGCTCGTAAGGGGCAATCGGCACACGTATAACAAACTACTTGTTGTACGGAATAATTGCCAACTAAACTAACTAGCACAACACAGTTCACCGAGGCTATATCTTATTAAGAGGTACAATAAAAAGATTAATGGCATGGGCGGCGCAAGTGACTTACTACTTCCAGGTAGGCGGGAGCTTCTTGGTGAGCTTGTAGTAGACCGTGCTGGTCGCAGAGCATCATGCCGATCTGCGACGGCATCTGATCCTTCTTCGTAGCCTTAAACTATGCGGCGGCCGGCTCCATCCGGGGGAGTTGAGGGATGCAGCGCTGCGCGGAGAATCTGAGGAGGGGGCGGCACGGTGGTGGAGATGTAGAGGAGGAGATTCGGGGACGGAGGAGGAGGCGGTGGTGCATGCCGTCGATGGGAACAAGGTGTCGGTCGGCCTGCTGCTTTCTTGAATCCAACGGGCCAGTGGCAGATCCGTAGATAGATCCCCAAGAAAAGAAGCCAGGAACCCTAAACTACGTGGCGGTGGAGGTCAGGCACGGGGCCCTAGGGGCGGAGGAGACGCCGACTCCTACTACTCAAGCATGGCTTGGGGTTTTCCTTCCTTGGAGATGTTGCGGCATGCGGAGAGTTGGAGGAGGGGGATGCAGCGGTGGAGATACAGGCGAGGAGATCCGGGAATGGGGGAAACGTGGTGGCCAGCAGCGACGAAGATCGGGGGAGGAGGGGCACGTGGCGGCGGAGGTCAGGATCAGGGCCTTGAAGGCGGAGGAGACGCCGCCTCCTACTAGCTAGTGCTCAACCCAAAGAAAATACTCCACCCTTGCCGATCCAACCCAACCCCCTTCACAAGCCAAGCCAAGCCAAGCCAAGCCAACCCAATCTGTTTTTCTCTTCCACCTATTTGAATCCAGCCAATTGTACCCATTCCTTGAACCCAACGCACTCAACCCGTTTGAACCCGAACCATTATCAGGCCTAGGTGCGATTAGCATGCACCATGCATCTTATCATGCGCCACTGCTAAAGTTTCAAAATTCTTTTCTCCTTTCATGCTACCGTCATTTGGATCAAATGCTGTAGCACTTGGCACCATGATTCAATCTTTTACTCAAGCCCTTGCATGGATGTGATATTCATCGATGTTATATTGTGTGAGTTAGTTACTGATCATGAGACCAACTTGGTATACACAGAGGATATGGATGCAAATCCGGGTCTGACAAGGCAGATGACCAAGTGTTTATGATCAGAGGAAGGTTAAAAGTTGTCCAATCTAGACAGAAGAGCTACGCTGATCATTGTCACCCTGATTTGAGCTTTGAGCCAGAGGATTATTTTATCTCATAGTGACCCATCTCAAAGGCGTCAGAAGGTTTCATGCCAAAAGGAAGCTAACACTAGCTATGTTGGTCCTTTCAAGATTGTGAAGCACAGAGGAGAAGTAGCCTATCAATTAGAATCGCCGCACTCAATGGCAGGAGTATATGATGTCTTTTATGTATCTCAACTCAAGAAGTGTCTTTGTGTGCCAACTGAGCAGACTCATTTGGAGCCAATCGAGCTGTAAGAAGATCTTACCTACAAGCAGCAACTGATTAAACTCTTGTGTGTGGTAGAGCGTCAGACCAGAAGCAAGACCATCCGCTTTTGCAATGTTCACTTGAGCAACCACTCTGAGAGTAAAGCCACATGGGAGCACGAAGAGGGTCTGAACACAGAGTTTCCCAGCCTTTTCTTTAGCTAGCTTGAATCTTGTGGTTGAGATTCCCGTTATGGGGGAGGTTTGTAACATCCTAATTTTTCCCTTTTAAAATCCCTTTGCGTAGTTTAGGTCCCCTAAAAATTTTCACCAATTTTTCTTGCTTAATTAAAGCTTAATCGTGACTTTCTAAATATAAATTGATTTAACATGATTAACCCAAATGTTAATTAATTCTAAAACAATTTTATTTGAATTCTTTGTGCTTGGAAGTATTTTCCAGATTTTTTTGGGGAATTTTTCAAGTCCATTTGCTATTTTATTCTGTTGTTTGCCTTTTTCGCTATTTTGTAAAATATAAAAGTTATTTAAAATCTGGAAGGCCGAGTGAGCCGAATTCCTTCCATCGGCCCACTCCTCTCTCTCTCTTCTAACCCATCCATCCTAGTGGCCCCACATGTCTCTCTTCCTTCGCATGGCCCTATCGGCCTGGACTGCGCTTGTCGCCGCGTCGCTCCCGCATGTGACACGTGTCCGCCCGCACCCCATCACCATTGACGAGCGGGTCCGGCTGGGACTGTGCATCGTCTCCAAGCTGGCCCCGACTTAGAGTCTGCTATCGCTGTAACATCCCAAAGTTCTGTTACAAAAAATAAAATTAATAAAGTTATTATTTTATTGGATTTTCTGAGTTTTAAAAGATTTTTCTTGGTTTTCTTGAATTTTCTACTTTTTAAAGTCAAAAGGAAAATTTATTGAGATTTCTGAGTTTTTTCTTGGATTTAAAGTAATAAATAAATATCTTGAATTTTCTAGATTTTAAAAAGGCTTTTTCCTATATTCCAAAAATTAAAAATAATTTATGTCCAAAAATAAAAGCCAACTTTAAGTTGAAAATAATTTCATTAAGTCTAAAATAACTCAGGAAATTTATGTGATTTTTTCTATAATTTTTAGACTTTATTTGCTATATTCTAAAAAGCCCTTTTTTATTTTTTTGCTATTTCTGAAAATAAAAAATGAATTAAAACCTCCAAATCTCCTTTTGGATCGAAACCCATTATCCTTCGGCCCATTTGATTTCTTTCCAACCTAGCCCGCTCTTTTATCCTTTTATTCCTTTTATCTCTCTTTTCTTTTCCACCCGGGCTGAAGCCCAACCCTTACGGCCCATCCACCCCACTTCCTTCCTCCCACCGCTATGCAGGCCCTGTTGTCAGCCTCACGCCCCAATTTACCTCCTCTTCTTTTTCTTCCTCCAGCCGCCCGCACGTCCGCCATGACTGAACCGCCGTGAGCTTTGAAACGACTGTGTTTCTTCCCCATTTCTCGTGGACAAATACACCTTATCCTCCCCGCGTCTCGTCGCGTCTGTTTTGTCCATTCCCCCCCCCCTCATGCACGCGTGTTCTGCTAGATTCCTCAATCACCACCGCAAATCGCACCACACCGATCCCCTCCTCTGGTGCCCCTCCGCTCCTATAAAAGGGAGCACTGGGTGTGCATCCTCTCCCTCATCATTTCCCCCTCGAGCTTTGCTCCTTCCCCCTCCTCTCCTCGCCGGAATGTGCATCTTCTCCTCGCTGGCCGCAAGCTCTTCTGCCGCCTTTTGCGTCACCTCCTGGGGAGCTCCGCCACCATCGACCTCATCACCGGCTTCGCCTCGACGCGTTCCACCTCGTTCTCGTTGCTAGAGCGTCACCGAAGCGACCACGCCGCCATGAGCCCGAACGCACCGCCACTTCTCTCCTTGCCACCAGCTGTCCATGCGTGCCTAGCCACCACCGAGGTGAGCACTGTCCTCCCCATCTCCTCTCTCTTGTGCCACTCTCGTCACTGGCCATCGCGCCGCCGTTCGTCGGTGACCATTGGTTCCCATGCACCACTGCCACCTGTCCGCACGTGTGTGCCACCTGACACCACCTCAGCGCAAGCGCCCGCGTGGCAGCCCATGTGGCTGCTTGCGTGGCAAGCCACGCTATCCCACGCATCTGGTCCACCGTGGACCAGACACAAATCCTATGGACCTGGTCCATACACCAAGGGCCACCTGTCATTGACTCACCTCGATTTACTTAAGAAAAATAATTTGGCCAGAAAATAAATTCACTCACTAATGTCATGCTAACACAATAAATTGTTTTTCCTTTAGAAAAATAATTCCACAAATTCCTGAAAATCTTTTTCTATAATTTCCTATTTTAAATTTATAGTTACTCCCAATCCCATTGTATAGCCAATTTTGACATTGAATCAAACATACCTTGACACCTTGATGCAAATCTAGTTGATGCAATAGTATGAACTAGAACACATTGGTAAAAATATATGCCTAGTCCTGCTTAGAAAAAAATATATTCAATTTGGGTTTTTTTTTCTTGCCAAATATTCAACCAGGGTTTAAAAATGTGTTTATGGCATTGGTGTGCCATAGAAATTTGCAAATAATTTGAAAAAGAAAATAAAATTGGTTTGGACTTGGGCGAAATGGATAGCTGGTGGGTGTAGGTTTATGCATAGGCTCAGTTTAGTGAATGGTTGAGGTCCAAGGCTTGTTTTGTAGGTGTCCCAGCCAATTAAGGACCGGTCTGCGAGCTGCAGATTGTTATGTCATTCCGTACTACCATAAGTCTGGTATGTGACAAACCGGGCTAATTAATTTATAACGTTCCACTATTAGTTGTGTCATATTGATGTGTGGGTGTCAAAATGATTTACTTTTTATTTATTTTCACATGGCGCAAGAGGGGGC
The DNA here is from genome assembly GCA_036346395.1 of Hsuehochloa calcarea. NCBI lineage: Eukaryota > Viridiplantae > Streptophyta > Magnoliopsida > Poales > Poaceae > Hsuehochloa > Hsuehochloa calcarea. The sequence goes on along the minus strand of JAYEVG010000040.1, from coordinate 285,784 downwards.
TTCCGGCGGATGGTTTGGTCCAAAGAAAGTAAAACCTTAGCGAGCATAACTACTTTGGGATGAAATATTATAAAGGCCTTGTGATGATCACTTAGTCGCACACCTACGAAAGTGTGTGAAGTGGAATTATAAGTCGATTATCTCTTATGAGTAAAGTTGTACAACCTCTACAGAGTATTAAACTATTCGAATGGCACGGTCATGGACATGCTGAGAAAAGCCTTTTGTGGATTAGACTTTGGTTTTATTTTCAAAATACCTTATAAAATAGTTTATAACATGGATGGGTGTCCATGAGAAATTTTTGGATTGAAGCTCTGGGTTGGTGCCTACACTAGCTTTATTAATTTAATTAAAACTCAATTTTAGATATTGTAAAATTTGAGCTTTTGAATTTAGTATTGTAATTAAAATATCAAATATTGCTTTTGCACAAATAACCCTATAAGACTTCTTGTGATAATATCCATGCATACATTAACTCAGTTATGGGTGTAACTTCTGGAGTATATTTGTGGATATCGTGAGGATATGTGCACGATCTCAGGATGATGAGTCAATTGGCAATGGCGTTGTTGGTTTGCAAAATCGGCGTTTTGAGTTTGCTCAAAATTTGTCGGACCACGAAAGGTCTCGACCAGGTGGTGTCGGGCGGTCAGACCGCCCGTGGAGGAGTCCGACCGGCCATGGTGGCCGGTCCGACCGCCAAAATGAATTTGAGTTTTTGGAGCTGGGCCAAAAATAGGTTGTGTAGGCAAGTGAGGGGAGTCTCCTGGATGTGGTCCCATCATTTTTGGAGCTCCCAGTCAAAAGTTCTATTAGTTTGAAAATTCCAGAAGGTATCGGAATTTTGAGTTGAAAATTTGGCTAAGTCCTTTGGACCGGTCCGACCGCCGTTGTGGGAGCGGTCCGACCAGCATGAAATCGGTCGGACTGGCCCTGTGGGGCGGTCAGACCGGCTTTGACTTGGAGGTTAGCCAAGTCTTGCATTGTTGTGTATTGACTGTGTATATTGTATGAACCTCAATGCTTTATTGTTGTATATTGCTTTGCGGAACTGACGTGGGTCAAGTTGTGAAGAACTTGTTCCCGGAAATGATTTGTTTGTCTATTGCTGTGCAGGTGGCTTGCAGGTCAACGACGTCAACGGTGGGTGGATCGGGACTACGCTTGGTGGTGAGGTCCGAGCGATCATGGATACCGGGTGAGGTCGTGTGACACAAGCATGGTGCAGAATGGGCAAGATGGATCGAACGGGTGGTTCGATACAACTGGTTGAATCAGGTGGTGCGGATATCAGTGCGAGTCTCTGGGAGGTTCCGATGGGATTCGGACAAGAGAGGCTTGGCGACGTGATGAGAACCGCTGATCAACCTACACGTGGTGAAGCAGGCGATTGCTTCAAGAGTTATTTGTGTGTGAGTCCCATGTGTAAGTGACCCCAAAAGGGAAACCCTAGCTCCCTAGTATAAATAGAAAGGGGGGAGATGGAAAAGCCCCCCAAGCACTCATTTGGCATTCTTCCACACTTTCTAGGGTTTGGAGGAGAGGAGAGGAGAACTAGGGTTTGGAGTGTGCTCCTTGTTGAGCTCTTGCCCTCCTTGTTGGAGAGGCTTTGTAAGCATCTTGTGTAACCGAACAATCTTGTGATGCTCAATTGAAAGATCGTTTGCTCCCTTTTGTGTTCTTCTCCCTTTTGGATGATTTTGGTGCTTCCTTGATTCAAAGGTTCATGCTTGGTCTCTTGGCCTACTTTATCTTGCTTTGATGTGTGGGATTACTCCTAGAGTCATCTAGATCATCAACCCCCCACAAGCAAGTCTTGAATCAAGATTTTCACATTTCTAGGTTTTGTGCACTTCTTTGTTAAAATCTCGAGAGATCGATTCTGCGAAGTGGATCTGACGGATCGTCGCTAGAAATAGGTCTCTAATATCATTAGGGAGGTGTGCTCGAAATTTGGTCAAGTTTTATTGGTTGATTCAAAAGTTGGATCAAATTTCGTTTTGGATTTGGGTGGAGTTTTTCAGTACTGGACTCTACCGGTCCGACCGGTCTTTCAACGGCGGTTCGACCGCCCGTGTATTCGAGCATTGGTTTGCTTGGTCGAACCGTTGCCACCGGTCCGACCGCCGCTAGTTGTTGGTCAAACCATTGGTTGACCGTCGGTCCGATCGCCCGTGATAGCCGGTCGGACCAAGATGCCGATAAAACAAAGTGAGTTCTTTTCTCCATTTGTGTCGTGTGGTTGAGGGGTTTATCAAATCCAACACAAGGCTTCCGTTGTGTGCTTACTGATCTTCTTAACTTTCATAGCTAAAGGAGTAAATTTCGTGTTGGTTTTTGGTTTAGGCGAGAAAGTTTTGAAAGCGCCTATTCACCCCCCTAGTCGCCTTTCTGGTCCTACAAGTGGTATCAGAGCCGGTTAGCTCTTTTCTATAGATCTTAACCGGTCTTTGGAGCCATGGCGACTGACAAGTACTCAACCAAGCCACACATTTTTAAGGGAGTTGACTTTGCAAACTGGAAGGCTCGTATGCAAGCATATATCGAGGCTCAAGGGCACGCTATTTGGCTAAAGGTGAAAAATCCTTATGTCGTGCCAGCCGATGACGATATGATCACTCCAGATGTGGAGGCCAACAGCAAGGCTCGGAATTATTTGATCCAAGGCCTTAGTCGATCTGAGTTTGAGCGTGTTGCTCACTTGCGGTCTGCTCATGAGATCTGGCGGACACTTTGTGACTATCACGAAGGGTCCACTGCGATCAAGGAAGTGAGACAGAACCAGCTCAAAAAGGTTTACTCTAAGATCGAGCAAAGACCTGGTGAGTCTTTGGATGAGCTGTGGGGAAGATTCTCTAAGATCCTTCATGATCTCCGTATTGTTGACTTGGTATTTTACGAGTGCGAAAATGCACGCCCGACTTTTAGGTGCTCTTGATGTGAAGGTGCAGGGAATGAAGATCACTTCCATCAATGACAACCTCACATGAGTGAGCTTACCATGGATAAGCTTTACTCGAGGTTGAAGACGCATGAGATTGATTTTATCTCGCGTCTCCCCAAGACAGTCGATGGCATTAGTGGTCGACAAATCCAAGGGTCGTTCTTCGATTCTCTTGATTGCGACTCATCGGCTTTTCATTATCTGCTTTACATTCTTTAAGCGATGAGCAACTCGAGAAACTACCCGAGGATGACTTAGCTATCCTTTCCACCAAATTCACAAGAGCGTATAACAAGGTGAGGAATAAGAGGAGAAGTGGACCTATCACGTGCTTCGAATGTGGTGAGCCAAACCACATTCGCTCCAGGTGCCCCAAGCTAAAGGGCAAGGAGGAGAAGGAGACATGAAGACATCCCCAGGAGAGGGATGCAAAACCCAAGAAGACAAACTATCGCAAGTTTGTCAGCCGGGTTCTTGCCGCTCTAGAGAACGTCAATATGAGCGATGTGGACTCGGAAACGGAGGACGACGAGAGTGACTCTCGTGGCAAGAAGAAGGCACATGACTTCACAGGCATGTGTTTCATGGCCAAGAACAGCCACGACAGCGACTCCTCCAACGATGAGGATCCCTTTAGTATGCCCTTCTAGTGCTGACATGAAAAGGGCTTTGGTGCTTGCTGAACAGAAATTGCATAAGCAAGTAAAAATGATTAAGAAGCAGGACATTATGATTGATAATTTGAATCTTGAAGTTGTTAGGCTTAAATCTATCAATCCTGTTGATATTTGTGATTCCTGCACTAGCTTGCTTAAAGATTTGACAAGCTTGAAATCTGCTCATTCCTCTGTCATAAATCAACTAAAAGATGCTCTTGATGAACTAGAATCTTTCAAGTCTAGTTCTACTTGCTTAGATGTCATTCCTCTTGATGTGACTGCCATGGAAGCTATCCCTTTAACTTGCTCTAATTGTGCTTTGCTAGAATTAAAATTGGATAGCTCCTTAAAAGAATTGCAAAAGTTTGATGCTAGTCACATATGCTCTCATTGTAAGGATAATAGGATTAAGATGCAAGAGATGACAGAAACGTTGATTTACTCTAGAGTTGCATCTTGTGAAAATTGTCCCAAGCTTACAATTGAGATTGAAGCCTTAAACAAGACCCTTGAAGAAAAGGCTAAAATTGAAAGATCCATGTCTTTTACTGCTTCTAAAAAAATTATTGATTCTAACTCTTGTGTTTTGAATGCTGAAGTTGAAACCATGGTTAATCAGATTCAAGAGGCATTTAGAGTCAAGTTTAAGGAGCAGTTGAATAGGGTTTAGGAATCCTATTGTGTGTCTTGTGAGGCCTTCAAAGTGGAAGTGACCCTTCTTAAGAGTAAGCGCAATGAGGTAATCAAGTCTAGCAAGTGCACTAGATGTGAGGGTTTAATGAAAGAGAATGATTACCTCAAGGTGACTCTTGAGAAGTTTTCAGGTGGGAAAAAGAAACTCGACATGATTCTTGATCAATCCAAAGTGAGTGTGAAAAATAGTGGTCTAGGTTTCAATCCCCTAGAGCATTCCAAGAAAAACCCACCTAGGATTGCTAGAGTTGTGAAAAATGGCCTATTTGAGCTAGAACCTCCTAAGCCATCCGGAGTTGTTTTCAAATCCGCTGGTTGTGCTCAAACTCCTTCTAGCAAGAGAGGTGCTTTCACTCATTCTGTACAGACCTCTCAAAAGGTCCAGTACCATTGCACCTTCTGCAAGAAAGAAGGCCATACTGTTGAGTTCTGCTTCCGGAGAGCAAAACTTGAGAAAAAAGAGAGGATGAGCGTTCTAAGATCCATTAGAGGAGTCCCTTCTCCAGCTGTAGTCTCGAGAGCTAGGCAGCCTGTTTATCGCACCACACATAGGCCTAGATTTGTAGAGAACTTTGTAGACTCTTTTGGTGGGTCTAGGCAGCATGTTGGATTAGGACATCGTGAGGAGAGACCACGGGTAGCACCTAGACAGGGGGAGTATCGATCTTTTGGTAGATCGTTTCGGAGAGGTCTAGGTGGTTCTCATGTGCATCCTTATGATTTTCTTCCGATCATGTTTCGCTATTTCTCTCTTTGCTCCTAGACATCGTGCTTCTCGATCTTTGGATTCCTCGATCATTTATCACTAACCCGATCTTCGAGGCACGGATGTTTTCGATTGTGCTTTTAGGTCCGTCGTGTGAGGAAGGAGGACATATGGCTTGTTGACTCGGGTGTTCTCGACATATGACCGGAGATTCTAGATGGTTCTCCTCCTCACACGTGCATCCGCAACGAATTGATTACATTTGGGGATGCTTCTCCGGACCGTATTGCAAAGGGCACTTTGCGCGTTAACGACAAGTTCATGCTAAAAGACGTCGCTTTGGTAAGTAAGTGAGGTATAATCTTCTATCTGCTTTCTCACCGCTTGATGAGGGTCTAGAAGTGAGGTTTAAGAGAGGTGAGTGTAGAGTTCTAGATTCCTCGGGTGAGCTTATTTTTGAGATCTCAGTTTGAGAAGATCTTACATGCAAATTTGATACCTCTTGATTTCAGTCCTAGGTGTCTTGTAGCCTCGATTCTCATGACCTTGTTTTGTGGCATCGTAGACTTGGGCATATAGGTTTTGATCATTTGTCTAGAGTCGATTGCAAGGATTTGATTAGAGGTTTGCCTAGGTGAAGGTCATTAGAGATCTTGTGTGCTCACCACAGACATGGTAAGATGGTGTCCGCTTCCACCCACCTCTTACTTTGGTAATGGTGATGGACCGGGACGACTTCTTCACTTAGATACTGATTGGTCCTTCTAGAGTTCATCACCGGTGGGAAATGGTATGTCTTTGGTGGTTGTGGATGATTACTCCGGTATTCATGGGTTTATTTTCTTGCTTCTAAGGACGAAGCATTTGGATTCTTTAGAGAATTGGTCCTTAGAATTCTTTGTTGATATACCCGAGCTTTGAGAGCCATTAGGAGTGACAATGGGATGAGTTCAAGAATTCCTCCTTTTCTACCTTCCTTGATAGGGAATTGAGCATCGTTTTCTTCTCCTAGAGTTCCTCAGTGAGAATGGTGTTGTAGAAAGGAAGAACAGAACCCTTGTAGAGATGGCTCGGACCATGCTAGATGAACATTCTACTCCTAGGAGATTTTGGGTGAGGCGATCTCTACTTGCTTGTTATATCTCAATAGGGTTTTCTTGAGATCTGTAGTTGGGAAGACCTCTTATGAGCTTAGATTTGGTCATTCTCCCAAAGTCTCTCATTTCAAGATTTTTGGTTGCAAGTGCTTCATTCTTAAACATGGCAATCTTGATAAATTTGAGTCTAGATGTTTTGATGGCATATTTCTTGGATATCCCGCTCATTCTCGTGGCTATCGTGTTTTTAATGTTGATACTAACAAAATTGTTGAGACTTGAAGTCACTTTTGATGAGGCTAGTCACAGTACTAGACCCGATGCTTGGTACACAGTTCTGAAACTCAAGAAAGCATCTTCGTCGATGATGATTACGAGGATGAAGACCCAAACCATCCTCCTGCTACCTCGAGAGGGTGGAGAGCTGCTACTACTACTTGATGTCACCGGCGACCTCCTCCTATCCCCACCGACGATCCGAGTGGCTCTGTTCCTACCTCCACAACTCATGGGGTAGAGGCCATACGCACCAGAGCACCTCTTCGCATTCAAATGACAACATCCACTGAGCGGATGATTGGGGATCTTCAAGAGCGAGTCACTCGCTCGGGTTTATTTCTCCCGATTCTCATGCACACTCTGCTTTTGTCGCTTCTTTTGAACCCCGAGATATCACCCATGCTTTATCGATGCCTCTTGGGTCAATGCCATGCATGAAGAGCTTGAAAATTTGAAAGAAACAAAGTCCGGTTTTTAGTTGAGCGACCTTCGATTCTCATGTTATTGGAACAAAATGGGTGTTTAAAATAAGCAAAGTGAGGATGGATTGGTTGTTCGCAATAAGGCTAGACTTGCAGCTCAAGGTTATTCCCAGGTAGAGGGCTTAGACTTTGAGGAGACCTTTGCTCCAGTAGCTAGATTGGAGGCCATTCGCATTCTTTTAGCATTTGCAACATCCAAGGGTTTCAAGCTTTTTCAAATGGATGTTAAAAGTGCTTTCTTGAATGGCTTCATAGAAGAAGAGGTCTTTGTCAAGCAACCTCCTGGTTTTGAAAATCAAAAATTCCCAAATCATGTTTTTAAACTCTCTAAAGCCCTATATGGATTGAAACAAGCTCCTAGAGCTTGGTATGACAGGCTTAAGAGCTTCTTACTTGAAAATGATTTCAAAATAGGAATGGTTGATAAAACCTTGTTCACTCTCAGGCATGGCAGTGATTTCTTGTTGGTTCAAATATATGTGGATGATATTATTTTCGGTGGTTCTTCTCATGCTTTGGTGTCTAGATTTTCAGACTCTATGAGCAGTGAATTCGAGATGAGCATGATGGGAGAGCTGACATTCTTCCTTGGTCTTCAAATCAAGCAACTGAAAGAAGGCACCTTCGTTCACCAGAGTAAGTATACAAAGGACCTTCTTGGCGCTTCAATATGGGAAGCGATGGGCCAATGTCTACTCCCATTGCTACAACCACCGTCTTTGGACCACGATGAGGATGGAGAGTCCGTGGACGGAAGAGTACCGCAGATGATTGGCTCCTCCTCTATCTTACAAATACGAGGCCGACATACAATTCGCCGTATGTGCAGGCGCTCGTTTTCGAGCTTCCTCGTGCTTCTCATCGCGTCAAGCGATCGCCGCATCTTGGTATCTTCAAGATACGCTTGACTTTGGACTCGGTATTCTTCGTCTTCTGCTCTTTCAATTCGAGCATTTTCTGATGCTGATTTCGCCGGATGTAGAGTGGATAGGAAGAGTACTTCTGGCACTTGTCATTTCTTAGACACATCTCTTGTTTCTTGGTCTTCTAGAAAAGTCTTACATTGCCACACCGAGGTCGAGTATGTAGCCGCCGCTAGTGGTCGCTCTCGAGTTCTTTGGATTTTATCCACGCTGCGGACTATGGGTTATCTTTGGGAAGTGTTCCTCTTTTACGTGACAACACTACGCAATTAATATTGCCAAAAACCCAGTGCAATATTCCAGGACTAAACACATTGATATTCGATTTCACTTTCTGAGAGACCATGTTGAGAAAGGTGATGTTGTGCTTCACTTTGTAGAGTCTGAGCAACAGCTTGCAGATATTTTCACTAAGGCTCTTGATTCTTCTCGTTTTGCTGCTTTGCGGGGAGAGTTAGAGGTTATTAGTCCTATTGGGCTGTTTTAAGGGGGAAGTTGCTCTTGTTGCATTCATTGTATCATAATGCATGTTTCAATTCATTTGTCTTGCATTGTATAATAAAATTAGTGGAGCTTTGATTATTATCCTTGTATGACTTGTTTTCATATTCTATACCTTGTCATATCAAGTGTTAGTCTGCTAGACCTCTTTTATGGCTCTTCGTGTTTGGCTTAGCTTTTGCCTTGCTAGCTTTGTATCTGTGAGCAATTCGAATCAAATCATGTCTTGTTGGATCTTGTGACTAGTTTTGCTCTAGTGATCCTCTTATGACTCTCGCCATGTCTTACAAGTTGAATTGAGTCTTGAATTTTTTTTTTGAGATGAAAAATGAGCTTTTTAACTTCTTAAGTCAAGCAAAAGAAAAAAAATCTCTGTGCGAAAAAACTGATCTCACCAATCCTTTCTCATGAGACGGCTTGCCATTGCACTAGGCATGAACTCAGGGGGAGTTTTGGATGACCTAGATCATTCTTTTAAGCTTATCGCTTGAGATGGTCGCGGCAAGGCTTGAGATCTAGCACAGCAAAAAAAAAGAGAAAGAAAAAGAAAATCTGCCCAAAAAGGGTTAAGTGCTTGAGCTTTGCTTCAAAAGGATTTTCTTAATGCTCAAAATGCCTCAATTCTTGTTTTGAGTCTCTTTTTACTTATAGACATGGCTTGACTCATTTTTGGTTGCTTTGAGTGAATCTATGATATTGAGCAACCCTTCATGATTTTAATTCTGTTAATCTCGATTCTTTGCTATCTTGGTTTTAGCTTTGCAAAGACATGTTTTGCCATGATTGAATATAGCGTCTACTCTTTATATGGCTTGGTATAATACTTGTACTGTCTTCATGTATAATAGTCATGGCTCCTTTTTACTAAAGTTCAAAAATAAAGTCATTCCTTCATGCTCCTTCTTTTTCATGCATCTTGATGAATTCATTGTCAAAGGGGGAGAAAGATTGTGAAGAAAATGATGTTGGAGCTTTTGGTTTCATACTTAAGGTTTAATATAAAAGAACTTCATAAAATAAAAAATTTGAACCTTTTGAAAATTTGTGATCATAGTGAGTTAAGTATTCTGGTTCTATTGCCTTTTCCTGATTTCATTTGCAATTGAAGAATACTCACAATGATCAAAGGTCAAATAGAAAAATTGCCTTTCATTTGGACCTAAGTGAGATTTTTGGCTACTTTCTGGAAATTGAATCCTTTGGTGCTTTCATTGCCTTATCTCACTTGCTTACACTATTCTGAAGCCAGCTTGGTCGGTTCCTAGGCTTTTTGTTGCTTTTGGACCAAGTTGTGCCTTTATGCGAAAACGGCGAAGTTTTTACTTTTCATTTCAAAAAACCACATTTTCTTAAAAATTATCAATGTGTTCATCAAGGGGGAGATTGTGGATATCGTGAGGATATGTGCACGATCTCAGGATGATGAGTCAATTGGCAATGGCGTTGTTGGTTTGCAAAATCTCGCGTTTGGGTTTGCTCAAAATCGCTCGGACCACAGCGGTCGGCCGGTGGTGTCGGGCGGTCAGACCGCCCGTGGAGGAGTCCGACCGGCCATGGTGGCCGGTCTAACCGCCAAAATGAATTTGAGTTTTTGGAGCTGGGCCAAAAATAGGTTGTGTAGGCAAGTGAGGGGAGTCTCCTGGATGTGGTCCCATCATTTTTGGAGCTCCTACCAAAAGTTCTATTAGTTTGAAAATTCCGAAGGTTTGAATTTTGAGTTGAAAATTTGGCTAAATCCTTTGGACCGGTCCGACCGCCGTTGTGGGAGCGGTCCGACCAGCATGAAATCGGTCGGACCGGCCCTGTGGGGCGGTCAGACCGGCTTTGACTTGGAGGTTAGCCAAGTCTTGCATTGTTGTGTATTGACTGTGTATATTGTATGAACCTCAATGCTTTATTGTTGTATATTGCTTTGCGGAACTGACGTGGGTCAAGTTGTGAAGAATTTGTTCCCGGAAAAGATTTGTTTGTCTATTGCTGTGCAGGTGGCTTGCAGGTCAACGACGTCAACGGTGGGTGGATCGGGACTACGCTTGGTGAGCTGAGGTCCAGAACGATCATGGATACCGGGTGAGGTCGTGTGACACAAGCATGGTGCAGAATGGGCAAGATGGATCGAACGGGTGGTTCGATACAACTGGTTGAATCAGGTGGTGCGGATATCAGTGCGAGTCTCTGGGAGGTTCCGATGGGATTCGGACAAGAGAGGCTTGGCGACGTGATGAGAACCGCTGATCAACCTACACGTGGTGAAGCAGGCGATTGCTTCAAGAGTTATTTGTGTGTGGGTCCCATGTGTAAGTGACCCCAAAAGGGAAACCCTAGCTCCCTAGTATAAATAGAAAGGGGGGAGATGGAAAAGCCCCCCAAGCACTCATTTGGCATTCTTCCACACTTTCTAGGGTTTGGAGGAGAGGAGAGGAGAACTAGGGTTTGGAGTGTGCTCCTTGTTGAGCTCTTGCCCTCCTTGTTGGAGAGGCTTTGTAAGCATCTTGTGTAACCGAACAATCTTGTGATGCTCAATTGAAATATCGTTTGCTCCCTTTTGTGTTCTTCTCCCTTTTGGATGATTTTGATGCTTCCTTGATTCAAAGGTTCATGCTTGGTCTCTTGGCCTACTTTATCTTGCTTTGATGTGTGGGATTACTCCTAGAGTCATCTAGATCATCAACCCCCCACAAGCAAGTCTTGAATCAAGATTTTCACATTTCTAGGTTTTGTGCACTTCTTTGTTAAAATCTCGAGAGATCGATTCTGCGAAGTGGATCTGACGGATCGTCGCTAGAAATAGGTCTCTAATATCATTAGGGAGGTGTGCTCGAAATTTGGTCAAGTTTTATTGGTTGATTCAAAAGTTGGATCAAATTTCGTTTTGGATTTGGGTGGAGTTTTTCAGTACTGGACTCTACCGGTCCGACCGGTCTTTCAACGGCGGTTCGACCGCCTCGTATTCGACCGCTGGTTTGCCGGTCGAATCGTTGTCCACCGGCTCGACCGCCGCTTAGTTGCTTGGCCGGATCATTGGTTGACCGTCGGTCCGACCGCCCGTGATAGCCGGTCAGACCGCCAGTACCCAATAAAGAATAGTGAGTTCTTTTCTCCATTTGTGTCGTGTGGTTGAGGGGTTTATCAAATCCAACACAAGGCTTCCGTTGTGTGCTTACTGATCTTCTTAGCTTTCATAGCTAAAGGAGTAAAGTTCGTGTTGGTTTTTGGTTTAGGCGAGAATGTTTTGAAAGCGCCTATTCACCCCCCTAGTCGCCTTTCCGGTCCTACAATATTTTTGTACTCACCCTTGCTTAATAAAATATTATTTAGTGGGGAAGGACTTCGTAACTGCTGAGGATCTCGATGACTAGGCCGCTACCCCAGTCGATTGTCTGTGGCAGAATCTGGGCTCTAGTACTTCTTCTTCGTCTTCCGACGTATTCTTTATTGTTGGCTTGTAAGCCTTTCTTATAATAAACTATGATATTTATTAATAATATTGTGAAAATTATGGATGTTACCATATTTGTTTACTGTGTACACTAGCTACTGTTCCAGGGACTAGTGTAGAATACATAGAGGATTTGAGGGTGTTATGGGTCCGACAGTCACCTCGGATTTATTAGTGTCCGCACCGCGCAACTCTAGCCGCCCCTATAAATACGCGAGCGCACCTATAAATACCCGAGCCCTCTGTGCGCGTCGCCCCTCGTTCCGCAACCCCCCGTCGCCGATTTCGTCGGAGGAAACTATCGTTGCCATTGTTTTCCTCAAATCCAACTTAAGGCCACCACAACCGCCATCTCTCTTTCGCGTTCCTCGCCACGTTGGTCAGCCATCTTGAAATCTGCTCATGTCACAGTGTGCCCCTCAACCCAATCTACTTATTACTTTCTCAAATTTTCTTTCAACCTGTTGTGCTCAAGGATCAGCTCGGTTCAATCTCGTCCACCGCACCGACTTCGCCATCTGATTCTGCTACCGCCGTTGAGTTTTCATTGACACCATCCACACCGTTGGGTTTGTTGTTCGACATTCTACCTAGTGCGCTCCTTCTCGTCGTCGATGCGCTGTCCCTTGTCGTCGCCGTCATGTGGCCCGTTGTCGCTAGCCTCGACGCCCACATCACTAAAACCGGCTCGTGGCGTTCTCTTGGACACACCGCTCACCTCGCCATGCCCTACCGCTGTCGCCATCGCCACTCGTCAGAGTTGCGCTGCAGTCCCCGTTGACCCTCGGTCTATGTGTGTCACTGTCGATGTGTCATCTGACATGGTTGCCATTCAACTCTGCACAAGTCCTACCGTCCCCTAAACCTCCACCTTATCCAAACCCTAGATTGGTCCCACTTGTTAGTGCTATTCCATAGGCCTAGTCCACCGTAAACCTGTGAACCCAGACCCGTGAACCCAGTCTATAGACTGCAGATCCCACCTGTTAGTCTCTCAACCTTTTCTGAAATCCCAGAAATAATGATTCCTAGAATATTCCATTGGTCTCACTTGTCAGTCTATGTTCTCCCTCCTTTGTTATTTTCCCGAATTATTCCACCCGAGCCACTTTCAGAAGTTCGTTCTCCCTCATACGAACTCCGATTGAGCTCATTCATATTCTAAATTCATCTAAAATCAAACCCTACATTCTAATATTTATATTATAATTTTTTGAGCTTGTTTCGTTGTTGTTGTTTTTTATTTGTTTGCTTTTCGTTGTCTTTTACAAATAGATGTCGAGACACCGGGAGCACACGAAGGAGTTAAAGTTGCTCAAGACCAAGACCAAGACCTTTTCCAAGGAAAGTTGGATGTTGATCATATTGAACCCAGTTTACAAAATTCGTTTGTTTTGAATTATTGCATGCTATTTAAAGTATCAAATGTTTAGATATTTCCAGGGATAGCTATGCAACCTGTTTGTCATTTATTCTACCTTGATGATTGTATGCCATGATCACTTGTCACCTTAGGCTGAATAATACTAGTTGGTAACTAATGTAGCACCATCGTGTGTTAGTTGGTGTAGTTCAATACTTAGCCATGCTGGGTTATCACATAAATGTAAATTTTACACCTAATTAACAATTATGCAATGGCTATGTGTTTAATTGCGGGCTATGTGTATATAATTGGGGTACATAAGTGATTTAGACTCGGGCGAGTGGAATGACTTAGTGTTAAACTGTGTAGTGGACTCGGTGTAGGATTATATGGGTCTATGTGTAGCCTTAGTGTATTGGTTAGTCTTGCTATAATGGGAAGAGCCTGATGTAGGTTAGATTATGTGTAAGTGGGAGGGTGTTGTCTGCTATGTATGCGCCACATCATGGAAGGTTCCCATTCTGTAATCCAATGGTGTACCCCTGTACCCGTTTACTGTGTTGGGATGTTCTCTTTGTATGGAATAAGGGCGCACGCAAGTCACTGGGAGGGTCAATTGTTGGGGTAAAGTCTATGAAATGCTTTGTTATGATCCTCTGGGTCGCGCGTCCATGGAAACGTGTTAGAACCATTTCCGTGGTCATCTCATGTGGGAAAAATTGTACAACCTATGTAAAGTGTTATCAAATCTATTCGAATAGTCGTGTCTGTGGTCATGGACATACTCGAGGATTTTACACAAGGGGTAGTGTTCAAAAATAAAATCTGGGAAGGTTGGCTATGTAAATTTAATGGTTTAGGCTATGTGCAGCATTGTGTCCAAATTCTTGTTTAATTATTATTGTTGTTTTACCCTATGCTTTTCAATCTATTATTCTATTCAATTGCAAACGCCGCTTTATGCAAAACAACTTTACTAGCCATATACTTTGGAATAAGCCATCTTGTATCCTTGAATTATGCGGTTCAACCTGCTGAGTACTTCATGTACCCACTCTTGCAATAATCATCATTCAGTTAATGAAGTGGAGGAATCTACACCTGTTTTTGAGGAGTATTATGAGGAGGTCGATCCGTATGTCTTGTTCCTAGCCGGTTGCCTCTGGCAAGTCGATGGGTTTCGCTGAAGTTTATTTTGTTCCGCTTGAAGTTTATTTTGTTCCATTGCTGTTATCTTTATTTAGTGCTTGGGCCATGCGAGATTGAGTAAATGTAAACTCGATCATAAGGTCTCAACAATTATTTATTTATCAAACTTAGTACGTTTATCCTTATTTCGCCGTGTATGGATGATAATGTATCGATGTTGGCATTGTGTGCACTAGCGTGGTTTTGGACTAGTGCAGTATATACAGATGGTCTGTATTTGCACATTTGGATCCCAACAGTGGATATCGATGATTCATATTTCAGCAAATTGACATTTGCAAACTGTTCATTGGGATTATGAGGGTAGTGCTGATTTGCTGGTTTTCGTGTTGGCATTTGAAAGAAACGTCTGGTGTTTCACGTATGTGGTCTTCCGGAGTTCATGACTTAAAAAGATAGTCGTGTCCTGTTTCTAACAAGAATAAATGTTCGATGATGCGGTGGAGAATCTCCATGGCCCATATGTGATTTATGTGATTACAACTTATATGTTATTTAAATGATGATTTGAATTGGTGGTATAATAAAAGGAAATGATTCTTTTTTTAAAAGAGATGATTCATTGACAATGTAAATCTTATTTTACGGGAGTTTTATGGTTTGTTTTGTGGGAAATGAGTCTCAAAGTTTTTTTTTGTCCTAATCTTGTTTTGGAAAATCTTTGTTGGGTCCTCGCTTTGTTCATGGGAATCCAAATTTTAGATATTTCTTGAGTTATAGTGTGTGCGAAAGGTATGGTATTCCTCGCTCTTGAAGGGGATATTAACTTCGTAGCATGAAGACTTGTTGGGCTTAGTTGTGTAGTTGACATTAATGGTACTACTTAGTATGGAGGTGCATGCAAAGATATTTGAAGTTAATGGAGTATGAGTTGATTTTATGTTATAACCCTTGGAAAGAAATTGATTAAGAGTAAAGGTTATGCTTGGGGCAAAACCGATTTTGTTGTTGCTACTAGTAGAACCTACAAAGAATGGTGGTTAAAGATGTTCTGTTTAAGCTGGTGGGTCATTGGTGTCATCGAGAGTGTGGGATCTTGGTGAACTAGTTAAATCACCACGAAAGAGCAAAACAGTGAATTTTGTTGAATTAATTAGATTACCCGTGTTTGATGAAGATATACTATTGATGGATTAAACTAATCGATGCAATGGCCGGGAAATTATTATCGTGCACGTGGTGTGTTATTCCTTGTGAATGTTTATTACTGGAATTGCATATTTAATTGTTGATTATGTTTTGGGTTGCTAGAAAAACATGGATCGGAGAATGTCAATGCCAATAATATTGGTGTCATTGGAGGAGTCTTTGAAAATTTAAAATACGAGGATTAGGTTTCTTGATAGCTAGTAGTGGCTAAAAGATTGGAGTAATGTTTAAGTAGTGTCACACGATAATTTAATTATTAGATATATAGTACATACTTAAAATCCCGAAGGAATTTACATCATTAGATGGACGTGAGAAGGTGAAATTGGTATTAGAGTGGGCATTATGTCATTGGAAATGAAATTAATAACATAGGTTGATTAATTGAATTTGCAGTGATATTGAGTGGTAATAGCATTTTAGGCTCACCTTTGTTACAAGTGCCTTCTTCCTGGCCACCGCTACGATAGCATAAGAGAAGGCAGTGAAAGAAGATTGAAATAATAATCAAAGTTCAGGATCAGCTCGTGCCTGACAGCTATAAAATTTTCCTACAAAAAATGTAGAATATCTTTCCTAAGCAAACAACACCTCAATTTTAAGGAAAATCACAGGGAGATGCACTTAAGCTATGACAAATTTCAGAAAACACTTCCCAATTTCCTCCAAATATACAGCTAGTGATTCATTAACTATAAAATTGACAAGAGAAATAATTTTTGGAGATCCAATTCAACACATGACAAACTCAAATTCAATCTTTCTCTACTGCAAAGGAGCAAAGATATGTTTTTTTTTTCAGCGTCTAGATACCCACTTTAAGCAACCCAAATAACAAATGAGATTGAAAATATATCTCAAACATCTTATCATTAAAAAATTGTGGCTTTTTTTTTAGTGGGATGTAGCAGGTACTGAGTTTATCCAAGGCCAGAAAATAGGGAACATTCCATAAAGAAAGCTTACATTTACAATGAAAGCAACACAATACTAAATTTACAGCACAATACAGACTTCATTTGTACAATACTCAAGATAAACCGCACAACTTACTCGATCCAAACTTATTCCAGCAATACTCTGGGAATACAAGCCCAAAAGGAAATGAACAAATTATGGTTCATGAAAATAGGAAAATATACTAAGACGAAAGGAAATGCCCATGAAGAAAGTAAATTTATTTTCTTCCTGCCAATCTAATAGGTAAATTATGCTTCAGCAGGGCGGAAGCTCTTATATATGGAGGTTGCAAGTGGAACAAGGCCCAAGAATGCCATTTGAACCTGCTCTGAGGTGCTCATCTTCACATTGATCTGTCCACTCAGCTTGTTGTTCAGCCCAATGTGAAGTGCCATCTTGGAACCCCTCCCAACTGAGAATTGAGACTGCATGTTAGCCCCAAAAGCAAGATCACCACGCCACTTCATCAGAGACAAACCCAAGAACAACATAAACTGGTTAATTGGATAATCTTTATCTTTCAGGCGTGCCTCCAAGTTAGCACCATATGCAGTGTCCCCCTGAGCTCGCATTGCACCGGTGCTCGCAACTAGTGATAGACTTTTTCCAACAGAGAGCTGGTCCTCAACCTTCACTCCAGTTGCCATAGTGTCGCCCAAGAATGTCACTGAGAATCCTCCAGTGGTCTTGTTCTTCTTGATATTCTTGAACTTGGTCTCACCCCAGAGACCATAAGCAAGCTGCCGCCTAACACTCTGGACATCAAAGCCAGCAAGAGATGATGCATTCTCCCCATGCTTTCCTGAGATCGAAGAATCCAAATGGATGGTTAATTCTTTCTTGTCCTTTGTGAGTTGAACTGAGACAGCTGCAGGGAACTCCCTAGCAATAGCAAGAGTGTCTTCAAGGCTAACTCCATCAAAACCGCAGTCATGATCCCATGAATGCGCATCTAAAACAGGCCTTGAAACTATAGTTGATGTCGGCTCGAGGAAACGATATCGGTACGTAGGATCGTCAGAGTCAAATGAAGGCGGCAATACCATATCAGGTAAAGGAACTGCTACATTTTCAAGAGGAACATCTCGATCATTCTCACCAGTCATATTACCATATCCATAGGAGTCCTGCCCAGCTTTGCCTCTCTTTTTCATCTCCTTTAATTGTTGGAGCCCACCCTTCCATTGTTTCTTTTGGAGAAGCTTGACCCGGTAATCGTACTCGTCGAGTAGATATTCATTCTTCTGATCCTTTGTGAGCTTATGGAACTGAGCTTTGGTCAGGGGCCTGAAAGTAGGTAGCCGATCATATTCATCTTCATCGTCACAGATGTCTGAATAGTCATCGAGATCAACATCAGAATCGTCTTCATCACCACCATGATCGGCTGAAAGCTTTGGGTGAGACCTGGGCTGTAAGAGAGAGGATAGCAAGAATGGAAGTGGCACGGAGCGGAAGCCAGAACAAGAATACTCTCTGGGAGAAGGATCCTTTAGTCTCAAAAGGGAGTTGGCTTCAGATAATATCTTTGTAGAATAACACAGGAGCAGCAGCTGATTCCTCCAAGCTTGGCCATTGGGAAGCACCATCTGGCCCTGGCGGTTCCTCCGGCAATAAGGATGGTTTTCAACAAGGGCCACTGGGTTCATTAGGCGCATGTCACTAGCTGCCTGTCGGATAGATTGCTGGATAATGTGGGATCTCTGTGCTATCAATGTCTCGTAAGTCACAGGATCCCCATTGGAGCTGTCAGGAGGTGCAGAAGCAGCATGGGTGAGAGTAACAATGACATTGTGCCATATTGATGTGCCGAAAGTAGCAGTAATGGTCCTTAGCAGAGGGAGATCATCATCACGGCTCCAACTATCCAAGCGGTCCACATACAAAATCATATCTGGAGGGCATTTCTTGGTATAGCTCTTGACAGCAGAAAGAATCTTCTTATTCCATCCTTGGTTCATCACATTAGTCCTGAGCCCTGGAGTATCAATGATGTGCACATGAACGCCATCTACATTACTAGAAAACTCTCTCACATTTGTAGTAGAAGCATCAAAAGCATCAGTTTTGGATTTCTCTTCACCAAAGATGGAATTTATAGTTGCGCTTTTGCCAACTCCAGTCTTTCCTAGGACAAGTATATTGCATGAGAAGCCCAAGTCCTCTGGACTCTCGGCTTCTTGTTGCAAGACCTTATTCCAAGCACTCTCAAGAGTCTCAAGACTGGACGCCTGTCCACAATGAATACCTTCGGCAAGACTCAGATGGTAAAGCACCTGTGCTGCCACTGGTTCTTCAGGAGTGGCTCCCATTCTATACACAAGGTGTAGAAACTTCACTCTGATCAACTCAAGTTTTTCATGCAACTTCTTCTCATCCTCAGTCATCGCCTCAATAGGATTAGGTGTCGTCTCCTGTTCAGAGGGACTAGATATGCTTGAGCGAGATGAAGGGAGAGTTGCAGTTGGCCTCAAAGACAGAGCTGACGAACCTAAACCAGCTGGGAGATCCGCGGAGAATATAGAAGTATCCTGAGAAGTAACTGTAATATTACCTCCAAGAGATGTGCACGTTCTTGGCTTTAGATGTGAAGCCAACGCAACAGAACCCAAGCCTTCCTCGTCCCAATCATCATTGTTGTCATCATCCTCTGCATCCTTATTAATCTGTATCGAAGAATCAGAGCTATCCAAGATTGCAACCTGTGCTGGACTCTCGTCAGAACTTACTCTACCATCTTCTTCAGCGGTTTTACTACAACCATCACATATTTCATCATTGTAGGAGATCACAACTATATCATCACTACCAGTATTCCTATCCATGATGACATCAAAAGACATTGGTTGCTCCTTCACCGTATCTAAAGATACCAACAAGTTATCCGCAACTAATTCACTTTCAACTGCTACCACCGAATCCTTTACCATTTGGCCTTCTTCTACGAGTATAGTCTCCTCATACATGGTCTTCATGGCATCGAAGTTCTCGTCCTTTTGACCTGATATTATCTCCGCTTGTATCACTATATCAGATGAGTCCATATATTTATCTTTCCATCTTGACTCAGCCACTGTCATCTCCAATCCATCTTGAGCGAATTCCCCTTCAACTCTAGTGGTTGCTGCACATTCCACAAGGGTAGTATCTATCCCATCCACTTCATATAATTTGGTATCAATTGCAGTTGTCACCTCACTATCGTTTTTGACAACGCTAGCCCCTATCTCTTCTTCAACTTCTAGTATAGCATCTAAATCGATCTCTTGTGAATGTATAGAAACCAAAGGAGCATCTTCTATGACAAATTCATCGTCAAGTTTTCCTTGCAAATCCTTCTCCAATTCGACTTCTACTGTGGGGACTACATCATCAAACATAGCCTCTATAGTATCATATTCCTTGTCGTCCTGAACCAACACGAGCTCTGCTTCTTCTAGCATAACAGGTGATTCGAAACATCTATCTTTCTGGCTTGCATCGGGCACCATTATCTCTGATACGTCTTGAGTGAATTGCCCTTCAACCATGGTGGTTGCAGTCCCAGATAACTCCACCAAGGTATTATCAACCTCTTGCGGTTGATCCAGTTTGGTATTGACTACAACCATCGACAAGTCACTTTCCTTTGCCTCCAAGGTAGCTGTCGTCTCCCCCGCCTCGTCCAGTGAAGCATCTAAATGGATCTCTTGTGCATGTAGGGGGGGAAAAGGAGCATCTTCTGCAAAAAAATGGCCCTTTGTCGACACATGCAATTCCATGGCTGGTTTCCCCCCGTCTTCGACCACTATAGCATCAATATTTGGCTCCATGCTTGTATCTTTCTCTACTTCCTCACCCAGCATCATAGGAACTTCGACTTCTAGAACATCTCGGGTAACCAAATAAGGGGATCCCATGCTTGGTGCTGCCACACATGTCATCGACACATCTTGAGTACCCTCAACAGCTGCACGGATTAATGTTTGGGAATCCTTTGTCTCAAATGTAGTGTCGATCTCATCGACCTCACCAAACGCAGTATCAATCTCACTAGATGTAGTAGCCATCACGTGTGTGGCCAACACAACTTGGGTGACTTCTTGATCAGCTTCAGGCAATGTTGAAGTATCCTTTGAGTTAGCACTCATTCCATCAACCTCAACCAATATAGCATCAGCCTTGCATTGTGGAGCACTACGAGAGACTAAAGAAGTACACTCGATGAACATATTACCCTCTTGTGCCATATGCGAATGCTTGACAAATCCCATTCCAGTTGGTAGCATTGATTCATCTTCCATTGTCACATCAGGAGCATGTTTCTCGATGCCCTTGCAGAGAGCGAGCTTGTCTTCACTCTGTAGGACACTTTGAGAGCTTGACGAGGTGATCCCCTCAATTGACACAACTTCAGCTATTGTTATCCCACCTTGAGGTTTTACAACAGGACTATCCTCTTGCTCCATCATAGCACCTATCTCTCTCACATCATCTGGAGCGATGACCAATTCAACATCCATTGCATCTAGAGATACTAACAAGTTGTCCACAACAAATTCACTGTCAGATACATCCACTGAATCCCTCTCTAGTTTGCCGACTTCCGCGAGTAGTGCCTTCTCAAACTTGCACTTCATGGCATCATAGTTCTCGTCCTTCTGACATGACGTGGTCTCCATTTCAACCACGATATTAGAATAGTCCACAAATTCATCTTTCCAGCTTGACTCGGCCACTGTCTTCTCCAATCCATCTTGAGAAAAATCCTCTTCAACTATGGTCGTTGCTACACATTCCACCAGGGTAGCATCTATCCTATCCAATTCATTCAATTCGGTATCAATTTTAGTTGTCACCACACTATTTTCAACGAGGCCAGCCCGTATCTCTGATTCCTCTTCTAGTGTAGGATCCAAATCAATATCTGGTGAATGTATAGAAACCAATGGAGCATCTTCTCTGGCAAATTCATCCTCAAGTTTGCTCTGTAAATCCTCCTGCAATTCGCCTTCTTCTGTGGGGACTACATCCTCAAACATCGCCTCTATGGTATCATATTTCTTATCCTCATGAACCGACACGAGCTCTGCTTCTTCTAGCATATTAGGCGATTCAAAACATGTATCTTTCTTGCTTGCCTCGGGTAGCACTGTCCCCGATACATCTTGAGTGAATTCCCCTTCAACTGTGGTGGTTGTAGTCCCACGTAATTCCACCAAGGTAGCATCTACCTCTTGCGGTTGATCCAGTTTGGTATTGACTACATCCATCGACTGATCACTTTCCTTTGCCTCCAAGGTAGCTATCATCTCCCCCACCTCGGCCAGTGAAGCAAGTAAATGGATCTCCTGTGGATGTACAGGGAGAAAAGGAGAACCATCCCCCACAACAAATTCTCCCTTTGTCGACACATGCAGTTCCATGGCCGATTTGCCTCCGTCTTCGAACACTATACCATCAATATTTGGCTCCATCGTAGTATCTTTCTCTACTTCCACACCCAGAATCATAGGAAATTCGACTTGTAGAACATCACGGGTGGCAAAATAAGGGGATGCCATGCTTGTTTTCCTCACACATGTCACCTGCACATCTCGAGTGTCTTCAACGGCTACATGGGTTAATGTTCGGGAATCCAATGTCTCGAATGTAGCATCGATCTCATCGACCTCACCAAACGCAGTATCAATCTCACTAGATGTAGTAGCCATCACGTGTGCGGCCAACACATCTTGGGTGACTTCTTGATCAACTTCAGGCAACGTTGAAGTATCCTTTGGCTTAGCACTCATTCCATCAACATCAACCAATATAGCATCATCCTCGCATTGTGGTGCACTAGGAGAGACCAAAGAAGTACACTCGATGAAGATATTACCCTCCTGTGCCATATGCCAATCCTTGACAAATTCCATTCTGATTGGTAGTGTTGATTCATCTTCCATTGTCACATCAGGATCATGTTTCTCGATGCCCTTGCAGAGGGCGAGCTTGTCTTCACTTTGTAGGACACTCTGAGTGCTTGACGAGGTGCTCCCCTCAATTGACACAACTTCATCTATTGTTATCCCAGCTTGAGGTTTTACAACAGGACTATCCTCTTGCTCCATCGTAGCACCTATCTCCATCACATCATTCTGAGCGATGACCAATTCAACATCCATTGCATCTTGAGACACTAACATGTTGTCCACAACAAAGTCACTGTCAGATACATCCACCGAGTCCTTCTCTAGTTTGCCGTCTTCTGCGAATAGTGCCATCGCAAACTTGCACTTCATGGCATCGTAGTTCTCGTCCTTCTGACATGACATGGTCTCCATTTCAACCACGACATTAGAATAGTCCACAAATTCATCTTTCCAGCGTGACTCGGCCACTGTCTTCTCCAATCCATCTTGAGCAAAATCCTCTACAACTCTTGTCATTGATGCACATTCCACCAGGGTACCATATATCCTATCGAATTCATTCAATTCGGTATCAATTGCAGTTGTCACCTCACTATTTTCAACGAGACTAGCCCGTATCTCCGTTTCCTCTTCTAGTGTAGGATCCAAATCAATATTTGGTGAATGTATAGAAACCAATGGAGCATCTTCTCTAACGAATTCATCCTCAAGTTTGCTCTGTAAATCCTCCTGCAATTCACCTTCTTCTGTGGGGACTACATCCTCAAAGGCCGCCTCCATGGTATCATATTTCTTATCCTCATGAACCAACACGAGCTCTACTTCTTCTAGCATATCTGGCGATTCAAAACATGTATATTTCTTGCTTGCCTCGGGTAGCACTATCCCCGATACATCTTGAGTGAATTCCCCTTCAATTGTGGTGGTTGTAGTCCCACGTAATTCCACCGAGGTAGCATCTACCTCTTGCGGTTGATCCAGTTTGGTATTGACTACATCCATCGACTTATCACTTTCGTTTGCCTCCAAGGTAGCCGTTGTCTCCCCTACCTCGTCAAGTGAAGCAAGTAAATGGATCTCCTGTGCTTGTACAGGGAGAAAAGGAGAACCGTCCTCCACAACAAATTCGCCCTTTGTCGACACATGCAGTTCCATGGTCGATTTGCCTCCGTCTTCGACCACTACACCATCAATATTTGGCTCCATCGTAGTATCTTTCTCTACTTCCACATTCAGAATCATAGGAACTTCGACTTGTAGAACATCACGGGTGGCAAAATAAGGGGATGCCATGTTTGGTGTCCTCACACATGTCACCGGCACATCTTGAGTGTCTTCAACGGCTACAAGGGTTAATGTTCGGGAATCCAATGTCTCGAATATAGCATCGATCTCATCGACCTCACCAAACGCAGTATCAATCTCACTAGATGTAGTAGCCATCACGCAGCGCCAACACATCTTGGGTGACTTCTTGATCGACTTGAGCAACGTTGAAGTATCCTTTGACTTAGCACTCATTCCATCAACCTCAACCAATATAGCATCACCGCATTGTGGTGCACTTGGAGAGACCAAAGAAGTACACTCGATGAAGATATTACCCTCCTGTGCCATATGCCAATCCTTGACAAATTCCATTCCGATTGGTAGTGTTGATTCATCTTCCATTGTCACATCAGGAGCATGTTTCTCGATGCCCTTGCAGAGGGTGAGCTTGTCTTCACTCTGTAGGACACTCTGATTGCTTGACGAGGTGCTCCCCTCAATTGACACAACTTCAGCTATTGTTATCCCACCTTGAGGTTTTACAACATGACTATCCTCTTGCTCCATCGTAGCACCTATCTCTCTCACATCATCTGGAGCGATGACCAATTCAACATCCATTGCGTCTAGAGACACTAACAAGTTGTCCACAACAAATTCACTGTCAGATACAACCACTGAATCCTTCTCTAGTTTGTCGTCTTCTACGAGTAGTGCCTTTTCAAACTTGCACTTCATGGCATCGTAGTTCTCGTCCTTCTGACATGACGTGGTCTCCATTTCAACCACGGCATTAGAATAGTCCACAAATTCATCTTTCCTGCTTGACTCGGCCACTGTCTTCTCCAATCCATCTTGAGCAAATTCCTCTTCAACTCTGGTCGTTGCTGCACATTCCACCATGGTAGCGCCTATCCTATCCAATTCATTCAATTCGGTATCAATTGTAGTTGTCACCTCACTATTTTCAACGAGGCTAGCCCGTATCTCCGATTCATCTTCCAGTGTAGGATCCAAATCGATATCTGGTGAATGTATTGAAACCAATGGTGCATCTTCTCTAACAAATTCATCCTCAAGTTTGCTCTGTAAATGCTCCTGCGATCCGCCTTCTTCTGTGGGGACTACATCATCAAACATTGCCTCTATGGTATCATATTTCTTATCCTCATGAACCAACAAGAGCTCTGCTTCTTCTAGCATATCAGACGATTCAAAACATGTATCTTTCTTGCTTGCCTCGGGTAGCACTATCCCCGATACATCTTGAGTGAATTCCCCTTCAACTGTGGTGGTTGTAGTCCCACGTAATTCCACCAAGGTAGCATCTACCTCTTGCGGTTGATCCAGTTTGGTATTGACTACATCCATCGACTGATCACTTTCCTTTACCTCCAAGGTAGCTATCATCTCCCCCACCTCGGCCGGTGAAGCAAGTAAATGGATCTCCTGTGGATGTACAGGGAGAAAAGGAGAACCATCCCCCACAACAAATTCTCCCTTTGTCGACACATGCAGTTCCACAGCCGATTTGCCTCCGTCTTCGACCACTACACCATCAATATTTGGCTCCATCGTAGTATCTTTATCTACTTCCACACCCAGAATCATAGGAACTTCGACTTGTAGAACATCATGGGTGGCAAAATAAGGGGATGCCATGCTTGGTGTCCTCACACATGTCACCGGCACATCTTGAGTGTCTTCAACTGCTACATGGGTTAATGTTCGGGAATCCAATGTCTCGAATATATCATCGATCTCATCGACCTCACCAAACGCAGTATCAATCTCACTAGATGTAGTAGACATCACGTGTGCGGCCAACACATCTTGGGCGACTTCTTGATCAGCTTCAGGCAACGTTGAAGTATCCTTTGGCTTAGCACTCATTCCATCAACCTCAACCAATATAGCATCAGCCTCGCATTGTGGTGCAATAGGAGAGACCAAAGAAGTACACTCGATGAAGATATTACCCTCCTGTGCCATATGCCAATCCTTGAAAAATTCCATTCTGATTGGTTGTGTTGATTCATCTTCCATTGTCACATCAGGATCATGTTTCTCGAAGCCCTTGTAGAGGGCGAGCTTGTCTTCACTCTGTAGGACACTCTGAGTGCTTGACAAGGTGCTCCCCTCAATTGACACAACTTCATCTATTGTTATCCCACCTTGAGGTTTTACAACAGGACTATCCTCTTGCTCCATCGTAGCACCTATCTCTCTCACATCATCTAGAGCGATGACCAATTCAACATCCATTGCATCTTGAGACACTAACATGTTGTCCACAACAAAGTCACTGTCAGATACATCCACCGAGTCCTTCTCTAGTTTGCCGTCTTCTGCGAATAGTGCCATCGCAAACTTGCACTTCATGGCATCGTAGTTCTCGTCCTTCTGACATGACGTGGTCTCCATTTCAACCACGACATTAGAATAGTCCACGAATTCATCTTTCCAGCTTGACTCGGCCACTGTCTTCTCCAATCCATCTTGAGCAAAATCCTCTACAACTCTTGTCATTGATGCACATTCTCCAAGGGTACCATATATCCTATCCAATTCATTCAATTCAGTATCAATTGCAGTTGTCACCTCACTATTTTCAACGAGACTAGCCCGTATCTCCGTTTCCTCTTCTAGTGTAGGATCCAAATCAATATCTGGTGCATGTATAGAAACCAATGGAGCATCTTCTCTGACAAATTCATCCTCAAGTTTGCTATGTAAATCCTCCTGCAATTCGCCTTCTTCTGTGGGGACTATATCCTCAAAGGCCGCCTCCATGGTATCATATTTCTTATCCTCATGAACCAACACGAGCTCTGCTTCTTCTAGCATATGTGGCGATTCAAAACATGTATCTTTCTTGCTTGCCTCGGTTAGCACTATCCCTGATACATCTTGAGTGAATTCCCCTTCAATTGTGGTGGTTGTAGTCCCACGTAATTCCACCGAGGTAGCATCTACCTCTTGCGGTTGATACAATTTGGTATTGACTACATCCATCGACTGATCACTTTCGTTTGCCTCCAAGGTAGCTGTCGTCTCCCCTACCTCGTCAAGTGAAGCAAGTAAATGGATCTCCTGTTCTTGTACAGGGAGAAAAGGAGAACCGTCCTCCACAACAAATTTGCCCTTTGTCGACACATGCAGTTCCATGGCCGATTTGCCTCCGTCTTCGACCACTACACCATCAATATTTGGCTCCATCGTAGTATCTTTCTCTACTTCCACACCCAGAATCATAGGAACTTCGACTTGTAGAACATCACGGGTGGCAAAATAAGGGGATGCCATGTTTGGTGTCCTCACACATGTTACCGGCACATCTTGAGTGTCTTCAACGGCTACAAGGGTTAATGTTCGGGAATCCAATGTCTCAAATATAGCATCGATCTCATCGACCTCACCAAACGCAGTATCAATCTCACTAGATGTAGTAGCCATCACGTGTGCGGCCAACACATCTTGGGTGACTTCTTGATCAGCTTCAGGCAACGTTGAAGTATCCTTTGACTTAGCACTCATTCCATCAACCTCAAACAATATAGCATCAGCCTCGCATTGTGGTGCACTTGGAGAGACCAAAGAAGTACACTCGATGAAGATATTACCCTCCTGTGCCATATGCCAATCCTTGACAAATTCCATTCCGATTGGTAGTGTTGATTCATCTTCCATTGTCACATCAGGAGCATGTTTCTCGATGCCCTTGCAGAGGGTGAGCTTGTCTTCACTCTGTAGGACACTCTGAGTGCTTGACGAGGTGCTCCCCTCAATTGACACAACATCAGCTATTGTTATCCCACCTTGAGGTTTTACAACATGACTATCCTCTTGCTCTATCGTAGCACCTATCTCTCTCACATCATCTGGAGAGATGACCAATTCAACATCCATTGCGTCTAGAGACACTAACAAGTTGTCCACAACAAATTCACTGTCAGATACAACCACTGAATCCTTCTCTAGTTTGTCGTCTTGTACGAGTAGTGCCTTCTCAAACTTGCACTTCATGGCATCGTAGTTCTCGTCCTTCTGACATGACGTGGTCTCCATTTCAACCACGTCATTAGAATAGTCCACAAATTCATCTTTCCTGCTTGACTCGGCCACTGTCTTCTCCAATCCATCTTGAGCAAATTCCTCTTCAACTCTGGTCGTTGCTGCACATTCCACCATGGTAGCGCCTATCCTATCCAATTCATTCAATTCGGTATCAATTGTAGTTGTCACCTCACTATTTTCAACGAGGCTAGCCCGTATCTCCGATTCATCTTCCAGTGTAGGATCCAAATCGATATCTGGTGAATGTATTGAAACCAATGGAGCATCTTCTCTGGCAAATTCATCCTCAAGTTTGCTCTGTAAATGCTCCTGCGATTCGCCTTCTTCTGTGGGGACTACATCATCAAACATCGCCTCTATGGTATCATATTTCTTATCCTCATGAACCAACAAGAGCTCTGCTTCTTCTAGCATATCAGACGATTCAAAACATGTATCTTTCTTGCTTGCCTCGGGTAGCACTATCCCCCATACATCTTGAGTGAATTCCCCTTCAACTGTGGTGGTTGTAGTCCCACGTAATTCCACCAAGGTAGCATCTACCTCTTGCGGTTGATCCAGTTTGGTATTGACTACATCCATCGACTGATCACTTTCCTTTACCTCCAAGGTAGCTATCATCTCCCCCACTTCGGCCGGTGAAGCAAGTAAATGGATCTCCTGTGGATGTACAGGGAGAAAAGGAGAACCATCCCCCACAACAAATCCTCCCTTTGTCGACACATGCAGTTCCACGGCCGATTTGCCTCCGTCTTCGACCACTACACCATCAATATTTGGCTCCATCGTAGTATCTTTATCTACTTCCACACCCAGAATCATAGGAACTTCGACTTGTAGAACATCACGGGTGGCAAAATAAGGGGATGCCATGCTTGGTGTCCTCACACATGTCACCGGCACATCTTGAGTGTCTTCAACGGCTACATGGGTTAATGTTCGGGAATCCAATGTCTCGAATATAGCATCGATCTCATCGACCTCACCAAACGCACTATCAATCTCACTAGATGTAGCAGCCATCACGTGTGCGGCCAACACATCTTGGGCGACTTCTTGATCAGCTTCAGGCAACGTTGAAGTATCCTTTGACTTAGCACTCATTCCATCAACTTCAACCAATATAGCATCAGCCTCGCATTGTGGTGCAATAGGAGAGACCAAAGAAGTACACTCGATGAAGATATTACCCTCCTGTGCCATATGCCAATCCTTGACAAATTCCATTCCGATTGGTAGTGTTGATTCATCTTCCATTGTCACATCAGGATCATGTTCCTCGATGCCCTTGCAGAGGGCGAGCTTGTCTTCACTATGTAGGACACTCTGAGTGCTTGACAAGGTGCTCCCCTCAATTGACACAACTTCATCTATTGTTATCTCACCTTGAGGTTTTACAACATGACTATCCTCTGGCTCCATCGTAGCACCTATCTCCATCACATCATATGGAGCGATGACCAATTCAACATCCATTTCATCTTGAGACACTAACATGTTGTCCACAAAGAAGTCACTGTCAGATACATCCACCGAGTCCTTCTCTAGTTTGCCGTCTTCTTCGAATAGTGCCATCGCAAACTTGCACTTCATGGCATCGTAGTTCTCGTCCTTCTGACATGACGTGGTCTCCATTTCAACGACGACATTAGAATAGTCCACAAATTCATCTTTCCAGCTTGACTCGGCCACTGTCTTCTCCAATCCATCTTGAGCAAAATCCTCTACAACTCTTGTCATTGATGCACATTCCACCAGGGTACCATATATCCTATCCAATTCATTCAATTCGGTATCAATTGCAGTTGTCACGTCACTATTTTCAACGAGACTAGCCTGTATCTCCGTTTCCTCTTCTAGTGTAGGACCCAAATCAATATCTGGTGAATGTATAGAAACCAATGGAGCATCTTCTCTGACAAATTCATCCACAAGTTTGCTCTGTAAATCCTCCTGCAATTCGCCTTCTTCTGTGGGGACTACATCCTCAAAGGCCGCCTCCATGGTATCATATTTCTTATCCTCATGGACCAACACGAGCTCTGCTTCTTCTAGCATATCTGGCGATTCAAAACATGTATCTTTCTTGCTTGCCTCGGGTAGCACTATCCCTGATACATCTTGAGTGAATTCCCCTTCAATTGTGGTGGTTGTAGTCCCACGTAATTCCACCGAGGTAGCATCTACCTCTTGCGGTTGATCCAGTTTGGTATTGACTACATCCATCGACTGATCACTTTCGTTTGCCTCCAAGGTAGCTGTTGTCTCCCCTACCTCGTCAAGTGAAGCAAGTAAATGGATCTCCTGTGCTTGTACAGGGAGAAAAGGAGAACCGTCCTCCACAACAAATTCACCCTTTGTCGACACATGCAGTTCCATGGTCGATTTGCCTCCGTCTTCGACCACTACACCATCAATATTTGGCTCCATCGTAGTATCTTTCTCTACTTCCACATCCAGAATCATAGGAACTTCGACTTGTAGAACATCATGGGTGGCAAAATAAGGGGATGCCATGTTTGGTGTCCTCACACATGTCACCGGCACATCTTGAGTGTCTTCAATGGCTACAAGGGTTAATGTTCGAGAATCCAATGTCTCGAATATAGCATCGATCTCATCGACCTCACCAAACGCAGTATCAATCTCACTAGATGTAGTAGCCATCACGTGTGCGGCCAACACATCTTGGGTGACTTCTTGATCAGCTTCAGGCAACGTTGAAGTATCCTTTGACTTAGCACTCATTCCATCAACCTCAACCAATATAGCATCAGCCTCACATTGTGGTGCACTTGGAGAGACCAAAGAAG
Organism: Hsuehochloa calcarea; assembly: GCA_036346395.1. Classification (NCBI taxonomy): domain Eukaryota; kingdom Viridiplantae; phylum Streptophyta; class Magnoliopsida; order Poales; family Poaceae; genus Hsuehochloa; species Hsuehochloa calcarea. Next base: position 255,318 of record JAYEVG010000040.1, on the reverse strand, counting down.
TACACTCGATGAAGATATTACCCTCCTGTGCCATATGCCAATCCTTGACAAATTCCATTCCGATTGGTAGTGTTGATTCATCTTCCATTGTCACATCAGGAGCATGTTTCTCGATGCCCTTGCAGAGGGTGAGCTTGTCTTCACTCTGTAGGACACTCTGAGTGCTTGACGAGGTTCTCCCCTCAATTGACACAACTTCAGCTATTGTTATCCCACCTTGAGGTTTTACAACATGACTATCCTCTTGCTCCATCGTAGCACCTATCTCTCTCACATCATCTGGAGCGATGACCAATTCAACATCCATTGCGTCTAGAGACACTAACAAGTTGTCCACAACAAATTCATTTGCCGATACAACCACCTAATCCTTCTCTAGTTTGTCGTCTTCTACGAGTAGTGCCTTCTCAAACTTGCACTTCATGGCATCGTAGTTCTTGTCCTTCTGACATGACGTGGTCTCCATTTCAACCACGGCATTAGAATAGTCCACAAATTCATCTTTCCTGCTTGACTCGGCCACTGTCTTCTCCAATCCATCTTGAGCAAATTCCTCTTCAACTCGGTCGTTGTTGCACATTCCACCATGGTAGCGCCTATCCTATCCAATTCATTCAATTCGGTATCAATTGTAGTTGTCACCTCACTATTTTCAACGAGGCTAGCCCGTATCTCCGATTCATCTTCCAGTGTAGGATCCAAATCGATATCTGGTGAATGTATTGAAACCAATGGTGCATCTTCTCTAACAAATTCATCCTCAAGTTTGCCCTGTAAATGCTCCTGCGATTCGCCTTCTTCTGTGGGGACTACATCATCAAACATCGCCTCTATGGTATCATATTTCTTATCCTCATGAACCAACAAGAGCTCTGCTTCTTCTAGCATATCAGACGATTCAAAACATGTATCTTTCTTGCTTGCCTCGGGTAGCACTATCCCCGATACATCTTGAGTGAATTCCCCTTCAACTGTGGTGGTTGTAGTCCCACGTAATTCCACCAAGGTAGCATCTACCTCTTGCGGTTGATCCAGTTTGGTATTGACTACATCCATCGACTGATCACTTTCCTTTACCTCCAAGGTAGCTATCATCTCCCCCACCTCGGCCGGTGAAGCAAGTAAATGGATCTCCTGTGGATGTACAGGGAGAAAAGGAGAACCACCCCCCACAACAAATTCTCCCTTTGTCGACACATGCAGTTCCACAGCCGATTTGCCTCCGTCTTCGACCACTACACCATCAATATTTGGCTCCATCGTAGTATCTTTATCTACTTCCACACCCAGAATCATAGGAACTTCGACTTGTAGAACATCACGGGTGGCAAAATAAGGGGATGCCATGCTTGGTGTCCTCACACATGTCACCGGCACATCTTGAGTGTCTTCAACGGCTACATGGGTTAATGTTCGGGAATCCAATGTCTCGAATATAGCATCGATCTCATCGACCTCACCAAACGCAGTATCAATCTCACTAGATGTAGTAGCCATCACGTGTGCGGCCAACACATCTTGGGCGACTTCTTGATCAGCTTCAGGCAACGTTGAAGTATCCTTTGGCTTAGCACTCATTCCATCAACCTCAACCAATATAGCATCAGCCTGGCATTGTGGTGCACTAGGAGAGACCAAAGAAGTACACTCGATGAAGATATTACCCTCCTGTGCCATATGCCAATCCTTGACAAATTCCATTCCGATTGGTAGTGTTGATTCATCTTCCATTGTCACATCAGGATCATGTTTCTCGATGCCCTTGCAGAGGGCGAGCTTGTCTTCACTCTGTAGGACACTCTGAGTGCTTGACAAGGTGCTCCCCTCAATTGACACAACTTCATCTATTGTTAGCCCACCTTGAGGTTTTACAACAGGACTATCCTCTTGCTCCATCGTAGCACATATCTCTCTCACATCATCTGGAGCGATGACCAATTCAACATCCATTGCATCTTGAGAAACTAACATGTTGTCCACAACAAAGTCACTGTCAGATACATCCATCGAGTCCTTCTCTAGTTTGATGTCTTCTGCGAATAGTGCCATCGCAAACTTGCACTTCATGGCATCGTAGTTCTCGTCCTTCTGACATGACGTGGTCTCCATTTCAACGATGACATTAGAATAGTCCACAAATTCATCTTTCCAGCTTGACTCGGCCACTGTCTTCTCCAATCCATCTTGAACAAAATCCTCTACAACTCTTGTCATTGATGCACATTCCACCAGGGTACCATATATCCTATCCAATTCATTCAATTCGGTATCAATTGCAGTTGTCACCTCACTATTTTCAACGAGACTAGCCCGTATCTCCGTTTCCTCTTCCAGTGTAGGATCCAAATCGATATCTGGTGAATGTATAGAAACCAATGGAGCATCTTCTCTGACAAATTCATCCTCAAGTTTGCTCTGTAAATCCTCCTCCAATTCGCCTTCTTCTGTGGGGACTACATCCTCAAAGGCCGCCTCCATGGTATCATATTTCTTATCCTCATGAACCAACACGAGCTCTGCTTCTTCTAGCACATCTGGCGATTCAAAACATGTATCTTTCTTGCTTGCCTCGGGTAGCACTATCCCTGATACATCTTGAGTTAATTCCCCTTCAATTGTGGTGGTTGTAGTCCCACGTAATTCCACCGAGGTAGCATCTACCTCTTGCGGTTGATCCAGTTTGGTATTGACTACATCCATCGACTGATCACTTTCGCTTGCCTCCAAGGTAGCTATCATCTCCCTACCTCGTCAAGTGAAGCAAGTAAATGGATCTCCTGTGGCTGTACAGGAGAAAAGGAGAACCGCCCTCCACAACAAATTCGCCCTTTGTCGACACATGCGCCCATGGCCGATTTGCCTCCGTCTTCGACCACTACACCATCAATATTTGGCTCCATCGTAGTATCTTTCTCTACTTCCACACCCAGAATCATAGGAACTTCGACTTGTAGAACATCACGGGTGGCAAAATAAGGGGATGGCATGCTTGGTGTCCTCACACATGTCACTGGCACATCTGGAGTGTCTTCAACGGCTACATGGGTTAATGTTCGGGAATCCAATGTCTCGAATATAGCATTGATCTCATCGACCTCACCAAACGCAGTATCAATCTCACTAGATGTAGTAGCCATCATGTGTGCGGCCAACACATCTTGGGTGACTTCTTGACCAGCTTCAGGCAACGTTGAGGTGTCCTTTGACTTAGCACTCATTCCATCAATCTCAACCAATATAGCATTAGCCTCGCATTGTGGTGCACTAAGATGGACCAAAGAAGTATATTCAATGAGCATGTCACCTTCTTGTTCCTTATGCCATTCCTTGACTAACCCCGTTCCGGTTGATAGCGTTGACTCATCTTCCATTGTCACATCAGGAGCATGTTTCTCGATGCCCTCGCAGAGAGCGAGCTTGTGTTCACTCTGTAGGACATTCTGACTGCTTAATGGGTTGCTCCCCCCAATTGATACAACTTGACTATCATTTTGCTCCATCGTAGCATCTATCTCTTTACCATTATCTGGAGCGATGACCAATTCAATGTCCGTTGCATCTAGAGAAACCAGGAAGTTGTCCATAACAACTTCACTAGCATCTTGACCAAATTTGCCTTCTAATCTTTCAGATGTTGCACATTCCACTAGAGTAGCATCTAACCTATCCACTTCATACAATTTGGGATCAACTGTGTTTGTTATCTCACTATCCTTTTCCGTGAGGCTTGGCCTTATCTCTTCCTCTTCTTCTATTGTAGGATCCAAATCAATATCTATTGAATGTAGAGAGACCAATGGAGCATCTTCTACGACGAGTTCATCCTGTGTGGTTGCTCGTGAATCCACAACCAGTTCACCACCAGTTATGTCCATTACCTCTAAAAACTTCAACCCAATGTCGTCATCTTTTTCATCCTCCCTGCCTAATGTGATAGAGGCTTTGTCTTTAGGGAGATGTTGGACTGCCACGTAAGGGTGTTCCATGCTTTGTTCCACCATGCATGCAACCATCACATCCTGAACAGCTTCCCCGTAAGCTTCAGTTAATGTTTGAGTATCCTTTGCCTCAAAGGTAGCATCCGTCTTATCAATCTCACCCAATGAAGCTTCCACGTCAGAGTTTGACTCATGAAGAGAGAGTAAAGAAACATCTTCATCGAAAAAATCACCCGCACCTATCGTCTGCCAATCCTTGACTGACGCTTGTTCAGCCGACAATGTCACTTCACCATCCCTTGGCCCATGGGGGACATCAATCTCAATCTCCTCACTGGTAGTGGGCTTCACTTCTTTTTCTAGGATGTCTGGTGTTGCTAATGTAGTTCTTTCCTTGACTGGTTTGTCCTTCACTGCAATGAGACCATCTTGAGCTAAGTCCATGACAACTAGGGTCACTACTTGACTATGCTCTTGCTCTAAAGTAGCACTACCTATACCTTCCTCATTCCCAAAAGTGGCCTCCAATTCAAATTTAGTTGCATCCATAGACATCGATGTGGTGTTATCCTCAACAAATTCACTTTCAAGTGCAGCCCGAGAAACATTCGACATTTCACCTTCTTCTGCAAGCACTACCTTGTCATACTTTATCTCCATGACATCACAGTTCTTCTCCCCCTGATCCAACACAATATCTGCTTCTACTAGCACATCCGAGGAGTCCAAACATGTATCTTTCCTATATGACTTAGCCCCCCTCGTCTCTACACCATCTTCATTGAATTCTCCTCGAACTATGGTGGCTGCAGCAATACATAGTTCTGACAAGGTAGCATCTATCTCGCCAAATCGATCCAATTTGGTATAGACTGCAGTTTTTGTCCCACTGTCATTTTCCTCCAAGGTAGCTCTTACCTCTTCCACCTCTCCTAGATTAGTATCCATGGTCTGTACTTGAGGAGTGTTTGTTATGATAATTTCACCCTTTATTAATGATTGTGAATTTGTGGCGAATTCTCCACCAATTGCAACCATTACCTCGGCAGGATCTATGCCACCATGTTTCTCATCCACCCCACACAACAAGATAGCGACATCATCTTCTAGAACTTCATGGGTCTCCAAATGGGGTTGCTCAATTCTTTGTTTCATCATGTGTGGTGCAAAATCATCATCTTGGCCTTTGACCACCACATCATCATCATCCTCTGCCACTAAAACTTTGATGCTCTCCACTTGGGACACCACAACCACCATGTCATCATGCTTATCCTCCAAAGACTCCAATTGCCAGTCTATGGCATCTTGTTCTCCTGGTTCCAAATCCCCCTCCACCAATTCACTAACCTCCATGCCTACTACCTCCGCCTGAACTTTTGTGGTCTCTAATGCCATGGATGCTTCCTCCTTCATATTACTAGCTTCTACCAATTCTAAGCAACGACTTTTCCAATCATTTTTCGCATATTCCACCTCATCATTCTCTCTACCTTGAACCATCTTTGTTGCCTCCAGCTCAATATTACTGACCATAGTTGTTGCTGCCATCACATCTTCAGTAGTCATTTTACCAACCGTTGTCTCTAGCTCACCCAATTTGTCATCCACGATACCTTTGATTACCTCCACCACCCTTAGCTCATTTTTGTTGGCGTCCATTGTCACCAAACTCCCATCTTTCTCCAGGAATTCCCCCTCTCCTTGCCTCAACTTAGTGCCCTCTCCAAATTTGGTCTGCTTCACATCTTCCAACTCGCCAGTGTTGGACTCCAGCACCACCACCACAGCATCCACCACATCTGGAATAGGTTTTTCATCATCCACAACACCATCACCCATTGATGTAGTGGTTATCAACAATTTCTCCATGGATATTGCTCAACCTATAGCTCTAGTTGCCGTAACAACTAGCGGGACATGAGCTAGCAAGAGCAAAGGAGATACACGTTTGGGGTTCCTAAGTGAGTCTCTGGTATGAAAATGAAAGCTTTTTTATGTGTGTATGTGTTTGTTTGGTAACTTTGGTTGTTGTTATAGAATGGGAAGAGATGATGGTGTATTTAAATAGGCAGCTGAAGAGTTGCAATAGGAGGCAAATGAAAAAGTGCATGCTAGTGGTGATCCATGTGGCTTTGCTATTTGTGTTTATATTTGCTTTTCTTGCCTTGTGGTTTTTGTCTTTGGGTGGAGTTTTGTTTCGATATTTCTTTCTAGTTGGGCATATAACCTTTTAGCTTATGGTTTTTTTGGGTTTCTTTTTTTTTTTTTGTTATGGAACTTCTTATAGAAGCAAGTACAAGATATCTGTAGTGATAGTTGTATTTGATAAGGTACCTCTAGCTTCTTATACGAGTTAAAATAAAATATATTTTGGCAATGAATGAAAAGTTAGCTTGCTTTATTATTCACAAAAGTTATACACTACGTGCAAGAAATAAAGGGCGACATGAAAAGTTGTTAGATGGATTTGGTTCTTGTGACCTTTTCCTTATGGGAAGAGGCAGTGATGTATCTAAATAGGCAACCAAAGAGTTGTTAATAGGAAGTAATGGGAAAGTGCATGCTAGTGGTGATCCATGTGGCTTTGCTATTTGTATCTATATTTTTCTTTTCTTTCTTTGTGGTTTTTTGTGTTTGCCTGGAGTTCTATTTTGGTATTTCTTTCTAATTGGACATGTAACCTTTTGGCCAATAGTTTTTGGGGTTTATGTGGGGATTTTTTTGTTAATGTACTTGGTGATAGTTGTGTTTGATAAGGTACCTCTTGATTCTTATATGAGTTAAAATAAAGTAGATATTTTTTCTGCAAAGAATCAAAAGTCATATTGCTTTATTATTCACATAAGTTATACAATATGTGCAAGAAATAAAGGGTGACATGGATATATGCTAGATGGATTTGGTTCTTGTGACTTTTTCCTCATGGGAAGAGGCTGTTATGCATTTAAATAGGCAGCCAAAGAGTTGTAATAGGAAGCAATGGAAAAGTGCATGCTAGTGGTGATCCATGTGGTTTTGCTATTTGTGTTTATATTTGCCTCTTCTTTCCTTGTGGTTTTTGTGTTTGTCTAGAGTTTTGTTTTGGTATTTCTTTTTAGCTGGGCATATAACCTTTTGGCCAATGGTTTTTGGGGTTTATGTGTTTTTTTTTTGTTATTGTACTTGGTGATAGTTGTGTTTGATAAGGTCCCTCTTGCTTCTTATATGAGTTAGCATAAAGTAGATTTTCTTTTTGGAAAGAATCAAAACTCAACTTGCTTTATTATTCACATAAATTATACAATATGTGCAAGAAATAAAGGGTGAGGTGAATAGAAGTTAGATGGATTTGGTTCTTATGACTTTTTCCTCATGGGAAGAGGCGGTGAGGTATTTAAATACGCATCCCAAGAGTTGTAATAGGAAGCAATGGAAAAGTGCATGTTAGTTGTGATCCTTGTGGTTTTGCTATTTGTATTTATATTTGCCTTTTCTTTCCTTATGGTTTTTGTGTTTGTTTGTAGTTTTCTTTTGGTATTTCTTTCTAGCTGGGCATACAACCTTTCTGCCAATGGTTTTTGGGGTTATGTGGTTTTCTCTCTCGTTTTTCTCTCTCGTTATGGTACTTGGTGATAGTTGTGATTGATAAGGTCCCTCTTTCTTCTTATATGAGTTAAAACAAAGTAGATTTTTTCTTGCAAAGAATAAAAGGTCAACTTGCTTTATTATTCACATAAGTTATACAATATGTGCAAGAAATAAAGGGTGACATGAATAGATGCTAGATGGATTTGGTTCTTATGACTTTTCCTTATGGGAAGAGGAGGTGAGGTATTCCAATACGCAGCCCAAGAGTTGTAATAGGAAGCAACAGAAAAGTGCATGCTAGTGGTGACACATACGGTTTTGCTATTTGTGTTTATATTTGCCTTTTCTTTCCTTGTGGTTTTCGTTTTGTCTGAAGATCTATTTTGGTATTTCTTTCTAGCTGGGCATATAACCTTTTGGCTAATGATTTTTGTGGGTTTATGTGGTTTTTTGTTGTTGTTGTGGTACTTGGTGATAGCTGTGTTTGATAAGGTAATTCTTTCTTCTTATATGAGTTAAAATAAAGTAGATTTTTTGCAAAGAATAAAAAGTCAGCTTGCTTGATTATTCACATAAGTTATACAATATGTGCAAGAAATAAATGGTGACATGGATAGATGGTAGATAGATTTGGTTCTTGTGACTTTTCCTTACAGGAAGTGGCTGTGATGTATTTAAACAGGCAACAGGAAAGTTGTAAATAGGAAGCAAAGGAAAAGTGCGTGCTAGTGGTTATCCATGCGGCTTTGCTATTTTTGTTTATATTTGTCATTTTTTCCTTGTGGTTTTTGTGTTTGTCTGGAGTTTTGGTTTGGTTTTTCTTTCTAGCTGGGCATATAACCTTTTGGTCAATGGTTTTTGGGGGTTTATGTGGGTTTTTTCTGTTATAGTACTTGGTGATAGTTGTGTTTGATAAGGTACCTCTTGCTTCTTATATGAGCTAAAATAAAGTAGATTTTTTGTTTGTAATGAATCAGAAGTCAGCTTGCTTTATTATTCACATAAGTTATACAATACGTGCAAGAAATAAAGGGTGACATGAATAGATGTAGATGGATTTGGTTCTTGTGACTTTTTTCTTATGGGAAGAGGTGGTGATGCATTTAAATAGGTGATCCACGCGGCTTTGCTATTTGTGTTTATATTTGTCTTTTCTTTCCTTGTGGTATTTGTATTTGTCTGGAGTTCTTTTTTGGTATTTCTTTCTAGCTAGGCATATAACGTTTGGCCAATGTTTTTTTTTGGGTTTATGTGGTTTTTTTTGTTGTTTTTTACTTGGTGATAGTTGTGTTTGATAAGGTACCTTTTGTTTCTTATATGAGTTAAAATAAAGTCGATTTTTTTCTTCTAAGAATCAAAATTCAGTTTGCTTTATTATTCACATAAGTTATACAATATGTGCAAGAAATAAAGGGTGACATGAATAGATGTTAGATGGATTTGGTTCTTCTGACTTTTTTTTTCTTATGGGAAGATGCGGTGATGTATTTAAATTGGTAGCCGAAGAGTTGAAATAGGAAGCAATGGAAAAGTGCATGCTAGTGTTGAGCCAAGTGGCTTTGGTATTTGTGTTTATATTTGCCTTTTCTTTCCTTGTCGTTTTTGTGTTGGTTTGGAGTTCTGTTTTGGTATTTCTTTATAGCTAGGCATATAACCTTTTGGCCAATGGTTTTTAGGGTTTATGTGGGTTTTTGTTGTTCTTGTGGTACTTGGTGATAGAAGTGTTTGATAAGGTACCTCTTTCTTCTCATATGCGATAAAATAAAGTAGATTTTCTTTTTGGAAAGAATCAAAAGTCAGCTTGCTTCGTTATTCACATAAGTTATACAATATATGAAAGAAATAAAGGGTGACATAAACAGATGCGACATGGATTTTGTTCTTGTGACTTTTTCCATATGGGAAGAGTTGGTGATGTATTTAAATAGGCAGGCAAAGAGTTGTAATAGGAAGCAATGGAAAATTGCATGCTAGTGCTGACAAATGTGGCTTTGCTATTTTTGTTTATATTTGCCTTTTCATTCCTTGTTGTTTTAGTGTTTGTTTGGAGTTTTGTTTTGATATTTCTTCCTAGCTGGGCATATAGCCTTTTGGCCAATGGTTTTTGGGGTTTATGTGGTTTTTTTTTTGTAATGGTACTTGGTGGCGGTTGTGTTTGATAAGGTACCTCTTGCTTCTTATATGAGTTACTATAAAGTCGATTTTTTTGCAACGAATCAAAAGTCAGCTTGCTTTATTATCCACATAAGTTATACAGTATGTGCAAGAAATAAATTGTGACATGAATAGATGTTAGATGGATTTGGTTCTTGTGACTTTTTCTTATGGGAAGAGGTGGTGATGTATTTAAATTGGTAGCCGAAGAGTTGTAATAGGAAGCAATGGAAAAGTGCATGCTAGTGGTGATCCATGCGGCTTTGATATTTGTGTTTATATTTGCCTTTTCTTTCCTTGTGGTTTTTGTATTTGTCTGGAGTTCTGTTTTGATATTTCTTTCTAGCTGGGTATATAACCTTTTGGCCAATGATTTTTGGGGTTTATGTGCATTTTTTTTGTTATGGCACTTGGTGATAGTTGTGTTTGATAAGGTATCTCTTGCTTCTTATATGAGTTAAAATAAAGTAGATTTTTGCATAGGATAAAAAGTCAGCTTGCTTTATTATTCACATAAGTTATACAATATATGCAAGAAATAAATGGTGGAATGAATAGATGTCAGATGGATTTTGTTCTGGTGGCCTTTTCCTTATGGTTTTATTTTTGAATGGGGTGTGCAGGATGTATATGGCATTTGATACACTCATTCGGTTAGTTCTTGCTTGTCGTATTGGCTAGAATAAAGTAATTTTATGGAAATATTAAAGTTTAGCTTTGTTTTATGATGTCTAGAAGTTATACGTGTAAGAAATGAGGCCTCATATGATTAGCAATATATGTTGATATAAATAGCAAAATTTATATGACATGCTTGTGTAATGAGTGATTGATGGCATGGAATAAACGCTAAAAATGCCACCTCTAAATCCAAACGATATGTATTTTGACTATTTATAATATCAAAAATACAACTGGCCAACCATTTTTATCACAATTTGTTAACAGAAGATAAAGACGGGTAATTATAATGAATAATCTACTCATTACATTTTCATTGTCTTATCTAAACACCGATAGTTATATTAGTGATTAAAAAAGAGAATTTCTATATAACTTCTGACAGTTTTTTGAAGCCAATACTGCTAGTTTTCTGTTTGTTAGATGCGCTATAAGATTCGTGTTGTTGATGTGCTGTAAGAAAAAAAATTATAATAGCTGAATTTTCATTCATCCAATATGCTTTGAGATTTGCACGTTTTCCTCTCTGATGAATATTATCCGAATTTATTATGATTTTTAATTTGAAACATAACGGGTTCACCACATTGCCGTATTTTATTGGTATATAATTTTATTTTTTTGTCTTTGTTTTTACTCAACCTCTCAAAGTACATGTGAAGAACATAACGAGTTCACCACATTGCCGTATTTCGTTGGTATATAATTTTATTTTTTGTCTTTGTTTTTGCACAATCTCTCAAAGTATATATATGAGATTTTGAATCATGTGATGGAAATATGCGTTATTAAGACTTTTAAGAATAATTACAGTGACCAATAACCAAAATTACATAAATAATTTACTGTAATTTATGTATAATGGATTTGTAAATGAACTTTCAGAATGTGATAGTTTTTTTACAGAGAAAACAGTCGAATTCTGTGTAGACAAACCCTTAAAAAAATATTTACTACACTCATAACGTATGATATCAATTTCAGCTGAAAAATGTTGCAGCATTAAAGCTAAGAAAGCTAAAGAATTCATGCGTATATTTGAGTAAGAATTATATATTCCCTTGTAAACGTGTTACAATTTATTGAAAACTTAAAGCTACATAAAATCCATTTTTTACGGATTTTCTAGGAAAAAGGGTGCAAGCCTTTGCTGAAACCAAAAAGGACCTCAAAAACCGTACTAAGCGGTGAAACCGGACTTGTCTGATGGGAAAAAAAATGTGAGGGATCCCTATCAACCGTTGAATCGTCTTTGAGAGAGCTGATCCAATAGTTGACGAGAAGGGCCTCAAATTTCCTTCCAATCTGATGGCCCAACCAGATAAAACCGAGACCGAGGCCCGGTCTACTTTCCATTCAAGTCCGTTTTTCTTTAAAATCGTCTGCTTTGCTCTGGAGTCGAACACAAAGATGCAACAGAAAATAGGTAGCCCGCGTGCACCAGGGGTCCAAAAAAAAACTAGGCTAGTGCATCTTTGCTGCAAGGTATGAACTAAATCTACCTAAAAATATTTAAATATAACAATTTGAACGGCGGTCAGGCGAACGAACCAGCGAACGAACTAGTCAGTAGATCGGTTCACTCGTTGGTCTGGTTTAAAAACAGGATGAAGAGTAAATTTGCTCATGTGCAACCGAGATCGACTACTAGTGGTTTGAATAGGAGCCTAGACAAATAAACCAATTTTCAAATCTTTTCCCAGGGAGAAATCAGGACTCTGGACTCTTCACTTCCGTAGTGATTAAAAGGTACAGTGAGATGTGAATTTCAGAGTCTAGACACCGTCGGGACCCAATTATGTAAACTCGGACTCTCTGTGTATACCGCACTAGTTCAGAATTGCACTAGTGCACATAGTGACAACATCGATGAAATACCATTCTATGTGCAAAGATAACTAGAAAATATATAATTAATCAATAATTATCAGAGTAGTGACATTATAGTTGAAGCTTACAATTAATGCATTGGAAGGCAAATATCTCAAATAAGCTGTAGTGGAAAGAAATAAAATAACTTTAGTGTAGCTCATCCATATGCCCACAAGCAATCGACTGGGTTAGCACGACTAAGTTCTCCACGACTTTCCAAGTAGTATTTGGTGACCAACGATGAACTGATGTAGTTTTCATCAAATGAGTAAGATTGTTTATAACAAGAGTGAGTACATGGAGTACTCAACAAGTTGTAATATACAATACAATTATAGATGATGGTTTATTCCAAAAGATATGGATACTAAGGTTATTTTGCAAAAAGCAATAGTTGCAATTGAATATGAATAATATATTGAAAGTGTAAGTTAAAATAGTAGACCAAATAGTAGTTGCCGTTGACCATAGTTAACTCCAAGCCACTTGCACAATAATAGACCAAACAATATTTTTCGGGCATAAATTCTTCACAACTTGACCCACATTAGTCAAAATATGCAATATGCAACCCATATGCACCAATCCCAAGCTCCTAGGACCAAATCTCAAATTACAATTGAAAACCACAGCGCACTGCGTCCTGGAACACCTCAATCGGTCTGGTCGCCCTCACCATACCGGTCAGACTACAATCAGTTTGGCAGTCTAGCCACCATGATGTGGTTAGTGTAACACCCTGACCCAAAATCGGCTCAATGCCCAGCCCACCGTGGGGCGGACCCGCCCACACATAGCACCCCACTTACACTTTTCGTCCTCGCTTCATGTAAAAGGGTTAACCCGGAGGTGCCACGTTTGGATCCAACAGGCATTATATACTACTACAACTCACTTGAGACAAGCAATGTAGAACTAATCCCACCACACAACTCCTCATGGGCCACATAGGCCACACTACGAGCAGGCCGGGGTATTACATTCACCCTCAAGGGGCGACGCCTCGGAGCATACCGCATACGCTGCAAATGCCCATAACCACCCCTCGGTACACGTCCGTGCGTCTAGTGCCGCAAGATATGCCATGCCATGTGTCCACTCCGACCCACATGTGCCATGCGCCATATGCCCGCGCTCGCTCTCGCACGCGCCTGCAAATGAAGGTTGATGCTCGATACCATCCAGAACACCGACCCAAAATCGGCTCAATGCCCATTTCACCGTGGGCGGACCCGCCACACATAGCACCCCACTTACACTTTTCGTCCTCGCTTCATGTAAAAGGGTTAACCCGGAGGTGCTACGTTTGGATCCAACATGCATTATATACTACTACAACTCACTTGAGATAAGCAATGTGGGACTAATCCCACCACACAACTCCTCATGGGCCACATGGGCCACACTACGAGCAGGCCGAGGTATTACAGTTAGTCTAAACGCTTAATTGCGCCTGAAAACACCCTCTCTGGAATTTCAGTAAAACTCTATCTAGTTTTAGCTTGATGCTCAATTTGCCATGAAACTTAGTGCAAATACATCCCTACACATGTTGTTACAAGTGTTTGGTGTCCATTTTACAAAAGCTCATAGGGCTCCCACTATGTCGGTCGGACCACCCTTCACAGTCTCGGCCCAAGACTCGAAGACCGGTCTGATTGGCCCTGCATACTGGTCAGACTGCCCATGCCCAGCGGTCTGACAACCATTGCAAACCAGTTAGACCGGCTGAGGCAGACAACAACTCCCAAAATTGCAACTCGCAAAACTAAACTCAAACTTTGACAATTCTTGCACAATAAAGTTGAATACTCATTACACACCATGGGGTGACCTCTATATGTACTCGCAATCTTCCCCTTGATGAATGTATTGACAAATGCCCAAAAGGCAAGAATGTGAGTGTGTTTTCGTAAAGAAAAGCAATAAGTTGAAAAAATTACACACGATCCATTTTAAAGAGAAAGAAGTGCACATGACCATGTGGGTAAGAAATGGAGTAGAGCTAACACCTAGAAAGGCCAAGTTTCCCTCAAAAACTCCAAACCATTCCAAAACCCAAAAGAGAGCAAATGAAATGCAAGAAAGCTATTAAGAAGCATAAGGTAAGGGAAGACAAATCTGCTAGGGGAAGTAGGTTAGACCCAAAAGCACAAGGGAACACAGATAGCCAAAAAGTTATTAGGAAGCATAAAACTCACAGCCAAACTACGCATTGGAGAAGAAAAATGAAACCCTATAGTCTAATCGATTAAACTCCAAACTTAAATTGGTGACTTGGCACAAAAAGACATGGTGAGCCTCAGCTGATCTTTCCTATAGGGCTGGTTATAGGACTGGTCTGAAGGAGACTCCGACTGGTTACAGTCTTCATCAAACGTTGATTGATTGCGATCCTTGTTGACTTGGAAAGACAGGGGTGTCATACAACTTCTTCCAAGTCTTCAATTCTTGCAACGAACTTGTCTTGAACACATGAGAAGATGTCGATGTGTCATTGTTGATTGCATGGTCTTTAAAGAGTTTCTCTAAAGACTTTTGGGCATCCATCATGACATTTGGCACATATATCGACAAACTATAGAAGTTATGGGAAGAGAGAGTCCAATTTAATGCTCCAAATGGCGAGGAAGGAAGTAGATAAGAAATGAATAGATTAGAACATTATAGAAGCTGGACAAGGTGAGAATAGCACATAATTTAAAATTTTCACTTGTAAAATAATTTTTAAAGTTTTCCTAAAAAGAACCATTCTAACTAAGGTCACAACCTACAATCGATATGGCTATGATACCACTTTTGTCGGGACCCAAATATACAAATCTATACCATATGTGCATATTGCACTAGTCCAGGATCACGCTAGTGTACACAGTGGTAACATAGATGAAATATCATTCCATATACAAACATAACTACGAAATAGACAATTAACAATAATTATCAGAGTAACGACCTTAAGAAGCTACCTCAGAAGGCAAATATCTCAAATAAGTTGCAACGGAAGAAAACAAACTAACATGAAACTCATCCATATGCTCACATGCAATCGACTGGGGTAGCACGACCCAGTTCTCCACGATCCTTGAAGTAGACCTTGTTGACCAACGATGAATTGATATAGTCTTCATCAACTGAACAATATTTTTTATAGCAAGGGTGAGTACATAGAGTACTCAACAAGTTGCACTACAGAATGCAATTATAGATGATGGCTTATTCCAAATGATATGACACCTATGGTTCTTTTGCATAAAAGCAACAGTTGTAGTCGAATATAAATAGTAGATTGAAAACATATAGTAATAATAATTTAACAGGTATTTTACAAAGCTCATTTAGTCTAAATCCATTCTTTCACATAGCTGCATAAGTTTATTCACACAACTGTTCCTCCCAATTGTTTTATGAAAAACCACCCCTCGTGTAAAATCCCTAAGCATATCCATGACCGTAGAGGCGGCTATTCGAATAGATTGCTAACACTATACAAAGGTTGTACACTTTACCCAAGATACTATCAACTCATCATGTCTACAATGACTCGCCATACAAAAGTATACGATTGAGAAATCATAACAAAACCTTCCCGAATCTTCATCTCGAAAATTAACCCTCCCGATGTGCATACCGTCGATCCCAACCTCACTCGTTGGTCTGACGCATACCGTTGAACCTGGAGACAGCGAACCACCTATAAATGTGACCCTACCGAGTAGTCCACACCTCCACTCATCACAGAGCGCTTAACCTACCCACTAGTAGTCAATGTTGAGACTTCATAACTTACTAAGTTAGGCATGTCCCATACCAAGCATGTGATCGTACAGTAAGACTCGGTTCAATGGTGCATAAAGTTAAGTCCGTAATCGACCAAGGCGAGACTACCAATTTCTAACTAAGTCACCACAATTCATCTTTCCGAATCACAAGTCCACCATGCCACAAATCCTTCCCACTCACCTTAGTCTAAATCATTTTCCCATCCTGCTGATTAAGTGCATCACATGCCATCAACAGGTGACAACATATAACACGCGACTTTTCATCACATGTTCCATAATCACTTAGTCAAGTATGATATTAATATTTCAAAATGATATCAATGTCCCGTTGCAAGGCTAAGCATACTAATGTGTCTAACCAACCTAAATTGGTGCTATCGTAATACCAACTAATAATTAAGAAAGATAGGGTAAGAAATGATCATGGTAATACAATTATAAAGGTGGGAATAATAAAATAGGTGTAGGACCGGAAAGGCGACTAGGGGGGGGTGAATAGGCGCTTTCAAAACTTTCTCGCCTAAGTCAAAAACCAACACGAACTTTACTCCTTTAGCTATGAAAGCTAAGAAGATCAGTAAGCACACAACGAAAGCCTTGTGTTGGATTTGATAAACTCCTCAACCACACGACACAACCGGAGAAAAGAACTCACTGTTCCTTACTGGAGACTGGCGGTCTGACCAGCTACCACGGGCGGTCGGACCGACGGTCAACCAGCGGTCTGACCGGCAACTAACTAGCGGTCGGACCGGTGGATGGCGGTTCGACCCGGCAAGCCAGCAGTCTGAATACACGGGCGGTCAGACCGCCTTTGAAGGTCCGGTCGGACCGGTAGAGTCCAGAACTGAAAAACTCCACCCAAAACCAAAACGAAATTTGATCCAACTTTTGTTTCAACCAATAAAACTTGACCAAATTTCGAGCACACCTCCCTAATGATATTAGAGACCTATTTCTAGCAACGATCCGTCGATCCACTTCAGAATCGATCTCTAGAGCTTTTACCAAAGAAGTGCACAAACCCTAGAAATATGAAGATCTTGATTCAAGACTTGCTTGTGGGGGGTTGATGATCTAGATGACTCTAGGAGTAATCCCACACATCAAAGCAAGATAAAGTAGGTCAAGAGACCAAGCATGAACCTTTGAATCAAGGAAGCACCAAAATCATCCAAAAGGGAGAAGAACACAAAAGGGAGCAAACGATCTTTCAATTAAGCATCACAAGATTGTTCGATTACACAAGATGCTTACAAAGCCTCTCCAACAAGGAGGGCAAGAGCTCAACAAGGAGCACACTCCAAACCCTAGTTCTCCTCTCCTCTCCTCCAAACCCTAGAAAACGAAGAAGGGGCTAAAATGAATGCTTGGCTTAGTTTTCCATCTCCCCCTTTCCTATTTATACTAGAGAGCTAGGGTTTCCTTTTTGGGGTCACTTACACATGGGACCCACACACAAATAACTCTTGAAGCAATCGCCTGCTTCACCACGTGTAGGTTGATCAGCGGTTCTCATCGCGTCGCCAAGCCTCTCTTGTCCGAATCCCATCGGAACCTCCCAGAGACTCGCACCGATATCCGCACCGCCTGATCCAACCAAACAGATCAACCACCCGCTCGATCCATCTTGTCCATCTCGCACCATGCTTGTGTCACACAACCTCACCCGTATCCCCGATCGTTCGGACCTCGGCTCTCCAAGCGTAGTCCCGATCCACTCACCGCTGACGCCGTTGACTCGCAAGCCACCGCACAAAGAATAGACAAACAAATCGCTTCGGGAACAAGTTCTTCACAACTTGACCCACGTTAGTTCCGCAATGCAATATACAACAATAAAGCATTGAAGTTCATATGATAACACAATCAAAACCAACTCAATGCAACACTTGGCTAACCTTCAAGCCATTATTGCGGCCGGCCGCCCCGTGGCCGGTCCGACCGATTCATACCGTCGGACCGCTCCCACAACGGCGGTCGGACCGGTCCAAAGGACTTAGCCAAAATTTCAACTCAAAATTCAAACCTTCGGAATTTTCAAACGAATAGAACTTTTGACCGGAGCTCCAAAATTATGGGACCACATCCGTGAGACTCCTCACTTGCCTACACAACCTATTTTTGGCTCGGCTCAAAACCCACTTTTGATTTAGCGGTCGGACCGCCACCATGGCCGGTCGGACTCCTCCACGGCGGTCCGACCGCCACACCACCGGGGCCGACCGCTTTGGTCCGACAGCGATAGCAAACCCGAAACGCAAGATTTTGCAAACCAACAACGCCATTGCCAATTGACTCATCATCCTGAGATCGTGCACATATCCTCACGATATCCACAATCTCCCCCTTGATGAACACATTGACAATTTTCAAGAAAATGTGGTTTTTCAAATTGAAAAGTAAAAATCGCCGTTTTCGCATAAAGACACAACTTGGTCCATAAGCAAGAAAAAGCTTAGGAACCGACCAAGCTGGCTTCAGAATAGTATAGGCAAGTGAGATATGGCAATGAAAGCACCAAAGGATTCAATTTCCAGAAAGTAGCCAAAAATCTCACTTAGGTCCAAATGAAAGGCAATTTTTCTATTTGACCTTTGATCATTGTGAGTATATTTCAATTGCAAATGAAATCAGGAAAAGGCAATAGAACCACAAGACTTAACTCACTATGATCACAAATTTTCAAAAGGTTCAAAATTTTTATTTTATGAAGTTCTTTTATATTAAACCTTGAGTAAGACACCAAAAGCTCCAACAACATTAACATCATTTTCTTCACAATCTTTCTCCCCCTTTGACAATGAATTCATCAAGATGCATGAAAAAGAAAGAGCATGAAGGAATAACTTTATTTTTGAACTTTAGTAAAAAGGAGCCAAGACCATTATACATGGAGACAGTACAAGTATTATACCAAGCCATATAAAGAGTAGACGCTATATTCAATCATGGCAAAACATGTACTGCAAAGCTAAAACCAAGATAGCAGCAATCTGAGATTAACAGAATTAAAATCATGAAAGGTTGCTCAATATCATAGATTCACTCCAAGCAACCAAAAATGAGTCAAGCCATGTCTATAAGTAAAAAGAGACTTAAAACAAGACTTGAGGCATTTTGAGCATTAAGAGAATTCTTTTGAAGCAAAGCTCAAGCACTTAGCCCTTTTTGGGCAAATCATTTTTCTTTTTTTTTTGCTGTGCTAGATCTCAAGCCTTGCCGCGACCATCTCAAGCGATAAGCTTAAAAGAATGATCTAAGTCATCCAAAACTCCCCCTGAGTTCATGCCTAGTGCAATGGCAAGCCGTCTCATGAGAAAGGATTGGTGAGATCAGTTTTTTCGCACAGAAAATCTCATTTTTTATTTGCTTGACTTAATAAGATAAAAAGCTTATTTTTCAACTCAGAATAAGTTCAAGACTCAATTCAACCTGTAAGACATGGCGAGAATCATAAGAGGATCGCTAGAGCAAAACTAGTCACAAGATCCAACAAGACATGATTTGATTCAAATTTCTCACAGATACAAAGCTAGCAAGGCAAAAGCTAAGCCAAACACGAAGAGCCATAAAAGAAGTCTAGTAGACTATCACTTGATATGACACGGTATAGAAGATGAAATCAAGTCATACAAGGATAATAATCAAAGCTCCACTAATTTTATTATACAATGCAAGACAAATGAATTGAAACATGCATTATGATACAATGAATGCAAAAAGAGAAACTTCCCCCTCAAAACAGCCCAATAGGACTAATAACCCCTAACTCTCCCCGCAAAGCAGCAAAACGCGAAGAGTCAAGAGCCTTAGTGAAAATATCTGCAAGCTGTTGCTCAGACTCTACAAAGTGAAGCACAACATCACCTTTCTCAACATGGTCTCTCAGAAAATGAAATCGAATGTCAATGTGTTTAGTCCTGGAATGTTGCACTGGGTTTTTGGCAATATTAATTGCAGAAGTGTTGTCACAGAAAAGAGGAACACTTCCCAAAGATAACCCATAGTCTCGCAGCGTGGACAAAATCCAGAGAACTCGAGAGCAACCATCAGCGGCACTACATACTCGGCCACCAGATCAGGCAATGTAAGACTGCTTTTCTAGAAGACCAAGAAACAAGAGATGTGCCCAAGAAATGACAAGTGCCGTAAGTACTCTTCCTATCAACTCTACACCGTAAAATCAAGATCGTAAAATGCTCGAATTGAAAGAGCCAAGAAGAAGAATACCGAGTCCAAAGTCAAGCGTATCTTGAAGATACACAAGATGCGACGTCTCGCTTGACGATGAGAAGCACGAGGAAGCTCGAAATCGAGCGCATGGACATACGGCGAATTGTATGTCGGCCTCGTGACAGTAAGATAGAGGAGGAGTCAATCATACTGCGGTACTCTTCCGGTCCACGGACTCTCCATCCTCATCGTGGTCCAAAGACGGTGGTTGTAGCAATGGGAGTAGACATTGGCCTCGCTTCCCATATTGAAGCGCCAAGAAGGTCCTTTGTATACTTACTCTGGTGAACAAAAGTGCCTTCTTTCAGTTGCTTGATTTGAAGACCAAGGAAGAAGGTCAGCTCTCCCATCATGCTCATCTCGAATTCACTGCTCATAGAATCTGAAAATCTAGACACCAAAGCATGAGAGGAACCACCAAAATAATATCATCCACATAAATCAACCAAGAAGAAATCACCGCCATGTCCGAGAGTGAACAAGGTTTTATCAACCATTCCCATTTTGAAATCATTTTCAAGCAAGAAACTCTTAAGCCTGTCATACCAAGCTCTAGGAGCTTGTTTCAAACCATACAGGGCTTTAGAGAGTTTAAAAACATGATTCGGGAATTTTTGATTTTCAAAACCAGGAGGTTGCTTGACAAAGACCTCTTCTTCTATGAAGCCATTCAAGAAAGCACTTTTAACATCCATTTGAAAAAGCTTGAAACCTTTGGATGTTGCAAATGCTAAAAGAATGCGAATGGTCTCCAATCTAGCTCTTTGGAGCAAAGGTCTCCTCAAAGTCTAAGCCCTCTACCTGGGAATAACCTTGAGCTACAAGTCTAGCCTTATTGCGAACAACCAAACCATCCTCACTTTGCTTATTTTTAAAAACCCATTTTGTTCCAATAACATGAGAATCAGAAGGTCGCTCAACTAAAAACCAGACTTTGTTTCTTTCGAAATTTTCAAGCTCTTCATGCATGGCATTGACCCAAGAGGCATCAGATAAAGCATGGGTGATATCTCGGGGTTCGAAAGACGCGACAAAAGCAGAATGTGCATGAGAATCAGGAGAAATAAACCTGGAGCGAGTGACTCGCTCTTGAAGATCCCCAATCATCTGCTCAGGTGGATGTTGTCGCTGTATGCGAAGTGGTGCTCCTAGTGCAGACGTGGCCTCTACCTCAAGAGTTGTGGAGGTAGGAACAGAGCCACTCAGATCGTCGGTGGGGATAGGAGGAGGCTGCTCAGCTGAAACTGACGTGGTGGTAGCAGGCTCTCCACCCCTCTCAGAAGTAGCGGGAGGATGGTTTGGTTCTTTATCCTCAGAGTCATCATCGACGAAAATGCTTCCTTGAATTTCAGAACTCGTGTACCAAGCATCGGGTCTAGTACTAGGACTAGCCTCATCAAAAGTGACTTCGCAGGTCTCAACAATTTTGTTAGTGTCAACATTAAAAACACGATAGCCACGAGAATGAGCAGGATATCCAAGAAATATGCCATCAAAACACCTAGACTCAAATTTATCAAGATTGCCATGTTTAAGAATGAAACACTTGCAACCAAAGATCTTGAAATGAGAGACTTTGGGAGAATGACCAAATCTAAGCTCATAAGAAGTCTTTCCAACCACAGATCTCAAGAAAACCCTGTTGGAAATATAACAAGCAATGAGAGATCACCTCATTAAAATCTCCTAGGAGTAGAATGCTCATCTAGCATGGTCCGAGCCATCTCTACAAGGGTTCTGTTCTTCCTTTCTACAACACCATTCTGCTGAGGAACTCTAGGAGAAGAAAACGATGCTCAATTCCCTATCGGTCAGGAAGGTAGAAAAGAAGAATTCTTGAACTCATCCCATTGTCACTCCTAATGGCTCTCAAAGCTCCAGGTATATCAACAACAATTCTAAGGACCAAATCTCTAAAGAATCCAAATGCTTCGTCCTTAGAAGCAAGAAAATAAACCCATGAATACCTGGAGTAATCATCCACAACCACCAGCACATACCATTTCCCACCAGCTGACTGAACTCTAGAAGGACCAACTGTATCTAAGTGAAGAAGCTGTCCAGGTCCATCAGTCATTACCAAAGTAAGAGGTGGGTGGAAGCGGACACCATCTTACCATGTCTACAGGTGAGCATACAAGATCTCTAATGACCTTGACCTAGGCAAACCTCTAATCAAGTCCTTGCAATCGACTCTAGACAAATGATCAAAACCTATATGCCCAAGTCTACGATGCCACAAAACAAGGTCATGAGAATCGAGGCTACAAGACACCTAGGATGAAACAAAGAAATGCTGAAATTTGCACAGAAAATCTTCTCAAATCTGGAGATCTCAAAAACAAGCTCACCTGAGGAATCTAGAACTCTGCACTCACCTCTCTTAAACCTCACTTCTAGACCCTCATCAAGCAGCTGAGAAACAGATAGAAGATTATACCTCAGCTTACTTACCAAAGCGACGTCTTTTAGCATGAACTTGTCGTTGACGCGCACAGTGCCCTTTGCAGTCACGGTCCCGGTAGAAGCATCCCCAAATGTAATCAATTCATTGCCGGATGCACGTGTGAGGGAGGAGAACCATCTAGAATCTCCAGTCATATGTCGAGAACACCCGGAGTCAACAAGCCATATGTCCTCCTTCCACGCACGACGGACCTAAAAAGCACAATCAGAAAACATCCGTGCCTCGGTACTGGGGTTAGTGATAAATGATCGAGGGATCCAGTACTGAGAAGCACGATGTCTAGGAGCAGCAGTAGAAGTAGCAGAAACATGATCAGGAATAAAATCACAAGAATGCACATGAGAACCACCTAGACCTCCCCGAAACGATCTACCAAAAGATCGATACTCCCCCTGTCTAGGTGCTACCCGTGGTCTCTCCTCACGATGTCCTAATCCAACATGCTGCCTAGACCCACCAAAAGAGTCTACAAAGTTCTCTACAAATCTAGGCCTATGTGTGGTGCGATAAACAGGCTGCCTAGCTCTAGAGACTACAATGGAGAAGGACTCCTCTAATGGATCTTAGGACGCTCATCCTCTCTTTTCTCTCAAGTTTTGCTCTCCGGAAGCAGAACTCAACAGTATGGCCTTCTTTCTTGCAGAAGGTGCAATGGTACTGAGCCTTTTGAGAGGCCTGTACCGCATGAGTGAAAGCACCTTTCTTGCCAGAAAGAGTTTGAGCAAAACCAGCGGATTTGAAAACAACCCCGGATGGCTTAGGAGGTTCTAGCTCAAACAAACCATTCTTCACAACTCTAGCAATCCTAGGTGGGTTTTTCTTGGAATGCTCTAGGGGATTGAAACCTAGACCACTATTTTTCACGCTCACCTTGGATTGATCAAGAATCATGTTGAGTTTCTTTTTCCCACTTGAGAACTTCTCAAGAGTCACCTTGAGGTAATCATTTTCTTTCATTAAACCCTCACATCTAGTGCACTTGCTAGACTTGATTACCTCATTGTTCTTACTCTTAAGAAGGGCCACTTCTACCTTGAAGGCCTCACAAGACACACAATAGGATTCTCTAATCCTATTCAACTGCTCCTTCAATTTGACTCTAAATGCCTCTTGAATCTGATTAATCATGGTTTCAACTTCAGCATTTAAAGCACAAGAGTTAGAATCAATAACTTTCTTAGAAGCAGTAAAAGACATGGATCTTTCAATTTTAGCCTTTTCTTCAAGGGTCTTGTTTAAGGCTTCAATCTCAATTGTAAGCTTGGGACAATTTTCACAAGATGCAACTCTAGAGTAAACTAGCATTTCTTTCATCTCTTGCATCTTAATCTTATTATTCTTACAATGAGAACAAGTGTGACTAGCATCAAATTTTTGCAATTCTTTTAAGGAGCTATCCAGTTTTAATTCAAGCAAGGCACAATTTGAGCAAGTTAAAGGGATAGCTTCCATGGCAGTCACATCAAGTGAAATGGCATCTAAGCAAGCAGAACTAGACTTGAGAGATTCTAGTTCATCGAGAGCATCTTTAAGTTGATTGGTGACAGAGGAATGAGCAGATTTCAAGCTTGTCAAGTCATTAAGCAAGCTAGTGCAGATTCACAAAATCATCGGGATTAATAGATTTTAGCCTAACCACTTCTAGGTTCAAATTATCAATCATAATGTCACCTTCTTAATCATTTTACTTGCTTATGCAATTTACGTTCAAAGCAAGCACCAACGCCCTTTTCATGTCGACAATAGAAGGGCATACCTCATCGAGGATCACTAAAAGGATCCTCATTGTTGGAGGAGTCATTGTCGTGGTGTTCTTGGCCATGAAACACATGCCGGTGAAGTCATGCGCCTTCTTCTTGCCACGAGAGTCACTCTCGTCGTCCTCCGTTTCCGAGTCCACATCGCTCATATTTACATTCTCAAGAGAGGCAAGGACCCGGCTGACAAACTTTCGATAGTTTGTCTTCTTGGGTTTAGCATCCCTCTCCTGGGGATGTCTTCGTGTCTCCTTCTCCTTCTTGCCCTTTAGCTTGGGGCACCTGGAGCGAATGTGGTTTGGCTCACCACATTCAAGCATGTGATAGGTCCACTTCTCCTCCTATTCCTCACCTTGTTATACGCTCTTGTGAATTTGGTGGAAAGGAGGGCTAAGTCATCCTCAGCGAGTTTCTCTAGTTGCTCATCACTTAAAGAATGTAAAGCGGATAATGAAAACCGGATGAGCTACAATCAAGAGACTCAAGAACAACCCTTGGACTTGTCGACCACTAATGCCATCGACTCTGTCTTGGGGAGACGCGAGATAAAGTCAATCTCACGCGTCTTCAACCTCGAGTAAAGCTTATCCATGGTAAGCTCACTCATGATAGTGTTGTCATTGATGGAAGTGATCTTCATACCCCAGACCTTCACATCAAGAGCACCCAGAAGCTGGCGTGCATTCTCGCACTCGTGAAATACCGAGTCAACAAATACGGAGATCATGAAGAATCTTAGAGAATCTTCCCACACTCATCCAAAGACTCACTAGGCCTTTGTTCGATCTTTGAGTATACTTTCTTGAGTGGTTCTGTCTCACTTCCTTGATCGCGATGGACCCTTCATGATAGTCACAAAGAGTCCGCGGATCTCGTGAGCGGACCGCAAGTGAGCAACACGCTCAAACTCAGATCGACTAAGGCCTTGGATCAAATAATTCCGAGCCTTGCTGTTGGCCTCCACATCTGGAGTGATCGTATCGTCATCGGCTGGCACGACATAAGGATTTTTCACCTTTAGTCAAATAGCGTGCCCTTGAGCCTCGATATATGCTTGCATACGAGCCTTCCAGTATGCAAAGTCAACTCCTTCGAAAATGTGTGGCTTGGTTGAGTACTTGTCAGTCGCCATGGCTCCAAAGACCGGTTAAGATCTATGAGAAGAGCTAACCGGCTCTGATACCACTTGTAGGACCGGAAAGGCGACTAGGGGGGTGAATAGGCGCTTTCAAAACTTTCTCGCCTAAGTCAAAAACCAACACGAACTTTACTCCTTTAGCTATGAAAGCTAAGAAGATCAGTAAGCACACAACGAAAGCCTTGTGTTGGATTTGATAAACTCCTCAACCACACGACACAACCGGAGAAAAGAACTCACTGTTCCTTACTGGAGACTGGCGGTCTGACCAGCTACCACGGGCGGTCGGACCGACGGTCAACCAGCGGTCTGACCGGCAACTAACTAGCGGTCGGACCGGTGGATGGCGGTTCGACCCGACAAGCCAGCGGTCTGAATACACGGGCGGTCAGACCGCCTTTGAAGGTCCGGTCGGACCGGTAGAGTCCAGAACTGAAAAACTCCACCCAAAACCAAAACGAAATTTGATCCAACTTTTGTTTCAACCAATAAAACTTGACCAAATTTCGAGCACACCTCCCTAATGATATTAGAGACCTATTTCTAGCAACGATCCGTCAGATCCACTTCGCAGAATCGATCTCTAGAGCTTTTACCAAAGAAGTGCACAAACCCTAGAAATATGAAGATCTTGATTCAAGACTTGCTTGTGGGGGGTTGATGATCTAGATGACTCTAGGAGTAATCCCACACATCAAAGCAAGATAAAGTAGGTCAAGAGACCAAGCATGAACCTTTGAATCAAGGAAGCACCAAAATCATCCAAAAGGGAGAAGAACACAAAAGGGAGCAAACGATCTTTCAATTAAGCATCACAAGATTGTTCGATTACACAAGATGCTTACAAAGCCTCTCCAACAAGGAGGGCAAGAGCTCAACAAGGAGCACACTCCAAACCCTAGTTCTCCTCTCCTCTCCTCCAAACCCTAGAAAACGAAGAAGGGGCTAAAATGAATGCTTGGCTTAGTTTTCCATCTCCCCCTTTCCTATTTATACTAGAGAGCTAGGGTTTTCTTTTTGGGGTCACTTACACATGGGACCCACACACAAATAACTCTTGAAGCAATCGCCTGCTTCACCACGTGTAGGTTGATCAGCGGTTCTCATCGCGTTGCCAAGCCTCTCTTGTCCGAATCCCATCGGAACCTCCCAGAGACTCGCACCGATATCCGCACCGCCTGATCCAACCAGCTGTACCGAACCACCCGTTCGATCCATCTTGTCCATCCTGCACCATGCTTGGGTCACACAACCTCACCCGGTATCCCTGATCGTTCTGGACCTCAGCTCTCCAAGCGTAGTCCCGATCCACTCACCGTTGACGTCGTTGACCTGCAAGCCACCTGCACAGCAATAGACAAACAAATCGTTTCCGGGAACAAGTTCTTCACAACTTGACCCACGTTAGTTCCGCAATGCAATATACAACAATAAAGCATTGAAGTTCATATGATAACACAATCAAAACCAACTCAATGCAACACTTGGCTAACCTTCAAGCCATTGCGGTCTGATCACCTCGGGGCGGTCCGACCGATTCATCTTGGCGGACCGCTCCCACAACGGCGGTCGGACCGGTCCAAAGGACTTAGCCAAAATTTCAACTCAAAATTCAAACCTTCGGAATTTTCAAGCGAATAGAACTTTTGACCGGAGCTCCAAAATTATGGGACCACATCCGGAGACTCCTCACTTGCCTACACAACCTATTTTTGGCTCGGCTCAAAAACCCACTTTTGATTTAGCGGTGGGACCGCCACCATGGCGGTCGGACTCCTCACTGATCGACCGCCGACACCACCTGATCGAGACGCACGTGTGGTCCGACGACCTTGGAGCAAACCCGAAAACGCAAGATTTTGCAAACCAACAACGCCATTGCCAATTGACTCATCATCCTGAGATCGTGCACATATCCTCACGATATCCACAATAGGTTGCATAGCTAATCCCAAAGTAGTAAAGAATTTAATAATTGAATTAGCATGCAATAATTTGAATCAAAATAATTTTGGAAAACTGGGTGCAATATGATCAAAGCACAACTTTCCATGCTATAACAATGCTGCTATTCTTTATCTTCAATCTTCGACTTCCTTGACCTTTTGCTCCTTCCAACGATTCCAGAACGACAACGTCTAACGAGAGAGAAAGCGTAAAAACAAACAAAACTCAAAAAGATAAATAAAATATACTATAAATTGAAATTGAAATTGAATGGTAGTGTAAGGTAGGGCTTGATTTTAGATGAATTAAGAAAGTTGAATCTGCTCAATTCGAGTTCGTATGAGGAAGAACGAGCCCTCGGAAGTTTCATCGAAAAAGAAAATGCTGAAAAAGGAAAATGGGGAGATAGTGTGAGAGTGACAGGTGGGGCCATGGGAATATTTCCAAAATATTTATTTTTGGGATTTTTGGAAAATAGCTAAGAGTATGACATGTGGGACCCACTATATAAAAAGGAATTTCAATAATTAAAATAATTCTAGAAAAAAGGAAATAAGATTGACATGTGGGCCACTGGTATATGAACCAAGTCCATGGAGAGATGCTAGTCCATGGTGTACCAAGCTCATGGAGAGGTTGACCACGGTTGACCTGACATGCAACTCTATCTAGTTTTAGCTCATGCTCAATCTGCCATGAAACCTAGTGCAAACACATCCTTACACATGCGGTTACAAGTGTTTGCTGTCCATTTTCCAAAATCTCATAGGGTCGGTTTTACCGCTTCCACTGTGCCGATCAGACCATCCTTCATAGTCTCAACCCAAGACTCAGGGACCGGTCTGACTGGCCCTATATGGTGGTCAAATCGCCCATGCCCAGCGGTTTGACCGCCCTTGCAAACTAGGCAAACCGGCTGAGGTAGACATCAACAAATTCCAATCCCAGAGATTCTAGTGAGAGTTAAATCATGATAAGTTTATCAAAATGAGGTCATGAAGCTACAATTGAGCTTTTTGGTGAGCGAAAGGTTCTACAATGAAGCATTATGCTCAATCATCATTGCACATTAGCAAATTAGCAATAGGCACTTGAGATTTTCCATGGAGCACATTTGAGACATTATACTTTAACTTAGTCAAATTGTTTGTGATCTCTAGACTTGGTCGACCACCTTCGAGTTCATGCCTAGTGCAATGGCAAGCCATCTCATGAGTCATGGTCTTGATCATACAAACTCTCCCAAGTTCATGCCTAGTGCAATGACGAGCAATCTCATGGAAGAGGATTGTTGAGATCACATGAGAGAAATCATAAAGAGAAACCATTATTAAAGTTGAGCACATGATTAAAATTAGCAAGAGCTACTCTATAGTCCGTAAGCAATACCTGACTCGAGCCACAAATGCCTACAAGAAGTAAACTCATCGCAAAATAGAACTAGTGTAGCTCGAACCAAAGCTCAATCTAGATTCAAGACTCGATTTTAGGGATTCTTATCATGACATGAATATCGTAAGAAGCACTAAAAGAGTAACTTGCTAGGAGCTACACATTTCACTTTATTAGTTCGAGTTGGATTTATACGACGCTTGCATTGCAAAACTTTGATACACATACAAGGGCATGACAAAGTAGCTAAACAATGAACTAAATATGGCAATGAGCAAGTGCAATGTAGCATACAAGTCACGTGAGGGTAATAATCGAATATTATCACTACATGATTTATATCACAATGGAATGCAATGCATTTATGATACATATAATACAAAGAGACACAAGCTCCCTCTCAAACCAATCCGTAGGGGTATATAACCCTAGCTCCCCCCCGGCGCCCCCCTCAATCGCGAAAACCTTGAGGAATCTAGAGGTTTAGTGAAAATCTGTATGACTTAGCCATTCAACTCTACAAATTCTAGCACTATGTCAAACTTCTCCACATGGTGTCTAAGGAAATGGTGCCTTGCATCAATGGCTTAGTCCTAGAGTATTGAACTGGGTTCTTTGCAATGTTAATAGCACTAGTGTTATCACATAGAAGTCGCACACTATCTAGAGCTAACCCATAGGCTTTAAGTGTCGAGGTGATCTAGAGAAAATAATAACAACAGCTAGCAGTTGCAACATACTCACCCTCAGTAGTAGACTAAGCAACAGAGGACTATTTCCTAGAGGACCAAGATATAAGTGAAGTGTCTAAGAACTGACACGTACTAGACGTACTCGTCCTATCAATTCTACACCCAACAAAATCGGTATCTGAAAATCCTATAAGTGGAAGAGATGAAGAGCAAGAATACCACAGGACAAACTCTAGAGTAGAGCAAAGATACCTGAAAATACACTTCACCTCTTGGCGATGAGAGGCGCGAGGAGAAGCTTGAAACCAAGTGCATAGACCACGGCAAAGTGTATGTCCGGCCTCGATGCCGTGAGATAGAGGAGTGATCCAATCAAACTCCGGTACTCCCTTTGGTCCACCGGTTCACCATCTTCATCAGGATAAAGTACCGTAATTGTCGGCTTGGGCGTAGAGACCAACTTTCCATCACCCTTGTCGAACTTCTTCAAGATATCCTTTGTATACTTGCCTTGACGAAGAAAAATACCTTCCTTGGTTTGTTTGATTTCAAAACCAAGAAAGTATGTGGGCTCTCCTATTATGCTCATCAAGCCATCTGTACTAATTTGAGGTTCCTTTAGAAGCCCCACATTAATCCTAATAGGTGAAAAAGCTATAAATTATCATGTTAATCGAAGAGCAAAAAACAAAAAATGTCCACAAAGAAAAAAGAAAACGATCTAGCCATCCGTATATAGTTGGACTACTATTTCAATTGACCAGATTTATTAATTGGACGCATCAAACATATTAGATTGGGAAGGAAGCAGAAAGCACTTCGGATTGGACTCATCAGTTTTTGGTACGTACACATGTTGGAGTTTCCTTTTGATTTATCTGGTTAAAAAAAATAATATGAGAAGTACCCAGCTTTCTATCATAAGTCACGAAGGAATACAAGCCAAGATTGATGGCTATGGCAGGTTCACTGGGTCCCGAGTGAGGTGAGAAAATAGAAAAGGGAAATGCCACGAAGTTAGTTCTCTAGGTGTTTATAAAATGTGTATCTTTGAAAGATGCATTAACAGTAATATAATGAGGGATATATTAGTAAAAAAAACTAACCTGAAGTAGACATCTTGGGAAAAAAAATTGAGTTAGGTTGGAAACAAAGAGATATTTAGGAATACAAATTCAAATAGGCAAGACATTTGATATTTAATCTGTAATATATCTAAATTAAAATTTGAAAACATAACTAAATTCGGAGTATCTGTAGCTTCAAATCCGAAATAAATTCAAATTCCTAATATATATATACACTCCTGGGAGTACGTACTCCCATTTCTCATATACTACTAAAATCATACGATGATACCTCTATCAATTTGAGCATACTCCAATAATGATTATAAGATACATAAAGTAAGTTTTATCAAAAAATCATCAAAGACCACCTTTTATAGCTAAATTTGTGTATATACTTCTTTTATATATGAAAAAGGGTATATAGCAAAAAATAAAGGGCTCCAATGAAATTATTTCAATCAAGTCGCATTGGAGTATCTTATAATTGGTATTTAAGTATACTAAAAATGATAAAGAAGTATAATATATTTATTGAAGTGGTATATTCGAAGTGGGAGTATGTACTCTCGAGAATACTAAACAAGGCCCTATATATGAAAATGGTATGGTACTCACAGAGATGCATTCCCACTTCTCATATACTACTAAAATCGTATAGTGATACCTCTTTATCAATTTGAGAATACTCCAATAATGATTATAAGATACCCCAAAGTGAGTTTTATAAAAAAATAGTTCATTAAAGTCCACCTTTTACAGCTAAATTTGTGTATATACTTCTTTTATATATGAAAAAGGGTATATAGCAAAAATAAAGGGCTCCAATGAATTTTTTACAATCATGTCGCATTGGAGTATCTTATAATTGATATTTAAATATACTAAAAATGATAAAAAATATAATATATTTATTGAAGTGGTATATTCGAAGTGGGAGTATGTACTCCCGGGAGTACGAAACGGGCGTTATATATAGACAACACAGATATATATATATATATATATATATACACACACACAGAGAGAGAGAGAGAGACTGAAATTCAAGAATAACAATTATTCTATATTACTAAATAAATCCGAATTAAAATAAGATGACATGGAAATATAAATACCAAAATATAATAATATTTTGAGTATATATTAATATATAAAATTTTTAATTCAAAAATTGTAGGGAGTTGAAATTGTATCCGTAATATACGTTTGACCCAAAGATACACCTTAACATAAACTTGAAAGTAAATCATGAAATTGTATATAATTTTAAAAATAATATTGAAATTATATTCAAACTGTATGCATGTTCAAATCTATAGTAAATTCAAGTTTGGAATATATATATATATATATATATATATATATATATATATATATATATATATATATATAGTTAGAACTAAACTATATTCAGAATGTGAATTCAAATTGAAAAACGTGAAAGTTTGTGTAACACCACGCTATTCTAAGTCAAAATGTCACGCAAACCTATCAAACTACTAAGCATAGCATTAAAACTAGATTATCCAGATTCAATCAACATAAATTCCTAAGGAAAGACAATGAACGATCACTAGAATCATGGTAAAGAATGGATAAACAGTCATAATAACACGAACAGTCAAACGATACTAACATAGGATTATTACAATCTGGAACTTATTTCAACAATTTGACTTGACTGAATGGCAAGAATAATTGTTCGATTGGATAAAAGTGAAGTGTAGTGTGCTTGAACTACCCCACCAAATCATCTTGTCGTCCTCCTCAATTACCTAATTAAAACATACAAAGCAAGGGTGAGTCGAAGACTCAGCAAGTACTAAACAAGAATAATCAAGCATGGAGTGGACAACACAATTCAGTTGAATTACGAACAATTATTGGAACACATACATGTACGTATGGAATGAATACATGAATGGATGAAATGTAAGAATGCATTGAAGGTATGGACTTATCGAGTGCATATACCGGTATAGCGAGTGATACACCCGTCGGTGTTCACTTAAGCCCGTACTTCACAAAGTACGGGGACCCAATCACCGTATGAAGAACGTTTCATACGGGTGTCCAAGTTGCCACATTGGAATGGTGGTCAACACTACCCACATTGGAATGGTGGGTTTTCAAATGCCCATGCTGGAATTGATGGGTCTTTCAAATGCCCATACTGGAATTGATGGGACTTACCAAAAGAATCCACTTACGTGGTCATAATGAATTTTATGAATGAACATGATGATTTCTCATGGTATGAATGAATAACACACATTAGTAGAAAAGACACATGGCATTCAACAACATGTGTAAACAAGTATAAGTATGTATTCACACTCAACATAATGTACCAATAAGGCCACACTAGTCACTTGCAGTATATCAACACCATGAACAAAGCACAAGAACATTCATGTAAACAACATATCATTATGCATTCCTTTGAATTCAACACCGCTAACATACAAGATTTG
This sequence comes from Hsuehochloa calcarea, assembly GCA_036346395.1. Classification (NCBI taxonomy): domain Eukaryota; kingdom Viridiplantae; phylum Streptophyta; class Magnoliopsida; order Poales; family Poaceae; genus Hsuehochloa; species Hsuehochloa calcarea. The sequence continues at coordinate 222,145 of JAYEVG010000040.1, read as the reverse complement.
CCTTTCGCGTTGTGACTCGTTAGTAGGCAACGGAGGTGTTCCCACACATGATGCCTCGCCGCCTACACAAGCATGTTCCTAAAATAAGAACAACGATATAACACTGCTACCGGTGTTCTACAATAACCCCTGACTATCCAATATACCGCATAGACCCAAAATAAAAATAAACTATTCAGATAGATTTCAGCCCTTCTGAGCAGCGGTACGAGAAAATTCGCCATTAATTATCTGTAACTCTAAAAGACCTGAAACCAGTGCTCACTGAATATTAACAGATCAGGCTACAAAACATTAGTTGGCGGAATCCTCTGATTCGGCCAAAACAGAGGGCTAATTATCAGCTAAACACAACCTATCTACGTCTGTCCAGAATACAGATCAGAGATAAAGAAAACGGCGTAACTTTCAACCTATTGATCCAATGAGAATGATTCTTATCAGCTTGGAAATATAATTTTAAGGGATAAAATAACTTAGTTGGGTGAAGGTTCTGATTCGGCCCCTAATTTGAACAAAACCGAGGGACAAACCTACTGACCTCAGTTTTCAGACAGACCGGACAGTTCGTAATAAAAAATTCATATCTCCCAAACTACAGATCATATTTTCCTGATCTTGGCGCCAAAAGAAAGCTAACGTTCCCAGGAATAAAACTCTAGAAGGGAAAAACCCCAGATTCGGCTTCTAAAGTAGTCTAAACAATAGATGAAAACACTAACATTTATCTGCCCAGAATTCAGAACAGTGGTAAAGAAAATATCATAACTTTCATTATACAGATCCAATAGAGATGATATTTATCATCTTTGAAAGATAAATTAAAGGGCTACAATAACTTATTTGGGTGGAGGTTCTGGAAATGGCTCTAACTAAATCAAAACCTAGGATCAAGCCGACAGATCCTTCTCGTCAGACAGACAGAACAGCGCGCACTAAAAAATCATATCTCCTAAACCATAAGGCGGAATCACGTGATCTCGGTGGCTATGGAAAGCTAAGAACAATACCTACAACTTTATAAGAGATTGACAGGACAGAAAATGAACGCATCTTACCCAAAATCGACGTACAAGGCGGTGCACAGCAAGGGGGAAGGGGGGCGGCTCCAAAGGGGAGGGAGAGAAATGTGGAGTTTAGGGTTTGGGGGTGGGAATCCCCTTATGGCCAGCCACCACATGGGCCCCTCTGGCCGTGGCCCAGCCCAGTTGCCGTGAAATCACGAAAAACCCCGGTGAAAAGATGATTCTGTTTTTCGATTAGCTCCTCTTCCAAACTTCTTCTAATAAGCCGAATCACCTTCGGGGTATTACATTCTACCCCCCTTAACGGAATTCGACCTCGAATTCTAACCGGCAACTAATACCAGAACGAATTTCCAAGTAGTTGAAATCAACGGATTTAACCTGTACCAGAAACAAACGGTTCGATATCGCTCGCAAGCATGCGAGACTCTATCTCCCAAGTGGCCTCTCTCTCGAATAGAGAAACCACAAAGCAAAGATGTGAAGCGGCGTCGACCTAACAATCAACTTGAACTTTCTAGGTACACTCATCGAAGAGGATCGAATGTAAGACCTTACTCGATGGTCAACGTGTTTAACTTAATCTCAAACTTTGAATAGTCCTCGCTGCTTCTCAAGACCAAGACGCACCTTACGCTATGCATTTGGCGTATGTACCGTGACGGTCAAAGCGATAAGCCGACTTCCTAATTTCTTCTCTGCGGAAATGAAGAGAATCCAATCGAAAAATAGAGAGTTTTCATCGCAACCACGCAATGTTAACTCTTCACCAAAAAGGTTAAATCCCAAATGTGACTATTCATCAGTAAAGCAATTCCACTTCCAATGAATCAATTTGCGAAAGAACACCACGGAAACCAAAAGAGAAATTTGCTTGAATACTCAAATCAAATATTTTTTTACTCATCGAATCGAAAGATTCACCATGCCAACACGGCCCCAACTCAAAGTGCGTAAAACACTTATCAACAAAGACAAAACCCAAACGAGAAGCAAGAAAACGCATCATTTTCCGAGGAAACATCCTTTCTTCCGCTTCTCTTCGAGGAGTAAAACTTCTCTCAATATTGGAATTAATTCATCGCATACCTCAAGAGATTAAACCTCTTAATTGAACATTATCAAATTATGCTCAAACTGAAATACATCATCCACACCATGGTGGAGAGACTCCATTGAATTTTTCGATTGCTCTAGACATCTCGTTCTACTATTCAACCTTAATTTGATTAAAGGCACCAAAAGCGCCACAGGATAGATACCACACAATCACATTACCTCAAATTTTCAAGAACAACTCAGAATCGTCAGTACGCATGCTAATGTACTGCTTCAAAAGGGTCCTAGCATAAACATGTTCGGGAAACTCATTTATTCCACCCTCTATACACACAATCAGTACGTGACCAAAGGTCTAGCATAAACGAATGCAAAGCCCAGATTTAACTTCCAAAACCTCTACAACAGATTGCTCTTATAACTGATAGTGAAATCATCGAATTAAATCTCCAACATTAACACCATTCTAACATACTCACTCATTGATATCATTATAAATCACCCACACCATCTCGCAATGCTATCCAATTGCGTTACTCTAAAAATTCAATGAAGGTTTCCATACCTCCGATAATCACCAACCTTTCAATCCTGAATTGAAGTTCTAGAATTTCACTATACCAGGTGTTAATCAGCCGTAACACTTTTCAGACTTACTTCGAAGTCAAACATCTCAGGTGAATCAATTTCCCTCCAAGGGATACAGATCAAAACCATTTCACATTCTACTACTCCTCCGATAACTTGGTAGCAAAGTATCATCGCTACGATTACTCATCCACCACCAAACAGTTGCCAAACTTTCACCTTGCAAACACTTCGCAACACAAAACTGTGATCCTTTCTCAAAAGGAAGAGGCGAGCAAAAACAAGTTCATTCATACAGGAAGGCGTTGCTCACCACGGCAGCCAAGAAACCAAAAGAAATATTCTGCTAAAGGTGATCTTGGAAAACGAAAACTAAGTTCGTGGTTGAGGGAACACATTCCTCAGAAGATAATAGCAAATAACAACTGATAAGAAAACGGCATTACGATTGAAACTCGAAATCTTTTGAGTGAAAAGGGCAGAAAATTTAGGCAATGAACTCATTGAACATAGGTGGAGTCCACAATTGAAAACATAAGCCTCAAAAGAAGAGAATGTCTGACCTTAGCAGATAAGAACAACGAGCATTCAATATCAAAGCGCTCGCATCACTGAAGAACTATTATAACTTTACAACAAATTGTTTTACGCGCGGACTTCGCTTACCAAAATAAACTTGAACCCCAAAAGGTCATGAACACAAAACTTGAAATTGGATCATTTTAGAAACAACAAGAAAGGTGGTCAAACTTTTTCTCTATAATGAATCAACCTTACTCTCACATTACTGATCGTGTCAATAAACCTTCTAAAGGGAACATGACAAATCGGGTCATAAAAATTTTCAGCATCAAATGGAATTGTAATAATGTAGGACCGTAAAGGCGACTAGGGGGGGTGAATAGGCGCTTTCTCAACTTTCTCGCCTAAATCAAATACAACACGAACTTAACTCCTTTAGCTATGAAAGCTAAGAAGATCAGTAAGCGCACAATGGAAGCCTTATGTTGGATTTGATAAACCCCTCAACCACACGACACAAAAGGAGAAAAGAACTCACTGTTCTGAACTGGGTACTGGCGGTCTGACCGGCTACCACGGGCGGTCTGACCGACAGTCAATCACCGGTTGGACCGGCTACTAGCTGGCGGTCGGACCGGTGGATATCGGGTCGACCCGGCAGTACTAGCGGTCTGAAAATGCGGGCGGTCGGACCGCCGTTGCACAACCGGTCGGACCGGTCCAGTCCAGTACTGAAAATCAAGTCCAACTCCAAAACGAAATTCGATCCAACTTTTGATTCAACCAATGAAACTTGATCAAATTTCGAGCACACCTCCCTAATGATATTAGAGACCTATTCCTAGCGACGATCCTTCAGATCCACTCCGCAGAATCGATCTCTCAAGGTTTTACAAAGGAAGAGCACAAACCCTAGAAATATGAAAACTTGATTCAAGACTTGCTTGTGGGGGATTGATGATCTAGATGACTCTAGGAGTATTCCCACACATCAAAGCAAGATAACATAGGCCAAGAGACCAAGCATAAACCTTCGAATCAAGGAAGCACCAAAATCATCCAAAAGAGAGAAGAACACAAAGGGAACAATTGATCTTTCAATTAAGCATCACAAGATTGTTCAATCACACTAGATGCTTACAAAGCCTCTCCAACAAGAAGGGCAAGAGCTCACACAAGGAGCACACTCCAAACCCTAGCTTCTCCTCTCCTCTCCTCCAAACCCTAGAAAAATGGAAGAAGGGGCCAAATGAATGCTTGAGAGGGTTTTCCATCTCCCCCCTTTCTATTTATACTAGAGAGCTAGGGTTTCACTTTTGGGACCACTTACACATGGGACCCACACACATATAACTATTGAAGCAATCGCATGCTTCACCACGTAGGTTGATCACGGTTCTCGCCACGTCGCCAAGCCTCTCCCGTCCGAATCCCATCGAACCTCCCGAGACTCGCACCGATATCCGCACCACCGATCCAACCAAATTGCACGAACCACCCGTTCGATCCATCTTGCCCATTCTGCACCATGCTTGAGTCACACGACCTCACCCGGCATCCATGATCGTTCTGGACCTCGGCTCTCCAAGCGTAGTCCCGATCCACTCACCGTTGACGTCGTTGACCTGCAAACCACCGCACAAAGAATAGACAAACAAACCGCTTCCGGAACAAGTTCTTCACAACTTGACCCACGTTAGCTCCGCAATGCAATATACAACAATAAAGCATTGAACTCCATACATGAAACACAATCAAAACACATCAATGCAAACTTGGCTAAACCTCCAAGTCATCGGCGGTCTGACCGCCCCACAAGGCCGGTCCGACCGATTTCAGGCCGGTCGGACCGATCCCACAACCATCGGACCGCCAAAAAGACTTAGCCAAATTTCCAAACGTGAAAATCCAAACCTTCGGAATTTTCAACTCAATAGAACTTTTGAATGGGAGCTCCAAAAATGATGGGACCACATCCAGGAGACTCCCCTCACTTGCCTACACAACCTATTTTTGGCTCAGCTCCAAAAACCAATTTTCGAGATAGCGGTCGGACCGGCCACCATGGCCGGTCGGACTCCTCCACGGGCGATCGGACCGCCCGACACAACCGGTCAGACCGCCTGTGGTCTGATAGCCCTGGAGCAAACCCGAAAACGCGAGATTTTGCAAACCAACAACGCCATTGCCAATTGACTCATCATCCTGAGATCGTGCACATATCCTCACGATATCCACAATTAACAACTTATTCTAGAAAAAGAATTTTGGTACGAAAACCACAAAGTTGAACAAACGTCACACCCAGCACTACAAAACTCTAAAGAAAGGGGATTTCGACACTTTTCTTTTCAAAGGGAGGTGCTAAACTCCAACACTCCAAATATTCCAAAGAAATGAACATAGTCGAAATTTTCTTCAATTAACTTTGTGAAAGGAAATTTTCATTCTCCGAACTGTCAAACGGATAACCGAGCTACCCTTATCAACAAGAGAGATAGGGCTAACATAAAGAGAACGATCTTGTCAAGAATAACGTTCACAAAGAGGCAATGAGAGCTCAGCAGCCAGAAAGGCAAGAAACTATTTTGAAAAACAAATAGGGTCTAATAGAAACCCGTAGCCCACAATCTTTGTTTGGGTGCAACCCCCGACTTAAGCATAACCAAGCACTGCAAAAGGGTTTTAACGCTTTTCTTCAGAAAAGAGATGCATCAAATTTCAACAAGCAGAGGGTTCCAAAAGGAATACATTGAGCCAATGCTTTCTCGTGTTAACGATCTTGCAACAAGAATTCTCATTAGGCAAACCATCAAACGAGTAAATGAGTCGCTCTTTTCCAATGAGAAAGAAAGAACAACTATGAAAATATCAATATTGCCAATTTACAAAGATCATTCGTAGTAAAAATAATTCGACAATCGAAAAACAATAATGTTTTCGGAGTACCATTAAAGGCCTATTTAAACTCGTCTACCAACATCATGAACCCAAGAGAAATTCATCAATCGCCACCGGACAAGAATTTGTCAAATTCGAAAATCAAGGAAGAGAACGACGTACTAAAGCAGCCCAAGAGAAATATGCAAGATCAATACACACTTGATAAAGAACTTACAAAAGAAGTCTTCCAATACCGAGATTCCAAACGAACGAATGAGTTAAATTTTCCCAACAGGGGTAAAACAAGTCTTTTGTGAAAAGAGGAATCTTGCATTTGAACTATGCTCACGTGGAGCAGAAATATCACAATAGTCGAAAGGGCAATATTTGTTTCAAAGAACGAATCAGAGAACTGCTAGAGCTTGCCTTCTTCATTAAAACCCCAATTTCAAAAGAATTCACGAACTGCCAGGAACCACAACCAGGAAACCAGATATCAGTTCGAGAAAGGCAACAAGTTCATCAATGAGCTCATGCTCAATACAGAGCTTATGGAACAGAGGTAAGAAGTTCTCTAATATCATACTACAAACAGTGGTGTAGCCCGCAAAACCGGGACATCAACCACGAACTCAATCGATCAACGCCAGTAGCGAAACGCATAACTAATGCAATCAATTATGAATATATATATTTATATCGGATCATCTCATGACGATCATAGAATAATTTCATAGATAGAAGTTATCACATCATATGATGGATTAACACATCATAGCACAACACAATTTAACAACGACTCATTAATCGAGTCACAACAATTGGAATGCGGAAGCAACAGTTTACCCAACCTCTCCTAATGTGCACAGTGTGTCAATTTAATATGTTTGAATGAACCACGGACCTAAAGCCCGCTCTGATACCAACTGTAACACCCTGGCTATTCGAAAGTCAAAATGTCACGCAAACCTATCAAACTACTAAGCATAGCATTAAAACTAGATTATCCAGATTCAATCAACATAAATTCCTAAGGAAAGACAATGAACGATCACTAGAATCATGGTAAAGAATGGATAAACGGTCATAATAACACGAACAGTCAAACGATACTAACATATGATTATTACAATCTGGAACTTATTTCAACAATTTGACTTGACTGAATGGCAAGAATAATTGTTCTGATTGGATAAAAGTGAAGTGTAGTGTGTCGAACTACCCCACCAAATCATCTTGTCGTCCTCCTCAATTACCTAATTAAAACATACAAAGCAAGGGTGAGTCGAAGACTCAGCAAGTACTAAACAAGAATAATCAAGCATGGAGTGGACAACACAATTCAGTTGAATTACGAACAATTATTGGAACACATACATGTACGTATGGAATGAATACATGAATGGATGAAATGTAAGAATGCGTTGAAGGTATGGACTTATCGACTGCATATACCGGTATAGCGAGTGATACACCCGTCGGTGTTCACTTAAGCCCGTACTTCACAAAGTATGGGGACCCAATCACCGTATGAAGAACGTTTCATACGGGTGTCCAAGTTGCCACATTGGAATGGTGGTCAACACTACCCACATTGGAATGGTGGGTTTTCAAATGCCCATGCTAGAATTGATGGGTCTTTCAAATGCCCATCTTGGAATTGATGGGACTTACTAAAAGAATCCACTTAGTGGTCATAATGAATTTTATGAATGAACATAATGATTTCTCATGGTATGAATGAATAACACACATTAGTAGAAAAGACACATGGCATTCAACAACATGTGTAAACAAGTATAAGTATGTATTCACACTCAACATAATGTACCAATAAGGCCACACTAGTCACTTGCAGTATATCAACACCATGAACAAAGCACAAGAACATTCATATAAACAACATATCATTATGCATTCCTTTGAATTCAACACCGCTAACATACAAGATTTGCCTTTTCGCGTTGTGACTCGTTAGTAGGCAACGGAGGTGTTCCCACACATGATGCCTCGCCGCCTACACAAGCATGTTCCCAAAATAAGAACAACGATATAACACTGCTACGGTGTTCTACAATAACCCCGACTATCCAATATACCGCATAGACCCAAAATAAAAATAAACTATTCAGACAGATTTCAGCCCTTCTGAGCAGCGGTACGAGAAAATTCGCCATTAATTATCTGTAACTCTAAAAGACCTGAAACCAGTGCTCACTGAATATTAACAGATCAGTCTACAAAACATTAGTTGGCGGAATACCCTGATTCGGCCAAAACAGAGGGCTAATTATCAGCTAAACACAACCCATCTACGTCCTGTCCGAATACGATCGAGATAAAGAAAACGGCGTAACTTTCAACCTATTGATCCAATGAGAATGATTCTTATCAGCTTGGAAAGATAATTTTAAGGGATAAAGTAACTTAGTTGGGTGAAGGTTCTGATTCGGCCCCTAATTTGAACAAAACCGAGGGACAAACCTACTGACCTCAGTTTTCAGACAGACCGGACAGTTCGTAATAAAAAATTCATATCTCTAAAACTACAGATCGGATTTTCCTGATCTCGGTGCCCAAAGAAAGCTAACGTTCCCAGGAATAAAACTCTAGAAGGGCAAAACCCCAGATTCGGCTTCTTAAGTAGTCTAAACAATAGATGAAAACACTAACATTTATCTGCCCAGAATTCAGAACAGTGGTAAAGAAAATATCATAACTTTCATTATACAGATCCAATGGAGATGATATTTATCAGCTTTGAAAGATAATTTAAAGTGCTACAATAACTTATTTGGGTGGAGGTTCTGGAAATGCCTCTAACTAAATGAAAACCTAGGATCAAGCCGACAGATCCTTCTCGTCAGACAGATAGAACAGCGCGCACTTAAAAAATCATATGTCCTAAACCGTAAGGCAGAATCATGTGATCTCGGTGGATATGGAAAGCTAAGAACAATACCTACAACTTTCTAACAGATGGACAGGACAGAAAACGAACGAATCTTACCCAAAATCGACGTACAAGGCGGTGCATAGCAAGGGGGAAGGGGGGCGGCTCCAAAGGGGGAGGGGAGAGAAATGTGGAGTTTAGGGTTTGGGGGTGGGAATCCCCCTTATCGCCAGCCACCACATGGGCCCCTCTGGCCGTGGCCTGCCCAGTTGCCGTGAAATCACAGAAAACCCCCCGGTGAAAAGATGATTCTGGTTTTTCGATTAGCTCCCTCTTCCGAAACTTTTTCTAATAAGCCGAATCACCTTCGGGGTATTACAGTTTGATTCCCTCGAAAGAATAGAACTTCTATAACACCATGGTATCAACTAAAGTATGTAGACCCCGCATTAATCCTATGAGTAAAAAAAGCTAGAAAATTGTAATATTTTGAGAAAAAAAACGTCCTAAGGGCTTGTGCGTAATTAAATAAAGTAGGTACATGAAAATAGAATACTTTAGATTTTTATGGAGGGGCTAGACTGTGCGAGATATAAAAGGAATGTGGGAAACGTGGATTATAGAAACTCTTAACCCAAACCCTAGTAGAGTTTTTCCCTCGTGCGCCGCCAAGGAGCCGCCTACCTTGGCCGACGCGCAGTCGTTCGGGAGCATCCCAAAAACCAATTTCCTGTGTGCCGCCGCCAGAGAGCAGTCGACCCCGGCCGACCCGTGGACGCCCGGGTGCTGCTGCCGGCCAAAGCGCCTACTCACATTGACTTCGCTGGGCGTCGAGTGCACTAGCGCCCACCTGTTCTCCCGCGTCTTCTAGTGGCTACCGCGTTGCCCAGAGCCAACACCTCTGCCATTAATTTCCTGACCGTGTACTGCTAGTTGGCATTACTTGCATGTGTGCATGCAACCTCCCATAGATGGTACAAGGCTTGGCTGCCCACGTCACCAACAATGAGGTTTGCTACACAATTTCTTTTGATGCTGCTGCTTGGTGTTAGCTAGTGCTTCATCTTTTACTTGATTGCATGATGGCTTGAATAGTAAGGAAGGAGAAGGAGAAGATTAGAAGAAAAGAAGCTGAGATACGGATTTTTGTGGGTACCGATCTGTAATTTTATTTCCTCTCAGTTTTTCTGATTTAGTTAGAGATTAGAATTGAGATTAATTAGAGGTTTTAGAATTTCCTTGTGGAGGGTCCGATTAATGCATATGTTTAGTCTGTTGTTCTATTGTATGATTTATTCGGATGCCTTAGTGGTAAATTTTGGAAATGTCATCTACTAGTTATTTGTAGATAATTTAGATATATTTCTATAGAATATTTAATCATATCGATCGGACAAGTATAATTCGAGTTATGAATTTTGGAAGACTACTGTCTTTGTAGTCGTTGTCTTCCGGCACTGTTTTGGTAGACTAGAGATTAGAAATAGTAATTGGACTAATTAGAGTTTTTGATCTGCATTAAAGATGTAGATAATTGTCTAAGGGTTCTGTAGAAACCAAGAACTCGAATTTTGGTTGGGTAAAAAAAAGTTATGAATTTAGTAAAACCCGCTGTCCCAAAGCTGACAGATCGGTCTTCTGGGTTTAAAACAGAGGGTTAGGTGATTTAATTAGAAGTCAAGGTAATCTAAGAAAATGAGGGGAATTTTGTGTAGAATTCGGGACTGGGTGGTTTGTCTTGATTGGACTTTTGAGTCGAAGGTGCGCTCTTTTTAGTACCGGGACAGCAAGGTGACTTATTCGCACAGGGAAGCGTGGTAGATTTAGGGATGGATAAGAGCGATGTCGATTGATTGCTATTCTTGATGCTGTAGCTTGTATTGAAACTTGAATATTTGATGTAGGAGATGCGTCGTGCTTGTTGCCATCTTCTAGCCAAATCATGCGTCGCAACTAGTAAAGGCAAGTGCATGGTAGACAACGATCAATGGTTGATCACTGTATTTCCTTATCACTCATTACCATTATTGTTGTGCTTTTATTTTTATTTAATTGCAAGCAATGGAATGACATAACTTTATCTTGTTGACAAACATGAGGAAAATTTGATATGATGAATATGATAAAATTTTGCATTTTTTGCATTCATAAGCATTATTGCATATGAGTAGTGATCATGATTGATCATAACTCCACGGGAGTGAAGGAGGTCCCCGATCCTTGAGGAGGAGCGAGCTAGAGAGTGAATGTTGTCACGAGCATTCACGCTATACCGGTATACGCGAAAGAAGTGCATGTGGACATGTAGAGTAGGGTTGCATTGATATGAGATAAATGGATGTGAAAACAAAGTGAAGATAACAACATGAGAATATTAATAGAAGTGCATGTGTTGATAATGAAGTTATTGAATACCGTTGATTTATTTTAGGTCGTTGTATATTCATGTGTTGGTTGAGTCGTAGACTCACCCTTGCTCTTTTGTTGTATTTAGGTGATCTTCGAGGACGCTACGGCTGAGAGCGAGTAGAGCACATGGAATAGACTCATACTTCAAATACATGATCATTTGCCGTAAGAACCTTTTTATTCAATACATGATTACTCTAGGGCATGTTAGAGGTTGAATAAAGTTTAGGTCAATGTTTTGGACTAGACTATTTGTTTCAATGATTTGGATTCATTGGTTGATGCTATTTTGGATTATTTACCTGGTTATATTTCTCCTTGCTTATTTACTCTTGCTTGATCCATAATTATGCATGTTCTTTTGTGGTCCATGGATGTGTTTATTGATGTTTTTCTTACTGAAATTTTATAGTGTGTCGATAATTATTAGTTTATAGAGTAGTTTAGTGGCATTCCGCACACGTTGTTGAAATTGAATTTATTACGATTGGTATCAGAGCGGGTTTTAGGTCTGTGGTGAATAAATTAACAACTTAGGTAAACTAAAATTGTTAAAATTTATTTTAGGGTTAGTAAACCAACTAAAATTTGCTAATGGTTAAATAATCTAAAATTTGACACACTAGTGGTACGATCATCGTTTTACGCTTCCGTTATGTTGTTTATTAATGCATGATTTTATTTTGACCTTTGAACTCATTTTGTATTGTTGATTGTGGTTGATAGCTATGCCGAGGGGTAGAGAACGTGGTCATGGTGGCCGCGGTCATGGAGGTCGGGGTCGCGGGTGAGGTTCCGTGGAGCCACCTCCTATAGCGGATGAGTCGAGAGGTGAGGGGTTGTTTGTTGACCCGCCTCCGGTTGGGGTCCAGGATGAGACCTTCGCTTTGCTGAGAGAGTTGATGGGAGAGATCCGTGCTCTAGCCCTACTCTTTTATTGAGAAGATGGAGGTTACCTTGTCGACATTTGCTCAGGAGAAGAGGTCTATTGCTGAGTATGAGGCTGAGTTCAACAACTTGGTTCGCTTTATCCCTTCGGTAGCGAACGATGACCTACAGAAAGCCAAGAGATCCCGTCGGGTCTCACCTCGAAAAATGCGGCATGTGTTGGGAGCTACTCCATTTCGTGACTACAACTCATTTGGGAGCAAGCCAGGGCATGGAGTTAGAGATGCACTCACAAAGGCGACAAGCCTCTGTGGGTCGGTTGCTTCAGTGGTGACGGAAGAGGAGCTCTAGTGAGGGAAGTGGGTCTGTTCAGCGACCTGCTTTCAAGAAATTCAAGGGAGGACCACAGTCCTCCAAGTCTAAGCAGTCGAGGCCGTTCACTTCTTCGGCGCCTCGTCCTTTTGCAGGTACTCTGGCTCTTCGTCTGTCCCTGCGGGGTATGCTTTGTTTCAAGTGTGGTGAGGACACACCGCTGCTGAGTGCTCTTGGACGGGAGAATGCCGTCAGTGTGGCCGACCGGGTCACAAGGAGCGGGTGTGTCGTCAGAACTCCGCTAGTGTGATCAAGTGGGAGCCTGTGCCATCTTCTTCTTTAGTGGGTCCTGCTCGAGAATCTTTCCAGATGATGACTGCTCCTCCTGCACCGCCACTTCCTTCAGCTTGGGCGCCTCGGTAGGGTACTCGGCGGCCGCCACCTCCAAAGACCGCTTCAGTTGAACGGTGGCTTACTCGCACCGCCACGGCCATTGTCGGGGCTCGCCGCCCGACGTCGTCTTCTTTCCCCATGGCGCCACCGAGTGTACGCCATGCCCACAATGAGTCCGTTGGTCGCCCCGATGTGGTGATAGGTACTTTGCTTGTGGATTCGTTTGATGCTTTAGTCCCTTTTGATTCAGGGGATACCTTTTCGTTTGTCTCGACGGCGTTTGCTAGGAGAGCGAACTTGAGTATGCAGTGGATTTCTCAGTCAGTATTAGTTAGCTCTCTTGGGGGAATTATTGCGAGCTCTACTGTTTGTCCTGAGTGTTCTATTGTCATTGATGGAGAGAAGTTCACGGCGAATATGATAGTTATTCAAATGGAGCCGTTCGACGTTATCTTAGGCATGGATTGGTTGCACTCTTACCGAGCTGTGATATCCTGCTTTACGTAGATCGATCTCATGTGCGCACCCGCCTGGGAGTCTTTGACCTTTCAGGGGAGTGCGCCTCCGCGCTCTCTTTCGATGTTGGCCTGATTGTTCCGGTCGTGCAGATGAAAACTGGCTTCTTTAGCTCTTCTTTGAGACACCGAGTGTGGCTTCGCAGATTGAGGAGATTCCAGTGGTTAATGATTACCCAGATGTGTTCCCAGCTGAGCTTCCGGGCTTACCACCTGCGCGAGACATGGAATTTCGCATTGATATTGTTCCGGGTACTCGGCCCATCTCGATATCTCCATATTGACTAGTACGTCCGTTTCAGGATGAGTTGAAGAAGCAGTTGGATGATTTGTTGGCTAAAGGTTTGATCAAGCGTAGTGTATCACCATGGGGAGCTCCTGTTCTGTTCACAGAGAAGAAGGATGGGAGTTGGCGCATGTGTGTTGACTACCGTGCGCTTAATGCAGTCACAATCAAGAATAAATATCCATTGCCCCGTATTGAGGACTTATTTGATCGGTTGAATGGAGCTCAAGTATTCTCCAAGATCGATCTTCAGTCAGGGTATAATCAAATCCGTGTGCATGAGCAGGATGTAGAGAAGACAGTTTTCTCCACTAGGTATGGGCATTATGAATTAAAAGTTTTGTCTTTTGGACTGACTAATGCACCTGTCGTTTTTATGGAGACCATGAACAACATGTTACACGAGTATCTGGATGACTTCGTGGTGGTGTTCATTGATGATATTCTTATCTATTCCAAGACCAATGAGGATCATGAGCGTCATTTGAGGCTAGTTTTAGAGACTTTGAGAGAGCACAAGTTCTATGCTAAGTTGAAGAAGTGTGAGTTCTGAATTTTAGAAGTGAGTTTTCTGGGTCACTGTTCGGTACCAGGACAGCAAAGGGTGACTGTTCGGTACCGGGGAAGCGTGGTAGATTTAGGGACAGATAAGAGCGATGTCGATTGATTGCTATTCTTGATGCTGTAGCTTGTATTGAAACTTATATATTTGATGTAGGAGATGCGTTATGCTTGTTGCCATCTTCTAGCCAAATCGTGAGTCGCAACTAGTAAAGGCAAGTGCATGGTAGACAGCGATCAATGGTTGATCACTGTATTTCCTTATCGTTCATTACCATTATTGTTGTGCTTTTATTTTTTATTTAATTGCAAGCAATGGAATGACATGACTTTATCTTGTTGACAAACATGAGAAAAATTTGATATGATGAATATGATGAAATTTTGTATTTTTGCATTCGTAAGCATCGTTGCATATGAGTAGTGATCATGATTGATAACAACTCCACGGGAGTAGAGGAGGTCCCCGATCCTTGAGGAGGAGCAGGCTTGAGAGTGAATGTTGTCGCGAGCATTCACTCACGCTATACCGGTATACACGAAAGAAGTGCATGTGGACATGTAGAGTAGGGTTGCATTGATATGAGATAAATGGATGTGAAAACAAAGTGAAGATAACAGCATGATAATATTAATAGAAGTGCATGTGATGATAATGAAGTTATTGAATACCGTTGATTTATTATTGTTCGTTGTATATTCATGTGTTTGCTGAGTCGTAGACTCACCCTTGCTCTTTTGTTGTATTTAGGTGATCTTCGAGGACGCTACGACTGAGAGCAAGTAGAGCACATGGAATAGACTCATACTTCAAACACATGATCATTTGCCATAAGAACCTTTTTATTCAATGCAGGATTACTCTAGGACATGTTAGAGGTTGAATAAAGTTTAGGTCAACGTTTTGGACTAGACTATTTGTTTCAATGATTTGGATTCATTGGTTGATGCTATTTTGGATTATTTACCTGGTTATATTTCCCCTTGCTTATTTATTCTTGCTTGATCCATAATTATGCATGTTCTTTTTTGGTCCATCGATGTGTTTATTGATGTTTTCTTGCTGAAATTTTATAGTGTGTCGATAATTATTAGTTTAGAGAGTAGTTTAGTGGCATTCCAGGCTCAGTGTTGGGCTGAGGTGTTACAAAAATAACATATTATTCAGAGAAAAGGAAAAATACTTGAAATTCTTACATTAATCTGGAAAAAGAGAAAAATCTCAAGCATAAACAAATTATAGGTTGGTATAGTGTACTGCTAGGGTCACATATTATAATTTTTGTACTCAACCTAGATATTAAATTCCGAGATAGATTAAGGAATCGGTTACATTATTCCCTGAGGCACCTAGCTCATAAATTCTAGAGGCTCTCGTCGTATCACCTCCCCCTCAATTGTAATTCCCCGGCCTTCTCGTAGTGTGGTCCATGTGGCCCATGAGGAGTTGTGTAGTGGGATTAGTCCCACATTATTTGTCTCAAAGTGAGTTGTAGTAGTATATAATATTTGTTTGATCCAAACGTAGCACCTCCGGGTTAACCCTTTTACACGAAGCGAGGACGAAAGTGTAAGTGAGGTGCTATGTGTGTGCGGGTCCGCCCCACGGTGGGCTGGGCATTGAGCCGATTTCGGATCAGGGTGTTACAGATGGTATCAGAGCATCAACCTTCGCTGCACGGGCGCGTGCGGGACAGGGGCGCGGGCATATGGCGCATGGCACATGTGGGCCCGGAGTGGACACATGGCATGGCATATGTGCCGCAAGACCGGACGAACGGACGCGTACCGAGGGGTGGTTCAGGTATTTATCACAGATGCGGTATCTCGCCGAGGGCGCCACCTTAAGGGGGTGAATGTAATACCCCGACCTGCTCGTAGTGTGGCCCATGTGGCCCATGAGGAGTTGTGTGGTGGGATTAGTCCCACATTGCTTGTCTTCGTCTTCCGCTGTGTTTGTTTAATATTGGCTTGTAAGCCTTTCTTGTAATCAACTCTGATATTTATTAATAAAGTTGTGCGATTTATGGATGTTACCATATCTGTTTACTGTGTGAACTAGCTACTGATCATGGGACTAGTTCAGAAATGCACAGAGGATTCTGGGGTGTTACTCCCGGGTCCGACAGAAATGGTATCAGAGCCATATCGACTGTAGGTCGTGACCTAGTTAGAATGGTCGTTAGTTGAAAACTTCAAAACTTATTTTATATAACAAGAAAAATAATATGTTCTCTCCTCATCTTGGTCATCTATCTATCTTTAGTTCCTTCATGGTATTCTTTCTTACCTAATTCTCTCTTCACCGTTTTATAATGTTAAATGGATTCTCTTTCCCTTGTAAAGCTTCTATAGATGGTCAACACGTTCTTACCATTACGTTCAAGACCACAAGACCTGGAACTATCAAGAAAACATCGTCAAATCGTCAAGTCATTCAAGGACAATATGCAAGATTTACCGAAGATTGCGATGTCAGCCTAACCATATAGTCTAAGTTTGCCAAGACTCATTCTGTGTATTGAGTCCTTTCACCAGCTTACGAGTATCGATCGAGTAGAACGTTGTATTGTTTCTTAACTTGTATCGTATGTTTTTTGGTACGTCGTATATAGATCTTTTGATCTTGTGTACAACGCTTGCTTTAAATGTGTAATCTTCTCTCCTCATAGCTTTCTTTCTCATCCTTTGCTATTATCTCTTCTCTAACAATCCATTGGACTTCTAACCCATCGATGCGCTTGGAACTTGAAGGACGAATTGATGCTTCAAAACATCAGACAATTCAACACCCTTGGACTTATGCCAACTTGAAGACAGACTCTCTGTCTCAATTCATTTATCCTATGTGCATATTCCTTCTTTCTAGCTTCTCCGAATCTCGGGGACGAGATTCCTTTTAAGGGGGTAGTTTGTAAGATCCCAAAGTTCATTACAAAATAAAATTAATAAAGTTATTATTTTATTTGATTTTGTGAAATTTAAAAGAGATTTATTGCTTTTCTTGAATTTCCTAAATTCTAAAAGTTAAAAATAAAATTTATTGAGTTTTCTGCTATTTAATTGGATTTAAATTGAAAAATAAAGTTTTAATTAATTTCTGGAATTTTCTGGTATTTAAAAATGCTTTTCCTATATTTTAAAATGAGTTTAATTACTGTACAAAAATAAATATAAATTTAATTATTAATTATTTTTATTAAGTTCAAAATAAATAAAGGAATTTCTCTAAATTTTTCTAGAATTTTGAACACTGTTTGTTATTTTCTAAAAATTTCTATTTGATTTTGTATTATCTAGCACATAAAAATGAATTGCCGTTCATAAGTAAAAGAGAAATTTTTGTTGAAACTATTTTATTTAAGATAAAATACCTATTGAACTACTCTAAAAGTTATAAAATTTTTAGACCTATATTACTATTTTTCAAGATTAAAAATAATTTTCAGCAATATAAAAATAATTACTGTATAATAATAAAATTATTATTTTTACTTTTATTATTTTATTTACGTTCAGAATCTGGTGTTTAATATCTGTGATTTATTTGGGATTTTTCGGAATTGATTTGCTATTTTTCCGAATTAATTAATGCTTTTCAATTTTGAAAAAGAATATTCCGCTGCTACAGTGTTGCGCCAAAATTCAGCCCAAAAATCCGGTCATAACTCCGGCGAGCAATTCCCGCCAAACCGTTACTCCTTTGGGCCTATAAATTAAACCGTAGCCCCTCCTCCTCATTCCCCACATCCCACACGCTCAGATTCGCGAAAAGCCTCCCGGAACTCCCTCTGCTAGCTCTTTTTCTCCAACTCCGTGACAACTCCATGAGCCCGATCTCCCCATCCGGTGCTCCGTTGTGCGTCAAATTTTAATAGTGAGTTCATCTCAAGATTCTCTACATTCCTATTCAAACCGAATTTTGATTTACATATTGTTTCACATCAGCCACAAAAGCACCGACGGTCTTCTTCTCCAACTCCGGTGACAACTCCGACGAGCCCGATCTCTCCATCTGTAGCTCCGTTGTGCACCAAAATTTACCGGTGCGTTCCTATAGAGATTCTCTACATTTCTATTCAAGCCAAATTTTGATATACATATTGTTTCACCTCGGCCACAAAAGCACCGACGGTCTTCTTCTCCAACTCCGGCGAGAACTCCGGCGAGCCCGATCTCCTCATCCGTTGATCCACTGTGTACCAAAATTTATTAGTGAGTTCCTGTTGAGATTCTCCATATTTCTATTCAAGTGGAATTTTTATTCACTAACTTTTTCACCACCGGTCACATCTTCTTCCCCAAGTCCGGTGAGAACTCCGTCGAGCATGATCTCTTCATCTGTTGGGTAATTGCGTGAGCCCTTTTACCTACATGTTCCTTTCAATATTATCTACCTTTCTATTGAAACAAAATTTTGAATTTCGCAATAATTCAGCACCGCTATGTCGTGCCATGTGACGCCAAATCATTGCCATATCACCGTCACATCACCACATAGTCTACATGGTTGTCACCCAAGCGCCACCTCACTTTCTCTCTCCAAATCAATAGCCACGTCATACCATGTGTATATTTCCTCTTTATCTTTAGAAAATCAATCTCTTAAATTCTGAAATTCGGAATTTAATCTTTTCATGTGACTTTCAACCTTCCGGAAATTCGTTCTTCTTCATACGAACTCCGATTCCATCGATTCAAATTCCTATATTCATATAAATTAGATATTTTCCTTATAGTATTTATTTTATAATTTTTGGATTTTATTTGAATTTTGTTTGAATTTGGCTTATGTACGCGTATAGATTTCGACGACTTCGGAGAGTCAGATTTCGTCGCCGTTTGAGAACAACACATAACCAAGCAAGGCAAGTTATACCTTTGATCATATTTGATCCCATTATTTAAAATTTATTTAAATTCTGTTTTAAACTATTATTGCATGCTTATTTCTATTCAAGTAATTTAATTACCTGTCTTTCAATTATAGTTATTCCCATTACCATTGTATAGCCCGCTTTGTTATTGAATCAAACATACCTTGACACCTTAGATGAAAATCTAGTTTATGCAATAGTATGACTAGAACATTTTGGGAAAAATTATGCAAAGACATGCTTAGACCAAAAATATTTAGATTGGGAAGTTTTAGCCAAATAATCAACTATTGTTTAAAACCCTATGGCATTGGTTTGTCATGGAAGATTTTGCAAATGTCTTTGAAAAGCAAAAATGAAAAGTTGGTTTGTACTTGGGCGAAATGGATGCTTGGTGGGTGCAGTTTATGCACTGCTCAATTCGGTAGGATTGTGACCTGGGGTTATTTTGAAAGTCGCCTGTCGCTTAAGGACCAGGTCTTGAGCCGCATCTTGCTAAGCCACATCGTACTACCACATGTCCTGTATGGGCAGGACCTGGCTAAATAATTTGTAACATTCCACTGTAGTTGTGCCATTTTGGTGTGTGGGTGTCGGTTAGACAAGATTCCCACATGGCGCAAGAGGGCTTGAATCCGTGGTGGTTAGCCCAATGGAAGCGAAACCTTAGCGAGGCAAGGCTACGGTGGGATGGCGCATTGTAAAAGCCTTGACACGTGCTCTAGATCGCTTACCTAAGGTAGTGAGCAAGGGATCGACGGATGCCAAACAAACTAGAGAATTCATGTCTTGTGGGTAAAGTTGTACAACCTCTGCAGAGTGTAAAACTATTCGAATAGCCGTGTCCACGGTCATGGACATGCCGAGCAAAGCCACTCAAAGTTAGACTTGATTTTGTTTTAAAATGATTTTTGCAAATGATTTGAGGATGGTTAATCCTTCGGTAAAATTAGGCGGTTAGCCATGTGATAGGAGGGTATCCATCACCATGTTTCATATGGAGGTTATCCTACTATAAAACTTGAGAATTTATAAAATGAATTTTAGTTATAGAATAACCGCTGGAACTTAGTAACAAATATTTAAAGAAAACTTTGCTTTATGCAAATTCAACCAAAAGCCTTCCTTTGATATATCCATGCATGCATTAACTCACATTCTTGGTGTAACTTACGAGCACTGTAGTTGTGCTCACCCTTGCTTCATGCAAATAAATTTGAGAGGAGAAGAACTTGGATCTCGACGACTAGGCCGCTACCCTACCGATTGCTCATGGCGCATCACCGACTCCACTACTTCTTCGCCTTCCGCTGTGTTTGTTTAATATTGGCTTGTAAGCCTTTCTTGTAATCAACTCTGATATTTATTAATAAAGTTGTGCGATTTATGGATGTTACCATATCTGTTTACTGTGTGAACTAGCTACTGATCATGGGACTAGTTCAGAAATGCACAGAGGATTCTGGGGTGTTACTCCCGGGTCCGACACGCACCTCCACTGACGCACAGTAACGACTATAACAAACCTTTAAACTAGCCATTGGAAATGCGGTGCGGTACTACTGCTATTGATCACGCGGTAGTTCCGCTCTCTAGAATTTCCGTTCTCATAGGGCAGTACTACTGTTTCTCTTAGAGGTCCAAAACTGACACTCACTGGAAATAACGTATCGCTGACTATTTTTCGGACTTACCGGGCTGCGGTAGTTCCACTCAAAAAATGCAGTCATACCGCGATGCGGTAGTTCCGCCAAATGAACTCTGGTACTTCTGCTTTCCAGGAGAGCAAACATGCTCCAAAAGGTTTCACTCTGGAAAACACTATAACACCCTGACCCAAAATCAGCTCAATGCCCACCCAACATGGGGCGGACTCAGACACATAGCACCTCACTTACACTTTCGCTTCGCCGGGTAAAGGGTTAACCCGGAAGTTCTACGTTTGGATCCAACAGGCATTATATACTGCTACAACTCACTTGAGACAAGTAATATGGGACTAATCCCACCATAGAACTCCTCATGGGTCACATGGGCCACGCTACGAGCAGACTGGGGTATTACATTCACCCCCCTTAAGGGCTGGCGCCCTCGGCAGCATACCGCATACGTGGCAAATGCCCAGAACCACCCCTCGGTACACGTCCGTGCGTCCCAAAGGTTTGACATATGCCATACCGTGTCCACTGGGCCCACATGCGCCATGCGCCATATGCCCGTGCCACTGTCCCGCACACGCCCGTGTAGCGAAGGTGATGCTCTGATACCATCTGTAACACCCTGACCCAAAATCAGCTCAATGCCCAGCCCACCGTGGGGCAGATCCGCGCACACATAGCATCTCACTTATACTTTCGTCCTCGCTTCGTGTAAAAGGGTTAACCCGGAGGTGCTACATTTGGTTCCAACAGGTATTATGTACTACTACAACTCACTTGTGACAAGCAATATGAGACTAATCCCACCACACAACTCCTCGTGGGCCACATGGTCCACGCTACGAGCAGGCTGGGGTATTACAAACACGTACTACCAACTATTCTTCGGTCAGACCGGGCTGTGGTAGTACCGCACCAACTTCTCGGTCATACCGCAGTGCGGTAGTACCACCAACATAACGTTGGTAGTACCGATTTTTCTGAGAAAAATAAAGTTGGCTGTAAAACAAGGATTTTGCACTTCGCTTCAACTCAATTTGTAAAACACATTTGCCAAATTGATGCGTGATGCAAACAAAGGTTAAAGGCAAGATTCTCAACAAGTTACAAAACACATTTGCCGACTTTTAGAATCAACACCACAAGGAATAAGGTACATAGACTAAAACCATTTACAAAATATATTTGCAAACTAAAATCACATGCTACAAGGATTATGCATGAGCCTCGACTATTTGCAACATAACGTCGGTAGTACCGATTTTTCCGAGAAAACAAAGTTGGTTGGAATACATGGATTTTGCACTTTGCTTCAACTCAATTTGTAAAACACATTTACCAAATTGATGTGCGATGCAAACAAAGGTTAAAGGCAAGATTCTCAACAAGTCGCAAAACACATTTGCCGACTTTTAGAATCAACTCCACAAGGAATAAGGTACATGGACTAAAACTATTTGTAAAACATATTTGCAAACTAAAATCACATGCTACAAGGATTATGCATAAGCCTCGACTATTTGCAAAACACATTCGCAAATATTGGCAACATGCTAAGGAGAGCTAGAGCAAGCACAATGAGTTATCAACACATGACACACTCAAGCTACTAGTCAAGACCCCTCTTAATAGTACGGCAACCTATACCAGCAATCCAGTCTCCAACGAAGCACCAAGACCGGTAAAAGACTAGGAACACATCCTTAGCCCTAGCTAGTCATACCTTTGCCTTGCATATCCTCTTGAAGCTTGATGACACACATCTTTACTTCAAGTCCGAGTCATTGACTTGATAATCATCAATTCATGATGATCTCCTTTACTTCAAGCTCTTGACTTGAATATGCATCAACCCATGATGCATTCTTTCACTTGATCTCCATCAACACATGATGTGTCTTCTTTTAACTTGATGATCAACTCATGATCATCTCCTTTTCTTGAGTATTATCAACACATGATGATTTCCTTTTCTTCGAGATCTTGATATGCATCAACACATGATGCATCCTTCACTAGCCCTCCATCAACACATGATGGATCTTCTTCACTTTGGGATCTTGACTTGAGCATCATCAACACATGGTGATCTCCTTTATCCCGAGTCTTGACTTGATGACGACCAACTCATGATGTCATCCAAAGTCTCCATCACCATGGAACATAACCTATTCATCTAACTCATGGACAAAAGTTAGTTCTATATGATTGTCATTAATTACGACAACATACTATTAACTCATAATGGCGGGTCTAGATTCTTCAATCTCCCATTTTTGGTGATTGATGACAAATCCTTTATCAATAACAACATTTGGATATAAATCATCATAAGATAATAATTGAAGCTATTGAACTATATCCATGCATGGAATAAGGTGAAAACATCCAAATATTCTCCCAAACAGCATCGCAATGTGTTGTTTTTTTGTCTGCAAAGGTGGAAGTATGTGGCATGATAGTGTGCGATCTTTTTGGTCTAAAAAGGTGGCATGGCCTAGTGTTGTCTTTTCATTCTGAAAAGGTGTCGTGATAGAGTGTGGTCATTTTGTTCTGAAAATGTAGCGTCGACAAGTATGCAAAGATCCCTACAAGATCTTTCCGGATATTTCACCAAAGAGGAGGTGATACAGACCTAGAATGTAGAGCTGTATGACTATGGCGTAGTTAGCCATTTCACTGGCCATCCTACCTGGGAGCAACTCATCTAGGCTGCATACATTGCTAGGCTGATGGGAAAGGTTGGACAGCAGTAGATACGGTGTATCAGGAGTGACATGGACCAAGCAGAAGAGTGGTGTTGCACGAAGAAGTGCTCAATTTGTAGGGAGTCTAGGCATACCTTCAAGAAATGCCCTACAAGAAGTGCACGGGATGAAGGAGAGGTCAGTTGTCCAGATAGCAGCCACTAGAATGGTTAATGTTATCGAAATATGTTATGCTGAATGTTTTGTAATGTCATTGTGATTTATCAAAAAACTATGTGATGCCATCCTGCTGGAATGTGTTGTAACATCATTGTGATTTGTCGAAAAACTATGTGATGACATTGTTCTGGAATATTTTGTAATAGCATTGTGATTTGTCGAAAAATTATATGATGATGTTTTGCTTAAAAATATGTTGTGTTAATATTGTTTCTTATTATTGTCTTATTATATCGTGCATCCAATTGTATTGTGTAACTTATGTTGTTTCTGTTTCTTACTATGTGATATGTTTAGTTGGTTGGTGATGTGTGGCGGTTCGGACGTTGGAATGGAGCGGTCGGAAATAAGCTGTCCAAAAATAACAGTAGAAATTTAAATGAAACAGAACTAAATGTTTAGGCTGAATTCTGCATACAAAAACAAAAAAATTTCAGGACCCTGGTCGCCAGGTGAACTGGCGACAGGCCTCCTGTCGCCAGTCCAATTGGCGATAAGGGCCATATCACCAGTCATCAACTCGACTCAATCAAATGTGAGCAAAAATACAATTTTAACTAGCCACTAGATTACGCAAGAGAAAAAAAAACAAAATAACTCTTATTAACACACATTAGCTATATGCCTATATATTACACAATATATTCGGTAAACAAGAACCATCTCAATGTCTGGACATATGGACATACTCGATCTCGACCATCCGATCCGAAATGGGCCATTTGAGGTGGGTGCTCCCACCTCCCACTTACGTGATTTTGTGGGAAAAAGCTGTGCACCGATTCTTTGCTTGCTCTCCCATCTCAAAGTCTCAAATTCTTCGGCTCCTCCCCATTCCCAAATCAAAGGCAGGGTTAGGGTTAGGGAGAAAGACGAGTAGCCCATGGTCCACGCCATTGCTGCGATGCATGTGCTCACACATTTGCGGCGATGCCCTGCACATCCCGCCGCCCACCGCCTCCCCTATGGCCATCCCTAGTGAACACATTTCGAGAAGAAGCCACACGCAGAGGTGCGCTCGGAGTCATCGTTGTGTGCTCCATGCCAAAGATTTGGGTGATTTCTTTTTGTTTTGATTGATTTGGGTGGTTTCTAGAAGCAAGAAAATTTGCAAATTCCATGGTATTAGTGAGGATTAATGTTCCTCTTGGTTCCATCAAGGATGTATTACTACTGTGTTGTAAAAATTATAGCTTTTCTGTTGTCCTAATGGAAGCATATGTTGGTGATATGCCCTAGAGGTAATCATAGAGATGATTGTATCACATCTATGTTTATGAGTTATTGAATAAGTGTTATTCGCTTCCTTGAATGAATCATTAGTTATAAAGATTAATGAGTATGTGACTTGTTGGTGAAGCTCTTTTAACTTATGATGACACCGTTCTAAATGTATCCCTGGTCGAATGCTACTGGTCAGAACATTAGTGACTCTATCGACCAGCACATGTATTGATTGATGACCATATTTCACCGGTCATGGATATATGAAACACATGTTAGAGAACATGGTGTTAGATTGACCCACCTTGAGATACTGTTGTGATTGTTATGATTTTATGTGTCATCAGCTGGTCTCAAGCAATGATGATGTATAATCCTTAGACCTAAGATCAGCATGGTTTTTTACATGCGTAAGAGTACACTTTGGGGTTGCCAAACGCTACTCCGTAACTGGGTAGTTATAAAGGTAGCTTTTAGGTATACTATGAAATGTGCGGAGGAATGTGACTAGTCGGATATGGTATTTGCCCCTCCTAACATAACAGGATAGATATCTCTAGGCCCCTCGATGTGATCGGATAAAGAAAGTACATGCCCATGCCACTAGTGGTCGAAGAGTTCGACCACATGAAGTTATCCGACACTCAATCGAGAAATTATTGAACAGTCCATGGATGACATAATATCTCACCTGGAGTTCAATCAGATATCGTGAGGAAAAAGGAGTATGCACAAGCAGGTCATTCAGTTCGATCAAACACGGACTAGTCGTGTGGAGATACGAGCTGGTCGTAGGCTGGTCGAACATGATCACTAAGTGGTCGAAACCTGGTCGTAAGGAGTTACGAACTGGTCTAGACCAAATATGAGCCGGTCATAGGTCGGGTCGAACATGACCATTAAGTGGTCAAAATCGTCGTAAGGAGTTACAAACTAGTCAAGACCAAATATGAGCTAGTCGTATAGAGATACGAGCTGGTCATTAGTGATAAGGACCTGATCATAGATCATGTTGCATTAAGGTTCGTCCGATATAATTCGTATGTATTCGGGAATCGTTATGTCCTACTAGGAGCCGCTAACGACTCGTAATCGGAAATGAGTTTCCGAGTCACAATCGATTACGCATAAACCTAACGGGTCACACACTTAACGGGTTGGAACAAACCAGTAAGATACGATTCGTCAAACATGTTCAAATAGGATCCGTCATGGGCACTATATAAAGAGATGCTTAAGGCTATTGGGGAGAGAGGAGACACACGATACGAGTTGACGTGAGTTGCTCCAAACCCTAGCCGCCATCTTCTTGAGAGAGCCTTCCCGTGCGAGTTGGTGCTAGCACACCGGCGTATGTTGTTCCTTCCCTTGACGTGTGGATATCGTAGAGGCACTACTGCGGCTGCTGTTGGGCTTGTGGACAATCCACGACCTTGGCGAGGAACTCGATTGGTTGCTGGAGAGGACGATTGACTACATGGACAATCGACTATGACCACTTCATCAACACGCTCTTCGTTAGACCAGGTTGCTCCCACTCTTCTTCCGCTGCACTGCGCGTCTACTGGTAATGATCTGTGATCTCTTGCTTGCATGGCTTCCTAGTTTACGTGGTAGAATTTTTGAATTACCAGCTAACGTAGTCTACCCGTATCCCTACAACATGTACCTCAAACCTTATACCTTTTGCTTTATGAATGGATGAAGGAAGCTTGTACTTGAAGCATGCATATTTTTTTGGGAAATTTTGTATAGGATCTCTGTTCTTGAGAATTGGAATGTGGTTGTGTGTTGCATCTTTCGTCAGTAATGTTCTGTCTGGGCCGCAATTTCTGATTTTTGTGGAACCAACTCAAGCTACTGATATGGGCTGCAATCATAGAAAGTAGCTTCAAGCAACAGCATCAGCATCAGGATGGACAAGAAAACTTTTGCAAACAATGATGAACAATATCAGATTCACTGCTATCAAGAAGACGAATAAAATCAGGCAGAATGACCTCAAATAATGGCCGAGAAAACTATGCAAATGCTGATGAATAGTGTTAGATTCATTGATACCAATAAGGAAAAAAATTTGGCAGCATGACCTCAAGTAATGCACACACAATGCACCTGGTACTGTTCTCGATGTGTCCAATGCAAACCAACACACAAAACGGCCTATTGGATGCCAAAGTTGATGAGGCGGGGTGGATGGCGACGTTGATGGAGGCGGCGGTGCTAATTAGTTATTTGAGTCGCAGAGGGGCAGTAGCGCGATGGGCAGGGGCGATACTGAGGGAGGGGGAGGCGGCAATGGAGGCCGGCGCGCGGTCGACGGATCATCGCGGGAGCAGGGCTGTGGCCTCCCCCAACCCTTGCTCAGTCACGGGAGGAAGGGGATCGAAGGTGCTCGGGCTGGGAAGATGGCACCCAGGAGGGTTATCGCAAAATTGTCTGAAACATGTGCAAGGTAAAAAGCAAAATGGCGTAAGTGGGCTTTGGGAGCCGCCCGCCTCCATCCAGCCCATCCGTCTCGGATCAAACGGTCCGAAGTGAGTTTGTTCATATGTCCACGAATTAGGCCATGTTCACCGGATATCTTACTTATATATTGATAGACCTCTAATCTATAAGATAATAACTATACAATTTTACTCACAAAAGGCGAGTAGGAAACTTTCATTGATATAGAGTTGTATGTTAGTACACACAAGGAAAATTTCAAAGTCAAATATGTTCGTATTTGAAAGAAAAAAAGAGGCAAATTAGCACTCACAAGAAGTGCACATTGCAAAAATTCTAAAAATCATGAAAAAAAAATATGTGGTCATATTCATAGTCAAATACATCCGAGAGAACAGAAATTAAAAGTAGCACTCAGCATATATCATGCATGTATGTCTTATCTTAACTAATAAAAGAAAGGGTTTACTTCCACGCAACGGAATGATGGTCCCAACTCCTCATATGAAAAGAAATCCAACGAATATGAACAGCTTGCGAGTCCCTTGCCCACCCCAACCGCTTTTCTACCTTTCTAACCGCTTGCCACTTCCCGTCCCCATCAGCCATCGCCCCCCCTCCCCCACCTCGCTTCCGTTCCATATCTCCGGTCAGCCACCACCGTCACCATCGACGCGCGAAGGCATTAGCGTGAAGGGAGGTGGAGGTGGCGGCGGGTCTGATGGAGAGGGCGGGGGAGAGAGGGAGGCGAGGGGGACGGGAGTGGAGAGGGCGGCGATGGAGGGAGGAGGGACGGGAGACAGAGGTAGAGGCTCATCACCCCGGCCCGCATCGGCAGTGACTCAAACCCTGACATTGCTTCTGCTCCACGTCCCCAGTCAGTCGCCATCGACGCACTCGTCAAAAATTGATATTTACTGCATGGTTTAGGATCCTATCGGTTAATACATTTCACATTCTTAAAAAAAAAAAAACTGTTGCAACACAGACACCCTACTAGTACTGTTATAACCGGACTGGTTGTCCTTATATCTCACAGGGCAGTTGAATTCCACCGTGAAAATTTTCAGGTATGTACTACTACAAATACAATGTACCTTTCAGAATTGTTTAATATTTTTTGAAGCAGTACAATGCGGTACGGATTGTTCGACCGTACCTTGAGGTGGGCAGCAGATCACTTTGGTACCTGTAGGAAGCAGATTTGATGCCAACGTAATGCCCTATGTATTTCTGAAAGTGCAGATGTACTATTCCAAAATCGATGGAAAAAATTGTGGACGTAATATTAATTGTACGTTCAGTAGACATGAAAATTTTCGTAGAAAAATAAATCTGTATCCGAGATAGCAAGAAAAAGTAGCACTCATGCATATTGTGTGCTATCCATTAGATTGCTGGTCTTTATTTATATCTCACAAGTACAATACAACATCTATTAATGATTTCACCAGTTCTGTTGTACCGTGTAATACGCACTGCACCATAGTTTACATTTATGTAATTTCGATTTTAAGTCTAAACTTGCAAATTCTACCAATTCATCTTCAATTAAAAGTTGTATATAGCACCGTATTTCAATTATGACTTGAGAACTCTATATTTGTAAATAAATGGTGGGATTGAAGGTACCTTATTCGTTTTGCGGGCAAGAAAAATTCCAGAATAATCCTTAAAAAGAAAAAAATAATATAAATTCTCTTATTAATTGAGAGAAAAATAGAAGGATATACACCACTTACTTTGGTCGAACAAGATGATAACTGTGCGTATTAAATAATATATAGATGTGAGTTGTATGACAAATACAATTGTAATTTCAATCATAAACATTTGCATTATATAACAAAGAAAACTTTATCATAGCATCTAACCATGTGTGGGGACACTACAACACGGATTGGGATTGGAGGGCGTTTAATTTAGCCAGGCGTTCAGCCTAAATGCCACCAAATAACAAATTCGCGGCATTTATATTAGTTTGGGGCACTTAATATAATGGTATTTATAGGTGCCGACTTATAGAGTACAATGGCACATATAAGCATCGGTAAATCCCTAATCAACAAGGGCATATATTAATGCCGGTCTAGATCACAAACTGGCGCTTATAAATGTCGGCTAAATAAAGCAAGAAGGGCATATAGCATTCGCGAAGTCGAGAAAACACGACGCTTATAAACGCCAATGATTTCAAACGCCGTAAGCTAAAATTTTAAGCGGGACTAAATAGCTTATGGCGGAGGACGCCAAACCTTCTAAAAATCGAAGCCAACACGCCGTCGCCTCCTCTCATCTTTCTCTCCCCATCGCTCTTCTCATTCTTTCTCCCCATGCGCCTCCCTCCTCCCTTTCTCATCCTCCCGACGCGCGCCGCCCCCTCCCATCGCCTCCCTTCCTCCCCGCCCGCCCCTTCCTCCCAAGCCTCCCTTCCTCCCGGCCGCCACCCTCCCTGGGCCGCCGCCTCTCCCTCCCGCTCCGCCCCTTCCTCCCTCGCGCCTCCTGTCCTCCCGGCCGCCACCCTCCCTGGGCCACGCTTCTTCCACCCCGCTCCGCCCCTTCCTCCTCGCCGCCTTCCCTCCCCCCCCCGCCGCCCTTCCTCCCATGCGCGCCCCTTCCTCCCCGCCTCCCCTCCTCCTTGGCCGCCACCCTCCCAGCCGCCCCTCCTCCAGGCCTCCCAAAGACCGCCTCTCCTTCGTCCCGGCTCGTTGTCACGCGGCTCAGACAGCAGCGAGGTGACCTCCGAGTGCAACACCTGCAAGGTAAGAATTTCCTCCGCGCCGCGCCTCCTCCCCCAGGGCCGCCCTTCCTCCCCGCTCCGCCCCTTCCTCCCGCGCCTCCGTCCTCCCCGGCCGCCACCCTCCCAGGGCCGCCCTTCCTCCCCGCCTCCGCCCCTTCCTCCCGCTCCACCCCTTCCTCCCGGCCGCCACCTCCCTGGGCCGCCTTCCTCCTCCCATCTCCCCTTCCTCCTCGCGCCTCCGTCCTCCCGCCGCCACCCTCCCACGCCTCCTCCTCCTTGGCCGCCATCCTCCCAGGCCGCCTCCTCCCAATTTCCCAAAGATCGCCATTCGTCCCACTCGTTGTCACGCCGGCCAGACGCAGCGAGGTGACCTCCGAGTGCAAGTGACTCCAAGGTAAAATTTCTCTCTCTTTTTGTGTGTGTCAATGTTTGAGCTTGATTGACCGGAGGATTTGTAAATTGTACTAATTATAAACGAAACCTCTGACCAAACGGTAATAATTGGAGGCGAGATTAGCGGTTTTAGAAGTGTCATCTCTTTGCCTGTGTTGGAGCAGCGCCAATGGCCAATGGGACACCACCAGCACATTATATTTGTTTGCTGGAAGCAAGTTGTAGTTTTGTAGACCAAGTGGTGATTTGAGCAGTGATGCCTCAGGATTTTGTAACTTGACAGAGTGATTCTTTACTCATTACATGAGTACATGACAATAGTGAATTCAGGTATTTCTCGTTAGGAAAAGGGAACAAATTAGGCATTGATAATCACTGAACTTATCTGTCAGGAGAAATTATCCAATAGTTAACTTTGATGTTATTACTGTCTGATTGGTACAGTCGATTTTGACAGTAACTCACAGCCATATCAAAGTGAGCCAATATAGATATGCACACTGTGCAAATATAGATCTGCACACTGTGTTAATCGTGTACAAATGCTATGTTTATATGATTGCTCTGAATAAATTGTATTTCCGTGCCTCATAGATTGGTTATTTGTTTGACGTAAGGAAAAATACATTTTCAGGGGTATGTTTAATGGATGTGACTATATATGTCTTCATAGTACACACTCTACCATATCTTGAGAATATTTGATCCCTGATTATAGAGGAAAACTAAGAAATCATATATGTGACAACATATTTAGACATTGTTTTTTTTAGTTTCCATGACTAGTTTAAAAGATGTGATTTATATTATTACATGATTGTGAGTTTCAGTCTTTATGATTAAGGTTGGCTCATTTCGATTGCATGATTTTCTTTTGTTAAGAAAATCCCGGTTTGGACCACCGGGATTGCAAAATATCCTAACTAACATAACCATTATCACAAAATGTTCCTCCGGTTCAGGAAGCCCTATGTTACCCACTGATCCTATTCGAAATTTCAACACCTTCCAAATAGCCATTTGATATGATTGAAATCAAAATATAATATTAACTATTTTTCAAATGGGCAAATTGAGATTCAAAAGCATGTGATGAGACAAGCTACATGTTACTACATGTTCTAGTTAATGCATTGTTGGTTTGTATAGGCATATCATATCTTCTTAGTTGTACTCCATAGATAAAACTATAAATAAAAATGTTATACTTACTGCCAATTTTGAGAAGCTCCTCCAATGATCCGGGCAGATTGATGAGCTTTCTATCCCATATTGCAGAATTTGTTGCATTATGAGGAGAAATGTGGATTGTCACTCTTTTTAATTATTGATTTTGTGCAAACACAATTAATCCAGACATCATGATTGATGAGCTTTCTATCCCATATCTGGTGAGTATTTTAGCTCTAGGTTCAGCTAAACTTTGGTCGAAACTTGTATTTGGAGGTGATTTGTTGATGAAATTTTGGATCTATTGTGTGTTTTGGTGGCCTCTGATGGGGATATTGAATATGTTTCTTTTTTCTGTAGCTAGGAAAGGTTGGTTTATTTTTGGACTTCATTCAAGCTAATGCTCCTTGATTTTGTGGTTTAGATGTAGAGCTTGGCATAAGGAGCAAACTGAGGAGGAGGCCAAGTAAGGACGAGGAGCAGAAATTACGACGCCTTTTCGACCTCACCTGCCACTTTGGCCTCGGTGTGCTGGTGAGGAGGACCGCACAAATCTTCAAATCTTTCCTTTTTACATGAATCTTCTAGTTAGTTTTTTGGCCTGTTACTGCTCTAGCCTGGGTGTCTTGGATTTAGACAAAACCAGAAAGTCTGTTCTAGCCCAGCTCATTAATCTTAAGCTGTAATTACTTGTGTATGCAAAGATCAATAAACAATTCTTTTGTAAGTCCTGTCCTAGCCCAGCTTGCAAAATCAAAACTACGCATGATTGAAACTCCATTTTGATAATTAGTATTAACTAAAGATTAATGAATTGTAAACCTGTAGTTTTAATTGTGTAACTACAATTTAAACACACACATCATCTTGTTCACAATCTCATAAAAAAGCAAACTTCAGATTTTGCAATCTGTCTGAGTAGCCACTGTGCCATGTTCCCTTTTCTACATTACTATCGGGCACAACAATTTCATTAGTTCCTCTCACTTAGTGCTAGCAATTGGTGAGTTAACCTCCTAAATTAATTGAGAATACTCTAACCAAAGAATAGCACTTTTCTTGTGAAGGTTTAGTTTAGCAAAACTCAATTTGCAAGTCGTCTGCTTTGATTTTGTAACTCGCAACTGCAGCTTCATGTCAACCGTGATCTGTTGATTAGTGTTCTGAATGTTAAGTGATAGATTAGACTTTGAGTTCTACTTAATTGGCTGTAGCTTAGTCAAGAATATCAATTTCTCATGGTCTAAAATAGCAGCAAGATTTCTTTTGTTAATCTGCCTTTTGCTTTTCCCAAATCAAAATTGCAGTTCTGTTAAAATCGAATTGAAAAGCTGCAATCGTGATTAACCAAATCTGCTCATTAGTGTTAACTAGTGTTTAGTGAAGAGTTAGACTTTAAAGTATACTCATTTAACTGTAATTCAATCCAAGAACATCAATTTTTCATAGCATAATATAGCAACAAGTTTACTTGTGTGAATCAGACCGCTTCTCGGTTTTACAAATCGAGAACCGCAATTTCAGTTCAAACTAAAAATTTACCATTAGTGTTAATTGATGGTAAGTGAGGAGCTAGACTTTAAATATTACTCATGTAGCTGGAACTTAATCAAAAATACTCATTTGTTTATAGTATAACAACTCAGTGAGCTATTCTTTTGAAATATGTCCAATTTACAGTTTTGATGAAACCTGAAGCTGTAGCTAAATTTAAATTCCAATTGCTTTCTTGCTGTCACTGCTGGTCTTGCCGACAGCATGCAACAAGTTGTAGCTTTAGCAAAGTATTTTGCTTATAGTTGACATAAATCACAGATTCATTTTAACTTGTCCTGCTTTCGCTTTAGCAATCAAACTATAATGCAGTGACACTGGTGCATGCTAGTTTCTAAAAATTTAATTGTGATCTGTCAATAGTTAGTTACTTCGGTTGCACAAGGGGCAAACAATAACATTTGGAGTGGAGTAATTGCAGTAGCTTCGGCCGTATTTTGTAGCAGTGCATCATTTTATGTCCATTGCTGTGCTCATTTGTCTACTTCAACATCAACTTGATTGCCACCATGGTTCATAATGTGTTGCATGTTCATGCTCACCACTTCGCCAGTTATTAGTAGTAAAATAGTGCTATTTTCTGGACATGATTTGTTTTTGGACTGCATGTGAGCTAATGCCATTGTTACTTTTGTTGTTTTGATGTAGTGATTGGCACAAGGAGTAAACTGAGGAGGCTTTAGTGAAGGTGGCTGCATCGAGTTGCAACTGTCCCATTGTTAGTGTTATCCTGGTGAGTTAAGATTTGATATGCTTTACACATATTAGCTAAGTATCATAATATTTTTATGATGTATGCAGTAATATCTATTTACTAGCAGCACAAAAAAATGGACAAGAAATGGATGCATTTACCTAGGCACACGATCGAGTACCAAAATGGCATCAAGAAATTTATGGAGTTTGCATTTTCCAAGTCAGCAAGAGCCGACACAATCCGTTGCCCCTGCAACAGTTGTGCAAATTTGTATTGGTTAGATAAGAGTACAGTGTATGATCATCTGATTTGCAATGGCTTTTTGGTAGGATATAGTGAATGGATGTTTCATGGTGAGGATTGGTTTTCTCAGCCTTTTGATAGCTCAAATCCACAAGTGCAAACTGATATGGATAATGAAATAGATGCCATGCTTAGGGAAGGACTTGGATTTTTTGATGATAGTACTACAGATGTAAATTGTAGCGATGACGAGACAGAGCAAGATGTAGATGTGGAAACATACTACAGGTTGACCAATGAAGCTAGCAAACAGTTGTACCCAGGTTGTGAGAGGTTCTCAAAGCTACAATTCATTGTTAGACTTCTGAACATAAAAAATTTATGGGGAGTAACTAATGCCTGTTTTGATGAACTTCTTGCACTTCTAAAGGAAGCACTTCCTAAAGGTGAAAGTTTGCCCAAAAGCTATCATGAGGCTAGAAAATTTATCAAAGATGTAGGTGTTGGATATGTCAATATTGATGCTTGCATAAATGATTGCATATTATATAGGAAAGAGTATACCAATGCTTCTTCATGCCCAACTTGTGGCACTTCTAGGTGAAAATCAAAAGTTGGTCTAGATGGAAAGCATGTGCATAGAGTTCCTATGAAAGTTGTTCGCCATTTTCCACTTAAAAGAAGGCTACAAAGAATATTTATGTCTCCAAAGACAGCATCTGATGCTAGATGGCATAGCGAATGTCGTATGAAGGATGGCTTCTCGAGGCATCCAAACAGATTCTACTGCATGGAGGGACTTTGACTTTAGACATCCAGAGTTTGGTTCTGAATGTCGCAATATTAGGCTTGCTTTGGCAATAGATGGTTTCAATCCATTTGGAACTTGTAGTGTGTCCCATAGCACATGGCCTGTAATTTTGATTCCATACAATTTTCCACCATGGATATGCATGAAGCCATCAAATTTCATTCTCTCTTTACTAATCTCTGGCCCAAAATCCCCTGGAAATAATATGGATGTTTATCTCCAGCTAGTAATTGAAGAACTTCATTACTTGTTTTGTAAAGGTGTAAGGACATTTGATGCATCTTGTTCGTAATGGTTCACTCTACGTCTCGCAAAGATATGGACCATTAGTGATTACCTAGGTAATGCATACTTATCTGGAAGGAAAACTAATAGAGAGGTATGTTGTGCTACTTGCTACTCTGGAACTTGTTTCCTAAAATTAAAACATGGGCACAAATCATGTTACATGGGGCACCGTAGGTTCCTACCTTTGAATCACAAGTTTAGGCACGAAGCAAAGGCATTTGATGGAACAAAAGAGTTGAGAGAAGCTCCTACTCCAATTTCTGGGTACGATGTGTCCGAGCAAACAAAAGATTTGCACATAGTCTTTGGAAAGCTAGAAGAAAAGAAACGTATGAAGAAGCGGCAGTGGGGATGAGGAGATAAAACCCAAGTGGAACAAGAGATCTTGTTTCTTTCAGCTACCTTATTGGGAGACCCTTCTAATACGGCATAATCTAGATGTGATGCATATTGAGAAAAATGTGTTTGACAACATTCTAAATACTCTTTTAAATGTTGACAAAAGTCAAAGGATGGTCTAAATGCTCGCCTTGATCTCCAAACGATGGGTATAAGGCCAGACCTCCATCCAATAGCACAAGGAAATAAGACTTATTTACCACCAGCAATCTTCACAATGAACATATCAGAGAAAAAAATGTTTTGTCAAGTACTAAAAGATGTTAAGTTTCCAGATGGCTATGCATCTAATTTACTCAACAAGGTTCTTGTTGATCAAAGGAAAGTAATTGGTCTTAAGAGTCATGACTGCCATGTTATAATGCAACACTTGCTCCCTCTAGCCATAAGAAGAATTTTGCCACAAAAGGTTTGCATGGCATTGATTCGCTTGAGCAACTTTTTCAAGCAAATATACTCCAAAGTTATTAGTGTGAGTGAGATGGAAAAGTTAGAA
The DNA here is from genome assembly GCA_036346395.1 of Hsuehochloa calcarea. Classification (NCBI taxonomy): domain Eukaryota; kingdom Viridiplantae; phylum Streptophyta; class Magnoliopsida; order Poales; family Poaceae; genus Hsuehochloa; species Hsuehochloa calcarea. Next base: position 185,886 of record JAYEVG010000040.1, on the reverse strand, counting down.
TTTGATATTGCTGAAACACTTTGTCTCCTTGAGAAGATTTTCCCACCTTCCTTCTTTGACATCATGGTTCATTTGTGCGTCCATCTTCCAACTGAAGCTAGGCTAGCTGGACCAGTACAATACCGAAATATGTATCCTATTGAAAGGTGTGTTGACTAAAACATATTAATGTATTTATAATTATATATCTCTTAATATACTAAATGTATGCTTTATTTTGTAGATACCTAAAGAAGTTAAAATCAATGGTTCGTACACGGAGTCACCCTGAAGGATCTATAGCTGAAGGCTATGTGCTCGATGAAAGTATTACCTTCTGCTCACGATACTTGCATGGTTGTCAGACCAGGTTCACTCGCAAAGATCGTAATGATGACAATAATGATAGTTGCACAACTAAACTACCATACCTTAAAAGAGTAGGTCGTCCTTTGGTGGGTTGTCACATTAGTAATTTGGACAACATATCTTGGGTTCAGGCTCACAGATATGTTTTATTCAACTATGAGCACATTGGGCCATATATGAAGTATGTTATCCTATTTTGAGTTAGTTTTTTATTATTTTGCTTTATTACTATGCTTAAAATGTTCCAAATACATGCAGAAGCACCTTGATTATCTCTCACAGAGAAACATCTTAGAAAGCAATATGTAAAACGCATTCACCATGAAACTTTCCACACATGGTTGGCTAAATATGTAAGTATATAATTTTAGTTTTGAGACAAATTTAAGTGGGTATTCTACCATATTTTGTTGTAATGAACTATTATCATGTTTATAGGTAGATCAATTGGCTACTGAAGATAATGAAGTCCTAGAAGAATTACAAGTCCTAGCCAAAAAACCTTATAGAATGGTGACCAAATACAACAGTTATGCTATAAATGGTTATAAGTTTCAAACAAGGAGTTACGGTGAGGGAAAGAGCACCCAAAATTTTTGTGTAGCTGTGGTTGCACAAACATCAAGCTTCTCTAGTGCTAAAGATCAGAACCCAATAATTGGAGAAGTTACATACTATGGTATCATCAAAGAAATTATTGAGCTTAATTACTCTGATAGGGGATCAGTCGTGTTGTTCAAATGTGATTGGGTTGATACAGTTCGAGGTAAAGGTATCAAAAAGGACAAATTTGGAGTAACACTAGTGAATTTCAGCCACTTGCTAAATAGAGGTGACAACATTTCTGATGAGCCATTTATTCTTGCGAGACAAGCTACACAAGTATACTATGTGCAAGATCCCATTGATAAGGAGTGGCACGCTGTGGTATTTTCAAACCCAAGAGATGTTTTTGACTTGGACTCAAGAGATGGGGATGATGATATTGACTTAGACTTCTGTAACGAGCCCATAGAACATTTAATTGATGACCTACCTATTAATTTTGGTGATGATGATAATTGTGCTAGGACAGATATTAATGGGTCGATCGTTGATGAGCCATTGACAACGCAATTAATTCAAAGCGGTAGAAATTCAATTGATAATATCTTTGTCCTTTTGTAATTTCTGTACTTGTGATTACCATGTTTATAACATAATATTTTGTTGTTCATGTAGGAATGAAGATGTCAGGAATGAAAAACGCACACGCAGAAATTAAAGCACCTTATGAGATTGAGCGTGAAAATCGGATAAAAAATAATAATGATTTTCTGAAGAAACTGAATCTTCGAACAATACAACTTCCTGGTGCAAGTTCATCTCATCCTCAAAAGACATCCCTGCCTAACCACCCAGAAGAAAGGGAAGTTGCTGTAGATCCTGATTATGTTGCAGAAAATGAAGAAATGGATGACAACGATGACGATGATAATGACAATGTGGATGATGAGACCAATGAACAAGATGGAGTCCATTATGAACCCGTGGAATGACTCAAGGTATGTTTCAGTTGTTGCTCTCTAGTGAAACTAAATATACCTTAACAAGTATAATTAGTTTATGTCCAACTTTAATTTGAAAAATTCAGTGCAACTGACTAAAGAAAGGAATGTGAGGGGTCCTACAAAGATGAAGTCAATATTTGCAACTCAGGGAAAGGTCAAGATTTATGTGAAGATTAATCGGTATGGCCAACCATGTGGGTTAAAAACATGCAACTTCACAAACTTCATTGCCAGCCTAGTCAAAGGAGGTGATCTATCCTTGATGCACAAAGATTGGAGGATGGTTAAAGATAAGAAGAAGATCTGGACTTTAGTTAATGTAAGTGCTCGTAATCCTTGGGACTATTTTTTGTATTCATATGTTGCTTGTGTCATGCCATTCATGTGTTTATGTTGGTTATATAACTTAAACTGCAGAAATATTTTTGATTGATCCTATATGTGAAGATTGGGTGATGGCATCTGCTTCCAAGAAATGGCGTGACTTCAAGAACACATTAAAGAAAAAGTATTTTGATGAAAATCTAACCGTGGAGGAGAATGTTGCAATGGGTTGTAACAACAGGATTCCTGAGCCAGAATGGACATGGCTTGTGAAGCATTGGTCTAACGAAGAGACAAAGGTTTATATACTTTCATATTTGAAGGGAAAGATTTATATTTAAGTAAAAGTGTTGTGTACTATTAGGCTAACATGGGAAATGTATGTTTATACTTTAGACTAAAGCTCAAAGGAATAAAGGAATTCGCCAAAACCAAGTCAATGCACTTCATACATGTGGATCAAGAAGCTATGCTGTGGTATCAGATCAATTGGTGGGCACCATTACTACAGGTTTTTTTTTATTGTTTCTCTTGTCTTCAAAATTGTATGAATGATCTTTCCTATTGGTAATGAATCTCAATCAGGAACAAGAACTTTGTCGTGAACCTTCCCGAGCTGAGCTATATATTGTTACACACACTAAGGCAAATGGACAGTCCATTAATGAAGAGTGTCAACATAAAATAGTAAGTGTTAATACATGTCATATATGTTAGTTTAGATGTTCTCATGTGTGAGATTGTTGCAGGATGAGATACGGGAAAGGATCGAGAACGATGATAGCCTTACATTAAAAAAAATTGAAGATGGTGACTTGTATGTCAACCTCTTTCCAAAGGAGCAAAAGGAAGAATACGTGGGTTGGGTTTATTACGGTGGATGTAAATCTATTGCTCTAGCACGAGCTACGTACCGCAATGAGGCAAATGGAGGTGGAAAATGCACACTCAAAGAGAGGATGGAGAATGCCGAACGAGATGTGAAAGATCCAAGAGAATTATAATGAACTAAAGAAAATGCTCTCGGACATGCAAGGAGCAGGATCGCAAGGTATAGGATCCGTTGGTGCTAATAATGGAGCCGGATATGTTGGTCTTGATAAAGGTGCAAGACTTGTTGGTGCCGATAATGAAGTAGGATCTGTTTGCATCGATAGTGGAACACAATCTGTGGTGCCGATAATAGAGCAAGAGTTGTTGGTGTTCACAAAGGAGTAGAATCTATTGGTATTGATAAGGAAATAGCATCCTCTATTGCTAATAAAAGAGGGCAATTTATTGGTGTTGATAAAAGAGTTGTTCTTTGCTAATAGACATAAACAAGGAGCACTCATTCGTCGAATGTGCGGTGACATATTTTCAAGTGATTACAATTATTGCTTACCCTCTTTGTTGTATGGTTTTGGATTTATTTTTTGATGTATTAATGTTGGTGATCTCTTACAACTTTTAGAATAAGGTTATAGCAAATGGGCGTGATTACCTTCATCATCTTCTGACAATGGGCTGCATGTGAATGAGGTGACCACAACAAGGATGAGGAAGCTTGGACAAAAACAAAACGATGGGGTATAAAACTGTTGTAAATATTTACTTATATAAACTAAAATATGAGGATGGAGACTATCTTTTACAAATATATATTGGTGTTCATTTTGTAGGATGGTAAGGAAGTTGCTTTGCGTTCACTAACTGGCTCCAAGATTGTGGCATACGGAAGACTTAGATGCACCAACAAAAAAGCTAAAGGCTTGGATGGATTGCCCTTAGGAGAATACTATGAGGTCTTAGTTGATATTGTGCTTGATAGTAACGTCTTACTACCTCGAGTCCAAGGGCAGGCTACCAAGTTGGGCGCTGCTGTTGGTCGTTGCATCGCTTGGCCATTTCAGAATGTATGGAATGCTAATGCAAAACCAATTATACTACATGTGTATAACTCTTGATTACATATGATCTTGTTTTTATTTGTAGGTTGTTCAAAGAGATGGATCGTATCTAAATATGTCCAAGCGCAAAACAGTAATAATTATTTGAGATTGTACCTAATTTAGAGTGATTATAAATTTACAAAAATGTCACTTAGTTTTTCTACTCTTTTCTTTCCTTATCCAGATTTTCGCAAGTGATCAGATGATGGATGGAGTTAGTCTCTTTTGCTGGAGGAAGGATAGTAGTGGTGCAAGTCTAGATTATTTTGTGATAGATAATATGTGATGGATGGATGGATGTTGACTTTATTTTGTGGGCCTGGTGATGCCAAATTGATTTAGTAGTAAGCTTTTGCTACCTAGACTTTTTTATATTATGGAGGAAACATAAGTATCCATATGTATGAAATTAGTGTGACAGCATGTAATATCACTTGGGCATGTCTTATGGACTATCTACGAAGTGTGAATTTAACATGCTTGAGGTGTACATGTGTATACTTGTTTTACTTCCGCTATGTATTATTTTGATATTTGAGAAGAATGTCATGTATGTAGTGTTAGCATGAATGCAGGAATGAAAAAATGGCAGCAAAAGTTTTGTAGGTTGGTTTTGTATTCAGCTGTCAAATAATTGATATGCCTACTGTGGCGTTCGGCAAATGCTGGGGAAGATCAAACATGGCGTTTAGTTATGCCAGGGAAGAATCAACCACGATGTTTACTGTATGCCAGTGATTCCCAAATAGGGGCATCCCCTACATGCCAGAATTTGATCAAAGATGGCGTTTAATATATGCCGGACTTGAGAAACCACGACAGTTAATATATGCCAGAGTTTTACAACCATGGCATTTCCCATATGCCAGTGATTCCCAAATAGGGGCATCCCCTATATGCCAGAATTTGATGAAAGATGGCGTTTAATATATGCCGGACTTGAGAAACCACGACATTTAATATACGCCAGAGTTGTACAACCATGGCATTTACATTATGCCAGTGATTCCCAAATAGATGGCGTATGTACTCGCCCCAGTTGGCTAAATGCCGGGAAATACTTTTCCCCGATGGCGTTTTTTTTGACGGTCAAAAAGCGCCCCAGAAAAGTTTTCAGGGGCATTTAGGCACATATGCTGGCATATATAAACGCCACCACAAACCGACCTTGTTGTAGTGGGAAGTGGAAAACTACATCGGTGGCCTAAGTGGTTTAGATCAAGATGGACGACAAGTAAAGTTGATTCAGGCTAATGGAGCTTCATGATGAAGAGCGGATTTGAAAGCATGCGCATGTTAGGTGAGAACGAAAAACCTGTTATGTTGTGACTTTTCGGGTTTGCCCATGTGTAAGTGGATAGTATACACTAAGAGTCCAGATCTAGGGTTAAGGAAATAGAAGGAGGAATGCCTCATGTTAATCCTAGGTGGGAAAAGGCATACTAAACCCATACTAGAATAAGGTGAAACCAAGAATCACCAAGAAAATCAACTAAGAACAAAAATAAGACATGGAGGAATAAATTTGATCTTCTATTACCAATTGGATATGAAGGATTACAACTACTCCACCAGGAGGACAAAACCCTAATGGCAACACCTAGATCTCTCAACAAAACCCTACTTTCTCTCTTGGAGGCTTGAGAGCACAACCACTTCTAATGCCTCCTCATATAGTGGAGGCTCACAAGAAATCCAAGCCTAGTCACAAAGTGGATCACATCCACTACACACACAGCCATGGGAACCCGTTAACCCATTACATAATCGGGTTTTTCACTCAACACACACGCTTTGCAAAGAACCGTTTCATCCTTGGCACCAAAAGCCCGAATTCATCATGTAATCTTGTCCTCCTTGATGTCTCCTTGACCTAATCTTCTTAGGCCACTGCAGCGGTTTTGGAAATCGCTCACTTTTATGGTTTGGGAAAATGACCACATTGCTCCTCAACAGACTTCAACCAATTCCTTCACCTCGAAGCATCGCCTATGCTTCGTCACCTTCCATGTGGCCCCAATGACTTCCCACCAAGTCTCTCATGCATCTGAATGCCACCAAACTATCCTCGCTTGCTGACGGGCCGAAGTCACATGGCATGCACTATATGTCTCGCTTGACCTTGACCACTTGTGCCTTCTATGGCCCATGTTCATCTTGCACCTTGCTCGAGTCCAACCATCTCACTCGGCATCCACAACCATTCTAGACCTTGGTTCTTCTGACCAATTTACAGTCCTCCTCACCGTTAAGCATAGTTGACTCCAAGCCACCTGCACAGCAATAGATAAAAAAATTATTTCCAAGCACAAGTTATTCACAACTTCACCCAAATTAGTCTAAATATGCATCATGCAACTCATACACTAATCCTAACCCCCTAGGACCAATTACTGAAAAAAGTAACACAATTTCAGTACCAACTCGCCAAAACTGGTCTAACAACCATTGGTTGGCCGGTCAAACAACTCTAGCTGGTTAGACCGCCAACACCATGCTTGTCAGACCGCCATGGTGTGGCCGGTATGACTGCTTAACTACACCTGAAAATGCTCTCTCTGGAATTTCTATAAAATTCTATCTAGTTTAAGGTCCAATTTCCATTTTCAAATACACCTACTACAAACACATAATAAAACATGCCTACATAAGTGTTTGGTGTCCATTTTGTAAAAAATCACAGGGTTAGTCTGATCGCTCCCACTGTGTCGGTTAGACCGACAAGCATTATTTCATCAAAAGACACTTGGGGTTGGTTTGACCGGTCATGCATAGCAGTCAGACCGTCTATGCCTAGCGGTCTGACCGGCCCTACACAGTGATCAGACAGGCTCCAGGCAGACATTAGCACCAAAATTGCAAACTCCCAGAATCAAACTCAAACTTCGACAACACAAGCAAACCACAGTCAATTACTCATCACAAACCATGGGTTGACCTCCACATGGTCTCACAATATTCAATTATGAATTCTGTTGGGGAAGGGTCTTCGCGCTACCTTAAGCCAACGATAACCTCAGCGAGGCATGGTATGCTGAGGTATCCATCCTGGTTCCAGAACTGGGGGCGGTGTGTTAAAGTTTGGCCTCAATGCACGATCTTCGCTGGAGGGCTTGAGGCTAGGCTTGACATGAGCCTGACCCTGGTTCTGGAGCAGCCGGTCTGTGTAACGTCCTAAAATTTGAGTTTTTAAAAATCTTTTGAGTAGTTTAGGTCCCTGTAAAATATCACCAATTTTTCTTGAATTAATAAAGCTTAACTAGGAATTTTAGGAATTTTATGTATTTAATTTGACTAATGTAAACATCCATTAAATGAAAAATAGTGTTAGTTGGGTCCTTGTGTTCCAAAGAATGTTCCTATATTTTATTGGATTTTTCTAAATTTATTTGCTATTTATTTGGCCTCTTTTGAATTTTAGCCTTTTTCTAAATTCGAAATCAATTAAAAGTCTAAATCCGTCGGCCAATCCCTTCGGCCCACCTCATTTTCTTCCTCCTCTAGCCCAGCCAGCTACCCGGCCCATCCCCACTTGAGCCACACTTCCCAGCCCGACTCGCCACCGTGCCAGCCCAAGCTGCCTTCGGCCGCCTTCCCACGCCGCATGGCCGAGCCGCACGCCGCTGCTAGCACGCGCATGCGCACCTAGGACACCGCCGCCCCTACACCGCCTTGTCGTTTGAGCCGCCCATGCCAATGAGGCTATAAAAGCCCCGGCCAACCCCGTGTTTTGTGCCTCCATGACCTGTCTTCTCCGTTTGACCTAGCCGCCACTACCCGAGAGCCTCCATGTGCCGCCGTTGAAGCTTTTCTTCTTTGCAACTGGCGCGGCCATCCTCTCCCATTTTCCATCACCGAAGACCCTCGAGCCAGCCCATCTGCGTCACCGATGTTGCCTTATCCTCTTACTCCGATTGCCACCATCCATTAGAGCTCCCAAGCCCTCGTTCGTCATCGCCCACTTCGTCCTCTCCACCGCTGAACACACCCACGACACCAGAAACTGTCTTGTTGTGTTCCTCGCTTCTCCTGTGAGTTACTCGCAAAACCAACTATGTCACCATGTGTTCAACTTCCCAATCGATGTTTTCCATCCCTTTATTCCAACTTTCATTCACCGTAGCTTGAGATCTCCTCGATCTCTCTCCTCTTCGGCCACCGCCCTTCGCCGGACGATTTTGCCTCTCCGGTGAGTCCCCATCCTTCATCCTCCCAACCAACTAACTCCTCGTGTCGCGTTATCGTCGGTGCTATCTTCGACTTCGCTAGAGCATCGTTGCAGCGCGTCGCTGCCGTGAAAGTCGCCGCCACCATCACTTTTCCCCTTGCCGCCAGTGATTGTCGTAGTCTTCCGCCGTTGCACTCGCGTCATCTTCTTTAGCGTTGCGTGCTGATCCTGTTTTGCCCCTCCTTCATTGCCGACGTGGCCGCTAGCTCTGGCAAGTCCTCGGACTCCGTGCACCACCGCGCCGTCGGTGCCACATCAGCATGGCCACCTCGCGGCCTCATTGCCGCCATGTCACCCGCCAGCTCACCGCCACCTCAGCCATCCCTGCCTCGTCATCATCCATGTGTCAACCACTCAACCAAAACCCTAGATTCCATCCCGCATGGACTTGGTCTGTCATGAACCAAGTCAATGTCCCGTGGGCCCTACTTGTCATTCCATTATTCCATGCACTCGGTTCGTCGTGGACTGTTGACCTTGCCTCGTGAACTTGGTCCATATACCAATGGCTCACATGTCACCCTATTTGTCTTTTTATGGAATTATTTTAATCCCTGAATATTCTGTGGACCCCACATATCAGTTTCTCTCTACCTTTTCTTTTTCAGCATTTTCCTTCCCGATCGAACTTCCGAGAGCTTGTTCTTCCTCATACGAACTCCGATTAAACCCATTCAAGTTTCTAAATTCATCTAAAGTAAAGCCCTACCTTTCAATACCATTAAATTTCAATGAGGAATTCATTTTATTTGTAATTTTGTATTTTTTTTTTATTTTTGCGCTTTCTCTCTCGTTAGACGTTGGTGTTCTAAAACCGTCTGAAGGAGCTGAAGGTTAAGGAAACATAAGATTGAAGATAAAATAAGAACATCATTGCTATAGCAAGGCAAGTTGCACCTTTGACGATGTTGAACCCTGTTTTTTTAAATTACTTTGATTCAAATTATTGTATGTTACTTCAACTATTTAATTCTTTAAAAGTTTTGGGATTAGCTATACACCCATTTGAATATATTCACCTTGGTCATTGTATTATATTTGAGCTCGGCATGTTCCAACGCGCGCAATTGTAGCGATGGTCACAACCTGAGGATCATTGGTCATCACGGAACCTTAAATATAAGTATGCGATGTTCAGCAATTTAAAACTATACTAGATTCGCATATATAGCAAAGTAGAAATCTCACTGTGAAGGAATGCAGAAAGGCTCCTCTTGGGCATGAAATCGAACACTAGCAGCTTCTCCCCCTTTGGCCCCGAGTAGTATGCCCTCAATGCCAGCAAATTGGGATGCCGGATCTTGCCGAGCACTGCTGCCTCGGTCTCGAACTCCTTCTGGCCCTTAGTGATCTTTTCCCTCAGCCTCTTCACGGCCACCAAGCTGCCATCCTCCAGCGTCGCCTTGTACACCATCCTGTATGTGCTCTTTCCCATGATCTTCGTAGTCACGCACAACAGGTCATCGGCCGTGAATGCAATTGGCCCATCAAAATGCGCCAGCTTGCTACCCACATCGCCGCCGGACTCCACCTCCGCCGCCCCCAAAGAACTAGAGGCATAAACAATTAATTTTCACACACACAAGCATCAAGATTTACATGGCCGAAACCCTAGCCATCCATCAATTTCATAATTTCAGATCCAAGCATCAAGGATGAGAGGGGAAGGGATCGGATGGGCGATATCACCAGCAAAGAAGGAGAGGCGGCGACAACGTCACCGTTGTGTCACGACGATGACGCTGCACAAGACACTCTTACAAGAAGAATGCCTTGTGCAGTGAACCGTGGCGTCCCAATCGGAGGTGGAGGAGCTCATGGCGGTAGTCGGCGTTGTCGAGGGGATGGGGCACTTCGATAGGTTTGGGGGAGGCGGCGCCGCTTCGGTTTTGGGGAGCCATCACTAAGGAGGCAGTGAAATTGATCTAGGGTAGTTGGGAGCGTGCATGCAATATTATCCTAGAGTCCGAATATAAATAGGGTTGGGTAGCGGATTTGGGTAGCGAAATCGTTTGAGTGGGGGGCACGTGCAAAGTACCCTACAGTCCAAATATAAATAGGGTTGGACATCATAGAAGGTTCTAAAGTAGAACTGTGTGTGATAAATACACAACATAGATGGTTCCAATAAATAATCGTCTGTGATAATAAACATCATAAACGGTAAAAACAAAACTACTTCTCCCGAAGAGATAGGAAAAGGAACGTCAACCGTCTTCATGAAGAATAATTCCTGAAGAGACGGTGACACTTTGATTTTCCAAAGATTTATTGGGAAAGATTCTAATACAATTTTATCTGTTAGATTTCTGTTTAACTTTACCACAAGTCGATAGCCTATAAATAACCATCAGAAGGGCAGAACTTACAGACAAACTTTCTCTCTTTCCTACTTATACTTTGTTTTAAAGTTCTTATCTCCAAAACTCTCTAGTCCGAATAGATTTCTTTAGAAGAAATAATCGGTCCTTCGAATTCTTCCACTATGGGTAAGATTGTGGAAAAGATACATTCCACGGAACAAGTTGACTTTTCAACCACCTTTCGACCACAGTGGAAAAGACAGAATCCATAGATCATGACTTCAAGATGGTCGAAAAGTCAATTTAGTCTATGGATTGAAGTCTTCAATAAATTGGTAGAAGAAAAATCGTTGAAAATACGCTTTAACTATGATTACCACTGCTGAAATTATATTTGAATATCTGCTAAAACCGCTAATTTTATGACAAGTAGTTCAACACCTATGCAAAGAAGTTGACATACTCATGCCTAATACTACAATCGTCACTGCAGAAGACGACGTAGTCGCCCCACCCTTCTGTCACGCCGCAGTCGGTGCTTATGCACTGGTGGCCGTCCTCCGGCAGCGCCAACACCCGGTCCTACAGCCCGGCCATCTTCTTCCACGTCGCCTCTCGATCCGCGTCCGCAGCGAGCCTCTGGCGCCGCCTACACTCCCGGTTGGTCCTATTGCCCGTCTCGCACCCACCGCCGGCCTGCTCGCTGTTGACTTGACTGATGTAGTGCTTTCCAATGTTGCGCACCTCGCTGACCGTGTAGAGGAGGAGGCCGAGCACATAGGCCGCAACCTTGTGGTCGGCGACGGCCGCCCGGTCAAGGCACATGAGGCCACGCTGCATGTCCTGGTGCGTGATGATGAGCGTGAGGCCGATGAATGAAGCAGGCCTCCGGGTTGCTGGCACCGACCAGGTGGTTGTCGACGGCGAGGTAGCGCTCATTGTCCAATCACATCATCGCCTTCTCCCAGTCCAACGCCACGCGCCTCCCAATAGCGCGCTCGCAGGCCTTGCAACTCCAATATACATACACAATTCGAGACGTCAGAAACTTAATACAAGAATTACTCTATAAAAAAAATTAAGCAAGTGCAAAATTAAAGTCAAATTAAGTGCGTTGTTGCTAGTCAGATTAGCGATATGTTTCTCTTAAAAAATAGTAACATGTATGCATGCATGGATTGATTGCCACAACAAACAGTAGTATGTAGTTTTGTAGGTATATAAATACGTACGTGGATTGTAGGCTGCAGAGGTCCGCCATGGGTTGAGGAGAGCTCGCGGCCATGAGGCTGACAATGTGGATGACGACACTGTGAGGAGGAGCGACGACGATTGCTGACATCCTCTCCGTCATGCTCCGCATGCTCACCATGGTCGCGATGATCATTCTTATAAAACAAGGAGTAACGTCGGTGCGCGAGATGAAGAGACACATCGTAATGTCAGCCCGCCAGACGAAGAGACGCATTGCGCGGGAGCCAAAGCATTGAACATATCACAGACACTTCCAACCACAAACCGTCTATTATACTTCACAGACGGTTTTGAACATGAACCGTCTATGATATTTAGTAATATCACAGACGGTTATTGTTCAGAGCTGTCTGTGATACTTCACAAATGGTTCTGAACATGAACCTTCTATGATATTACCTCTTCACAAACGGTTTTTAATGCATCCAGTAATACAGATGGTAGCTGAACCAAAATCATCTGTGATTGAATTTAATACTAACGGTTTTGGTCAACCGTCTGTGGTGAGGCGTCCAGTATTAGTCTTTTTGTAGTAGTGTTAGATACGATTAGTATGCTTAGCCTTACCACAGGCCATTATATCATTTTGAAATATTAATCTCATACTTGACTAAATGATTATAGAATATGTTGTGAAAATACTGTGTTTTGTATGTTGTCACCCGTTGATGGCATGTGATGCACTTAATCAACATGGTGGAAAAAAAATTAGACTAAGGCAAGTGGAAAGGATTTGTGGCAAGGTGGACTTGTGATTGGAAAATGTGAATTGTGGTGACTTAGTTAGAAATTGACAATCTTGCCTTGGTCAATTAAGGACTTAACTTTGTGCATCATTGAAATGAGTCTTACTGTATGACCACATGTCAGGTATGGGACAGACCTAACTTAGTAAGTTATAGAGTCTCGACGTTGACTACTCAGTTAGTAGGTCAAAGCACTGATGTGTGGAGGTGTGGACTACTCTGTAGGTCACATTTATAGATGATTCACCGCTTCTAGGTCCAACAGTGTGCGTCAGACTAACGAGTGAGGTTAGGGTCGATAATATGCATATCGAGAGAGTTATTGTCGAGGTGATGTTTTGAAAAGATTTTGTTATGATTGCTCAATAGCATACTTTCGTATGACGAGTCAAGACAGGCATGATGAGTTAATTGTATCTTGCGGGTAAAGTTTACAACATCTGTAGAGTATTAATAATCTATTCAAATAATCACGTCCTCGGTTATGGACATGCTTAGGGATTTCACACGAGGGGTATATTTTAATAAAACAATTGGGAGGTGTAGCTGTGTGAGTAATCTTATGCTGCTGTGTGAAAGAAACTGATTATGTTATGTGAGCTTTGTTAAAATTATTATTGTTATTTGTTTTAAATTATGCTTTCAATCTATTATTCATATTCAACTACAATTGTTGCTTTTATACAAAAGAACTATAGATGCCATCCTCTATAATTGCATTCTATGGTGGAACTTATTTTTTATTATTAATTAACCCTTTTGTAAATTTTATTTTAAAATTAACCCTCCGCAAATTTTATTTCCAATTTTGACCCCTTTGGTCACGCCACCACCCGTGGCGTAACAAAACAGCATTGTCACGCCATAGGATAAGTCCGCTAAAATAGCACTTTTTGTCACGCCACTAGTAGTGGTGTGACCAAACAACACTGTCACACTACGGATGGTAGTGTGACAAGAGCTTGCCCAGATAAGGGCTGACATGACAGTATTGTTTTGTCACGCCATAGGTGGAGGCATGACCAAAGAGGTCAGAATTAGAAATAAAGTTCGCGGGGGTTAACTTTAAAATAAAAATTTAAAAAGGTTAATTAATAAAAAATTCTCTATGGTGTGACTTATTGAGTACTCTATGTACTCATTCTTGCTATAAACAATGTTGCTCAGTAGACGAAGACTACAATAGTTTATCATCGGTCAATAAGGTCTACTTCAAGGGTTGTGGAGAACTAGGTCACGTTACCCCAGTTGATTGCCTGTGGGCATATGGATGGGCTTTATCGAAGTTATTTCATTTCCTTCCGCTCCAGCTTATTTGAGATATTCACCTTCTAAGACAATAATTGTAAGCTTTGACTTTAAGGTCGTTACTCTAATAATTATTGTTATTTTCTATTTCTTAGTTATATTTGCATATAGAGTGATATTTCATCGATATTGCCACTGTATGCACTAGCGTAATACTGGACTAGTACATTATACATAGAGGGTCCGGATTTTCATATTTGGGTCCCGACAATCTACCCTTTTGACTCAAACTTGGTGCGCTCCTACAGCCCCCTGGTAGTACGAAGGTCAACGACATCACGCCATCTCGGTAGTAGCAGGCCCTGCTCGATCTGAATTGACGAAAGTGCCACTTGCCAACTGTTAAGGCTAGAGGGCAAAAACGTAACTTCACGCGCCTCCCTACTACTCATTAAGTAGGATCCCTTGTAATGGAGAGGGAGATGACACTTATAATTCTTATGGAAATGATTTGGGCCAAATGTACGATTCGAGAGACACGTCGGACGGCCTATCTATGTATTAAAAAGCATTGGACTACCCACCTTCAACGAGATAAAGCCTCAAACCTTCACTGTTTCCTAGTACACAGACGTACACATGATACCCACCCTTCCCCGTCTCCCAGTATCAGATCCCACTCCACCTCATCCCCACCTCATGCACATCAACCCCATGAAGAACTCCTAGTCTGTCGAGGCTGGCACCGACGACATCGTGGCCGACGGCAGCGAGCTCGACGTCGGTGGCAAATTCGCATCACAAACCAGCTTCCGCATCCACAGCAGCGCAAAGGTCGTGGCTATCTTCCGCAAGCTCGGTCTCTCCAGCCCCAATGACTTCACCATCCCACTAGCCGTTTATGGTGCCGCCATGTCCCATCTCCCCAACCCATCCCACCGCCGCCCGTTGCTGGAGGTGTCCTCGGGGCGAGAGTGGGTGGCGGCCACTGTCGTGCGGCGACACCTCACCCTTGCAGGGTGGTGGATTTGTGTGGTATGTGTGAAGCGTAGCCGATCTGTTCCAATTGTTGCATGCCTTAGTTTTAGTGTGTTGCAGCCTTTTTATGAAAATATTGTGTACTGTTCTTTGAGATGTTGCGGTCTGTTGAAACAAATGTTGTGGCCCATTGAAACAAATATTGCGGCCCGTAGAAATAAATGTTGCATACTGTTCACACGGATGTTATGACCCGTTGAAAAAAATATTGCAGGTGTTTTGCATGTGCCCTCACCGAGCCGGTTCCTTCATCGCTGGAGCCACCGCCACCGTGCGGCGGATGTTCTTTGCCGCTTTTGCATTGTTCATTCGAATGCGGATTTTACTTACCACATTTGCGTTTTCTTGTATACGAATATCGGATAAAATAAATTATCCTTTACCATTTTCCATCCCTACTCGCATCCCCCCTCGTCGCGTGCTTAATCTGATGTGAGTTTTTTTTCACACCATTCTGAATCTGCTCCGCCATTTCCCTCACAGGTAGGACTGCATTTTCGGTGATGTTTTTTTTCCTTTCTTTCTGGGGTTTGGGTTTTTGTGGTAATGGACCCAAAGAAAATATTCCAGTTCTTGGAAATGGTTGGATTCGATTTGACCCTGGGGATTTGACACAAATCGATTCGACCCTGGGAGCATTGGAGTTTAGGGAAATTTATGTGGAATTCGTTCGTTGAGGTGTGGAATTTTGCGTGATTCTTTAGCAGAGTTCTAAAAAGGAAAGTTTTTTTACCCTTGGGGGGGGGGGGGCGTTGTCTGTTTTGGGAAAATTTCGGCGTTGCAATGTAAATGTAAGAAAGATTGATTGAATAACGTGATCGGGCCAATTCTGCGTTGAAGTTCTTCCAAGTCTGAATGTAATTGGAGGGACGCAAGCACGGTGGTTGTCGAGACCCAAATATGCAAATTTGGACCCTCTGTGTATACTGCATTAGTCCAGGATCATGCTAGTGCATACAGTGACAACATCGATTAAATATCAATTCCTTACAAACAAAATATTAAATAAACAGTCAGTATGGCTCTGAGACCACCTCTGTCGGGACCCAAATATGCAAATCTGGACCCTTTGTGTATACTGCACTAGTCCAGGATCATGCTAGTGCACACAGTGGCAACATTGATGAAATATCAATTACATACAAATGAAATATTAAATAAACGAGTAATTTGAATAACAAATAATTGTTACGACCTTAAGGTTGGGTTTTATAATTATTTAACCACACAGGGTTGATGAAGGACCGAAATGGCAACAGAGGGGGGGGGTGAATGGTGCAATAAAAATTAAGAACTCCCCTTTGGTGTATTTAAATCAAATCTACAAAGCCCTCTGGATCTCTTAAGAAGAGTGAAGCAAAATCAGAGAATGAAAATAAATTTCGATCGCTCGTGCGAAATCGAAGGTCCGATTCTACCCGGCGGTAGTTCCGCACTCCGTAGTTCCGGATCTCAGGCGGAAGTTCCGCTGCGAAAGTTCGCGTGGACAATCGGAAGTTCCGATTGTCCTGACCGAAGAACAGTGCGCTCGGGTTTTTCCCAAAAATCCAAAAGACTAAATCTTGAATGCTCTTCTCAGGTCAAGTTTCACAGGACATCATCCTAAACACCATCTTGACCTTATAGAGAAGAATCGCAAACAAAGATTCAATAATCAAGTCAAAACGGATTTCTTGAAGAAGGGCAAGAAAGACCAAAACCCTAAATCGACACGATTCTCTCGATTCCTAGTTCATGAAACTTTGAGGATACATTAGCAATATCAAAACGAATCTAGATATCAAGTTTCATGCTATTTCATAAGACGAATCAAAAGATATGCCAAAAACCCTAGATATTTAACATGAAATGAGAGAGAAGAGAACATAAACAAGTAATCAAAACTCGAGTTTCATTGATAGATATCAAATGTTTTACAAATGGAAACACAGAGGAAAGATTACAAAAGATTTCAGATCATACTCTCCTCTCAACAAGCTCTCAAAAAGCAAAACAAATCCTTTTCTAGAGCTAACCCTAATTTTCTTTCCAAAAGATCTAACCCTAACCCTGTGGTTCTCCCTATTTATAGCCTCGCTAATGGGCCTCCAACCCATTAAGCCCGCTACACCCGAACGGAACCGCCTCCACTTTTGCCGCTTATGAAAAGTCCCTTTCGCCTTGCGCACCTTCCGAAGCCTCCCAGACACCTTGTTGTGCACGACTGCAACCGCTTCAAGATTCACGCCGCCTTCGACACATCCCGACCGCTTCGACCTCAACGCCTCGCGCTTAGTCCGCACACGTGTCTCGCCACGACTCCATCTTGATGCCCCGCAACAACACAGATAAAAACACATCACATAGCATTGCACAATATCATAGCATCAATATTTGTATAAGACTCAAACTCATACAAAATCAAAATCACAATTTAACCTTCTCTCGCGATTAGCTCGACACAATCGAAGTTCCAAGACTTACCACAAATGAAGTTCCGATTCGAACATCCGCACTTGTCGAATTATCGGAAGTTCCGTGCTTACCATCAAGGAACTTCCGATCTTCTAACAACCGCATGCCCAAAAATTCTATTCCGATTTTTGTCTCAGAGGAATCTCAATACAAGATATCTGACACTCCGCTACCCCATGTGCGGAAGTTCCGATTCTCTTCACCAAACCAAAACCTGTAAATCGGAAGTTCCTTTTCCAACACCGTAGAGTTCTGACACCTCGGAACTTCCGCTCCATACACATGTAGTTCCGATTTCCGACTCAAATTTAAAAGTACCCAAACCGAAACCTCAACTCTCAATCTAATCAACACACTTGTCAAATACTCATCACTCAGTGTGGAGGACCTCTCACATGGTTAGGTACCCTCAAACTCATACCAAGCTCGGGAGCTCGCTTGAGTCCATACAAAGCTTTGGAAAGCTCTGTAGACATGGTTAGGGTATTTGAGGTTCTCAAACCAGAGGTCAGTCTCACATAGACTTCTTCCTCAATAAGGCCATTGAGGAAGGCACTCTTGACATCCATCTGGTAAAGCTTGAAACCCTTAGAAGCCGCAAAGGCAAGCGAGATTCTAATGGCTTCAAGTCTAGCTACAGGGCAAAAGTCTCTTCAAATCTAGACCTCAACTTGAGAGTACCCACTGAGCTACCACCTAGCCTTGTTTCAATGACTAACCCATCTTCACTTTGCTTGTTCTTGAACACCCATTTGGTCCCAATGATATTGTGACCTTGAGGGGCTCAACAAGGGACCGCACCTTGTTCCTTTCAAAGTTTTCCAATTCCTCGTGCATGGCGTTAGTCCATGACTCATCGAAAGAGCATGACAAACGCCTTTAGGCTCAAATGAGGCGACGAATGCGTAATGGAGACAAAAGAGAGATAAGCCGACTTTGGAACGTGTGACACGCTCAAGATGTCTCCAATGATCTCGCTCAAGGATGGTCCTTTTGAATGTGTCTTGGAGGTCCAGGTGAGATGAAGACGTGGCCTCTACCTCATGATCGATGAGATAGGAACAGAGCCACTAGCTTCGTAAGAGCGAGAAGGTAAGGGTCGATCTCCTCGAGGTGCGGTGGAAGAAGGCACCTCAAGAGGAGGAGAAGGAACCTGGATCTGGGTAAACAACCCTCATCTCCATCCTCCTCATCGCCCACAAAGATGGACTCAGATCGCTCTAAGGAACTCGAGATGTCGGGCCTAGTCCCGGACCGCCTCATCGAAGGTCACCTCACGTGTCTCTAACAATTTACTAGACTCGCAGCCTGCACTCTATAGGCACGAGAAGAAGTCGAGTAACCTGTAAAGATCCCATCACAAGATCGTGACTCGAACTTATCTAGGTTCCTGCACTTGAATAATAAAACACTTGCAACCAAACACACGAAAATGCGAGACGCTGGTTTTCGCCATATCTCAACTCATAAGAAGTGCGATGCAAGAGTGCCCAAGAAAACTCATAGAAACATGACAAGCAAAGGGCAATTCCTCACCCCAAAACTTCCTAGGTGTAGAGTACTCATCAAGCATCGTCCCGCCATCTCGACTAAGGTACGGTTCTTCCTCTCCACAACGCCATTTTGTTGGGGGACGATGGAGACGAGAATCGTGCTCTACACTGCCTCACCACAAAAACTCTCAAAGTAGGAATTCTTGAACTCGGTGCCATTATCGGTCGAATTGCTCGTAATGCACCGGGAGCTCAACAGAGCCTTCCAAAAGACCACGAAAAGAGTAAACGCCTCATCCTTCGAGGCTAAGAAAAACACCCAAGAGTACCTCGAGAAATCATCGACCACGACAAGTACGCACCACTTCCTCCTATCGATGCACTCTAGCCGGTCCCATCAGGTCCATATGGAGCGATTGACACGTGCATCCGTCATAGTCATCAGAATCGAGGATGTGAAGCGGAACCATTTTGCCGTGTTGGCAAGGAGCACAAACAAGATCCTTGACCATTTTGAGTTTCGCAAACCACGAATGAGATCGTGGTCGCTAACTCGGGTCGATGATCAAATCCTATATGACCAAGTCTCCTATGCCGTAAAGTCAAATCACGGATTCGAAGCAATTAAACAACGGAGAGGATCACCAGAAGATCCAGAAAAATCAGCACGAAAGATCCTCCCATATCGAGAAATCCCGCAAACTAGACTACCCGAAGAATCAAGAATTTTGCAATTGTTTTTCTTAAAACTCACCTCATAACCGTCATCGGTAAGCTGAGAAACTGAAAGCAGATTGTACTGCAGCTTACTTACTAAAGCAACATCTTTCAAAATAAAGGAATTATTAATGCTCACAAGACCTTTAGCGATGACGCGCCCAAAAGAAGCATCTCCAAAGGTGATCGTCTCATCACCTGGAGCGCGGGCTAGGGAAGAAAACCAACGAGACTCACCAGTCATATGACGTGAACACCCGGAGTCTACAATCCAGACTTTTCCCTTCCCAGCCCGGCGACCCTGAGTCAAGCAGAGAGTAAAGTCTCGATCGGGTGAATCAACAGTGATTTTGGCACCCAATACTGAGTAACACGGCGAATAGATGAAGTAGTCAAGCAAGACTGACCTCTATCTATCCTACGCTCTCTGTCACTCAATAAGTCAAAAGATCTCACCTGTTCCTGGATCCGACTGCTATGGAAGAGCGAGTCGGCGCCATAACATGTCGATCTCGCCACGTAGCTATCTCGAAAGGAAAAACGAGATCTACCCTCAGGACGGCGGAAGTTACGACCAAAGGGAGCATGAGGACGAAACTCAGAAAACTCAGAAAAACCAAGTCCTCGATGCTGCCCAAAATCATCAGATGGAACAAACCTAGACCTCGTGTTGGTCTTAGGTGCACTCAAGATCTGGGGCTGACCCTGAATGTGCCTAAGAGACTCAACACGGTCTCTACACGCGATCTTGGCGCTGAAGCAATGATCAACTAAATGTCCATCTTTACGACAAAGGTGCAATGATACTTCGCCTTACGAGGGGAAGCTGCAGGTGAAATCACCTTGTCGTCGTAAATCCTTTGAACAAAACCCGCTAACTTAAAATTGACTTTCTCACCCGGCTTAGTTTTGATCACACCTGGTGCTATGGTTTTGAGCACGATGTGGATGCTTCCTCATATCCTCCTGGATATCATATCCTAGACCCTGATTAAATCTGCAAATTTTAGATTTGTCTAGAATGAGATTGAGCTTCTTCTTGCCTCCTACAAACCTCTCGAGAGTGTTCATAAGATACTGACACTCCCGAAAGAGAGAGGTGCAAGAAGAGCAGGGGAAGAAGGGACAGCAGAAGGTAAGGGAGCGAAGAAGAACCAACAACAGAGGAAAGATTGGCTTGTGCACGCACCGACTTTGGGGAACAAATCCTCACGCTAATGATTGGTTCACGTTGCTAGGCGTCTCTACCAAACCCTTAGACTTCTTCCCAAAGACACACAATACAAGCAGATGATTGTGTCTCTAGAAGGTCCTTAGTTAGCTTCACACATTTTTCATCCAAAGCAATCAAATCACATTTTAGTTTATTACATTGCTTGCATGGTGAGCTAACAAGATCCTTAGAAGCATCTTGAGCCAATTTGTTATCTTGTGATCAATCATTTCTTGAAACCGCTAGATACGATTCTAGTTCAATAGCTTAACTTAGGACAGTTTAAACAAGAAACAATAGGCTCTAGTAGCGCAGCTTGAAATTCAGCAATTTTGTGATCTGCCCGTTTTAGGTTCATCTTGAGTTTATTACAATTTTCACAAGTTTCAGTGTGATCAAGCAACATGGTATAAAGACCTCTAAACGAATTGTCCTTAACCTCACATGAGGTGCAAGCAGAGCCTCAATAGTAGTGGATGCAGGAGGTGCTACCCTACTCATCTCTAATTCAAGAAGAAGGCTAATGTTCTCTACCTTAATCATGTCAAGTTCAGAGGACACACTATCATGCAAGGTCCTTAGTTTTTCCATGTCATCAAGCAAAGCACAGCAAGTGTCACAATCATCACGGGAGGGAGCAGATGTAAGTAAAGTAAGCTCCGTGATAGTCTAGCTACTTCCTTCTCCAACACGTAACACTTAGCCCTAGACTTAGCATGAAATCTACCTAGCTTAAGAAAAGCATCATTAAGTCGGGTCGTAAGTGGGACTAACCTCGTCGGAGTCGAGAGTACACTCATTGTCGCTCGATTCGCCCCGAGGGCCATGAAGCACATGCCGAGAAGTTGCCGCCGCCCTGGGATCATGATCGCCCTTCCCATCATCGTCCTCCACCCCTCCACCTCGCGGTGTCCAGCCTCGTCGAGGGCGGAGAACGCGATGGAACAGCCTTCTTTGCCTTCCCAAAGTTGCGAACTTCTTCTTGCCTTGATCAGTCCGAGGGCTTCGTGTTGCGGTTCTTGTCGATGTAGTCGTTCTTGCTTGGACCGCCATAGTCACCTTTGCCCTTCCCAAGCTTGGGACGCTTTGCTCGGATGTGGTTGGGGCCACCACACTCAAACAAATCACAGACCTCCTCTTTTACCATCCCTCCTCCTCTTGTAAGCATGGGAAAACTTCCGAGCTAGGAGGGCTAGCTGCTCATCCTCAAGCCGCTCTAACGATCATCGCTATGTCACGAGAGCGACTAGGAGAACCCACGATCGACTCGTAAGAAGATCCGTAAGTGGGATCGATGACTAAAGCCATCGATCGTGACTTCGACCTTCGAGACAATGTCAATCTCGTGAGTCTTGAGACGCGAGTACAGCGCATCAAGAGTCGTGTCGAGAGGTCCGTGCTATCTTTGATGGTAGTCACTTTCATCTCCCAAACACGAAGATCAAGTGCGAAAGCATCTGCCGAGCGTTATCCGAGTCGGGTATGTAAGACCGACCGCTCGGAGGTTGCTCAAGATCTTGTGAAAACGCGAAAAGCACTCGCCTAAAGATTCACCAAAGAAGCATTTCAAATTTATCGTACTCACGCTTGAACTGGTCTTGTCGAACCGTCTTAATCGAGTGGTGCCTCATGGTATGCATCGAGGGTCACCTGGATGTCATAAGCGTAAATCAAATGAGAAATACGATCAAACTCACTACGCTTAAACCTCGAATGATTATGTTCCTTGCCTTAGCATTTGCCTCAACATCGCCATGTTTCCAAATTGATATTCTCATCGGCAGGAACAGCAAATCTAACCTTCACCTTTCTCCAGATGGCATACCCCTGAGCCTGGATGTAAGTTTCCATTCGGCTCTTCCAGAAGGGGTAATCCAGACCATCAAAAACTGGAGGCTTGGTGGAATACTTGTCCGTTGCCATGGCTCAACCGACCGGTTAAGATCTATCAAGAAGAGCTAACCGGCTCTGATACCAATTGAAGGACCGAAATGGCAACAGAGGGGGTGAATGGTGCAATAAAAATTAAGAACTCCCCTTTGGTGTATTTAAATCAAATCTACAAAGCCCTCTGGATCTCTTAAGAAGAGTGAAGCAAAATCAGAGAATGAAAATAAATTTCGATCGTTTCATGCGAAATCGAAGGTCCGATTCTACCCGGCGGTAGTTCCGCACTCCGGTAGTTCCGGGATCTGTGCGGAAGTTCCGCCTGCGGTAGTTCCGCCGTGGACAATCGGAAGTTCCGATTGTCCTGACCGAAGAACAGTGCGCTCGGGTTTTTCCCAAAAATCCAAAAGACTAAATCTTGAATGCTCTTCTCAGGTCAAGTTTCACAGGACATCATCCTAAACACCATCTTGACCTTATAGAGAAGAATCGCAAACAAAGATTCAATAATCAAGTCAAAAACGGATTTCTTGAAGAAGGGGCAAGAAAGACCAAAACCCTAAATCGACACGATTCTCTGATTCCTAGTTCATGAAACTTTGAGGATACATTAGCAATATCAAAACGAATCTAGATATCAAGTTTCATGCTATTTCATAAGACGAATCAAAAGATATGCCAAAACCCTAGATATTTAACATGAAACAGAGAGAGGAAGAGAACATAAACAAGTAATCAAAACTCAGAGTTTCATTGATAGATATCAAATGTTTTACAAATGGAAACACAGAGGAAAGATTACAAAAGATTTCAGATCATACTCTCCTCTCAACAAGCTCTCAAAAAGCAAAACAAATCCTTTTCTAGAGCTAACCCTAATTTTCTTTCCAAAAGATCTAACCCTAACCCTGTGGTTCTCCCTATTTATAGCCTCTCGCTAATGGGCCTCCAACCCATTAAGCCCGCTACACCGAACGGAACCGCCTCCACTTTTGCCGCTTAAAAAAAGTCCCTTTCGCCTTTGCGCACCTTCCGAAGCCTCCCAGACACCTTGTTGTGCACGACTCGCAACCGCTTCAAGATTCACGCCGTCTTCGACACATCCCGACCGTTCTGACCTCAACGCCTCCTGCGCCTAGTCCGGTACACGTGTCTCGCCACGACTCCATCTTGATGCCCCGCACCAACACGCACAAAAACACATCACATAGCATTGCACAATATCATAGCATCAATATTTGTATAAGACTCAAACTCATACAAAATCAAAATCACAATTTAACCTTCTCTGCACAGTTCTGGACACAATCGGAAGTTCCGCACTTACCACAGCGGAAGTTCCGATTTCCGGAACATCCGCACTTGTCGAATTATCGGAAGTTCCGTGCTTACCATCATGGAACTTCCGATCTTCTAACAACCGCATGCCCAAAAATTCTATTCCGATTTTTGTCTCAGAGGAATCTCAATACCAGTATTATCGGACACTCCGCTACCCCATGTGCGGAAGTTCCGATTCTCTTCAGCCGAAACCAAAACCCAGGTAAATCGGAAGTTCCTTTTCCAACACCTAGTAGTTCGATTAATCGAAACTTCCGCTCCATACGCGGTAGTTCCGATTTCCTGACTCGACCAAAAGACCCAAACCGAAACCTCAACTCTCAATCTAATCAACACACTTGTCAAATACTCATCACTCAGAGTGGAGGACCTCTCACATGGTTAGGGTACCCCTGAAACTCATACCAAGCTCTGGGAGCCTGCTTGAGTCCATACAAAGCTTTGGAAAGCCTGTAGACATGGTTAGGGTATTTGAGGTTCTCAAACCGGAGGTCAGTCTCACATAGACTTCTTCCTCAATAAGGCCATTGAGGAAGGCACTCTTGACATCCATCTGGTAAAGCTTGAAACCCTTAGAAGCCGCAAAGGCAAGCGATTCTAATGGCTTCAAGTCTAGCTACGAGGGCAAAAGTCTCTTCAAATCTAGACCCTCAACTTGAGAGTACCCCGAGCTACCAGCCTAGCCTTGTTTCAATGACTAACCCATCTTCACTTTGCTTGTTCTTGAACACCCATTTGGTCCCAATGATATTGTGACCTTGAGGGGCTCAACAAGGGACCGACCTTGTTCCTTTCAAAGTTTTCCAATTCCTCGTGCATGGCGTTAGTCCATGACTCATCGAAAGAGCATGACAAACGCCTTTAGGCTCAAATGAGGCGACGAATGCGTAATGGAGACAAAAGAGAGATAAGCCGCCTTTGGAGCGTGTGACACGCTCAAGATGTCTCCAATGATCCGCTCAAGGATGGTCCTTTGAATGTGTCTTGGAGGTCGAGGTGAGATGAAGACGTGGCCTCTACCTCATGATCGATGAGATAGGAACAGAGCCACTAGCTTCGTAAGAAGCGAAGGTAAGGGTGATCTCCTCGAGGTGCAAGGAAGAAGGCACCTCAAGAGGAGGAGAAGGAACTGGATCGGTAAACAACCCTCATCTCCATCCTCCTCATCGTCCACAAAGATGGACTCGGATCGCTCTAAGGAACTCGAGATGTCGGGCCTAGTCCCCTGACCGCCTCATCAAGGTCACCTCACGTGTCTCTAACAATTTACTAGACTCGCAGCCTGCACTCTATAGGCACGAGAAGAAGTCGAGTAACCCGTAAAGATCCCATCACAAGATCGTGACTCAACTTATCTAGGTTCCCGGACTTGAATAAAACACTTGCAACCAAACACACGAAAATGCGAGGCCGGGTTTTCGCCATATCTCAACTCATAAGAAGTGCGATGCAAGAGTGCCCAAGAAAACTCATAGAAACATGACAAGCGTTGGCAATTCCTCACCCAAAACTTCCTAGGTGTAGAGTACTCATCAAGCATCGTCCCGCCATCTCGACCAAGGTACGGTTCTTCCTCTCCACAACGCCATTTTGTTGGGGACGTATGGAGACGAACCGGTGCTCTACACTGCCTCACCACAAAACTCTCAAAGTAGGAATTCTTGAACTCGGTGCCATTATCGGTCGAATTGCTCGTAATGCACCTGGGAGCTCAACAGAGAGCCTTCCAAAAAGACCACGAAAAAGAGTAAACGTCTCATCCTTCGAGGCTAAGAAAAACACCCAAGAGTACCTCGAGAAATCATCGACCACGACAAGTACGTACCACTTCCTCCCATCGATGCACTCTAGCCGGTCCCATCAGGTCCATATGGAGCGATTGACACAGTGCATCTGTCATAGTCATCAGAATCGGAGGATGTGAAGCGGAACCATTTTGCCGTGCGGCAAGGAGCACAAACAAGATCCTTGACCATTTTGAGTTTCGCAAACCACGAATGAGATCGTGGTCGCTAACTCGGTCGATGATCAAATCCTATATGACCAAGTCTCCTATGCCAGAAAGTCAAATCACGGGATTCAGAAGCAATTAAACAACGGAGAGGATCACCAGAAGATCCAGAAAAATCAGCACGAAAGATCCTCCCATATCGAGAAATCCCGCAAACTAGACTACCCGAAGAATCAAGAATTTTGCAATTGTTTTTCTTAAAACTCACCTCATAACCGTCATCGGTAAGCTGAGAAACTGAAAGCAGATTATACTGCAGCTTACTTACTAAAGCAACATCTTTCAAAATAAAGGAATTATTAATGCTCACAGTACCTTTAGCGATGACGCGCCCAAAAGAAGCATCTCCAAAGGTGATCGTCTCATCACCTGGAGCGCGGGCTAGGGAAGAAAACCAACGAGACTCACCAGTCATATGACGTGAACACCCGGAGTCTACAATCCAGACTTTTCCCTTCCCAGCCCGGCGACCCTGAGTCAAGCAGAGAGTAAAGTCTCAGTACTGGGGTGAATCAACAGTGATTTTGGCACCCAATACTGAGTAACACGGCGAACAGATGAAGTAGTCAAGCAAGACTGACCTCTATCTATCCTACGCTCTCTGTCACTCAATAAGTCAAAGATCTCACTGTTCTTTGGATCCGATCGCTATGGAAGAGCGAGTCGAAGTGCGATATGTCTTGATCTCGCCACCGTAGCTATCTCGAAAGGAAAAACGAGATCTACCCTCAGGACGGTGGAAGTTACGACCAAAGGGAGCATGAGGACGAAACTCAGAAAACTCAGAAAAACCAAGTCCTCGATGCTGCCCAAAATCATCAGATGGAACAAACCTAGACCTCGTGTTGGTCTTAGGTGCACTCAAGATCCGGGCGACCACGAATGTGCCTAAGAGACTCAACACGGTCTCTCGCGCGATCTTGGCGCTGAAGCAATGATCAACTAAATGTCCATCTTTCTGACAGAAGGTGCAATGATACTTCGCCTTCTGAGGGGCCGAAGCTGCAGGTGAAATCACCTTGCTGTCAGAAATCCTTTGAACAAAACCCGCTAACTTAAAATTGACTTTCTCGATCCACAGGCTTAGTTTTGATCACACAGTGCTATGGTTTTGAGCACGGCGGTGGATGCTTCCTCATATCCTCCTCGGATATCATATCCTAGACCCTGATTAAATCTGCAAATTTTAGATTTGTCTAGAATGAGATTGAGCTTCTTCTTGCCTCCTACAAACCTCTCGAGAGTGTTCATAAGATACTGACACTCCCGAAAGAGAGAGGTGCAAGAAGAGCAGGGGGAAGAAGGGACAGCAGAAGGTAAGGGAGCAGAAGAAGAACCAACAACAGAGGAAAGATTGGCTTGTGCACGCACACCGACTTTGGGGAACAGTCCCATCGCTATGATTGGTTCACGTTGCTAGGCGTCTCTACCAAACCCTTAGACTTCTTCCCAAAGACACACAATACAAGCAGATGATTGTGTCTCTAGAAGGTCCTTAGTTAGCTTCACACATTTTTCATCCAAAGCAATCAA
This sequence comes from Hsuehochloa calcarea, assembly GCA_036346395.1. NCBI lineage: Eukaryota > Viridiplantae > Streptophyta > Magnoliopsida > Poales > Poaceae > Hsuehochloa > Hsuehochloa calcarea. The sequence goes on along the minus strand of JAYEVG010000040.1, from coordinate 158,267 downwards.
ATCACATTTTAGTTTATTACATTGCTTGCATGGTGAGCTAACAAGATCCTTAGAAGCATCTTGAGCCAATTTATTCTTGTGATCAATCATTTCTTGAAACCGCTTGATATCTGATTCTAGTTCAAGAGCTAACTTAGGACAGTTTAAACAAGAAACAATAGGCTCTAGTAGCGCAGCCTTGAAATTCAACAATTTTGTGATCCGCCTGCTTTAGGTTCATCTTGAGTTTATTACAATTTTCACAAGTTTCAGCAGATCAAGCAACATGGTATAAAGACCTCTAAACGAATTGTCCTTAACCTCACATGAGGTGCAAGCGAGAGCCTCAATAGTAGTGGATGCAGGAGGTGCTACCCTACTCATCTCTAATTCAAGAAGAAGGCTAATGTTCTCTACCTTAATCATGTCAAGTTCGGAGGACACACTATCATGCAAGGTCCTTAGTTTTTCCATGTCATCAAGCAAAGCACAAAGAAGTGTCACAATCATCACGGGAGGGAGCGGATGTAAGTAAAGTAAGCTCCCGTGATAGTCTAGCTACTTCCTTCTCCAACACGTAACACTTAGCCCTAGACTTAGCATGAAATCTACCTAGCTTAAGAAAAGCATCATTAAGCCGGTCGTAAGTGGGACTAACCTCGTCGAGTCGGAGTACGGCTCATTGTCGCTCGATTCGCCCGAGGGCCATGAAGCACATGCCGAGAAGTTGCCGTCGTCCTTGGGATCATGATCGTCCTTCCCATCATCGTCACTCCACCCTCCACCTCGCCGGTGTCCGGTTCGTCGAGGCGGTGAGAACGCGATGGAATGCCTTCTTTGCCTTCCCAAAGTTGCGGAACTTCTTCTTGCCTTGATCAGTGTTGAGGGCTTCGTGTTGCGGTTCTTGTCGATGTAGTCGTTCTTGCTTGGACCGCCATAGTCACCTTTGCCCTTCCCAAGCTTGGGACGGTTTGCTCGGATGTGGTTGGGGCCACCACACTCGAAACAAATCACAGACCTCCTCTTTACCATCCCTCCTCCTCTTGTAAGCATGGGAAAACTTCCGAGCTAGGAGGGCTAGTCTGCTCATCCTCAAGTCGCTCTAGCGATCATCGCTTATGTCACAGAGAGCACTAGGAGAACCCACGATCGACTCGGAAGAAGATCCGAAGTGGGATCGGTGACTAAAGCCATCAATCGTGACTTCGACCTTCGAGAGACAATGTCAATCTCGTGAGTCTTGAGACGCGAGTACAAGCGCATCAAGAGTCGTGGTCGAGAGGTCCGTGCTATCTTTGATGGTAGTCACTTTCATCTCCCAAACACGAAGATCAAGTGCGAAAGCATCATCGGCGTTATCCGAGTCGGGGTATGTAAGACCGACCGCTCGGAGGTTGCTCAAGATCTTGTGAAAACGCGAAAAGCACTCGTCTAAAGATTCACCAAAGAAGCATTTCAAATTTATTGTACTCACGCTTGAACCGGTCTTGTCGAACCGTCTTAATCTGAGTGGTGCCCTCATGGTATGCATCGAGGGTCACCCAGATGTCATAAGCAGAAATCAAATGAGAAATACGATCAAACTCACTTCTGCTTAAACCCTGAATGATTATGTTCCTTGCCTTAGCATTTGCCTCAACATCGGCCATGTTTCCAAAGATTGATGTTCTCATCGGCAGAACAACAAATCTAACCTTCACCTTTCTCCGGATGGCATACCCCGAGCACGGATGTAAGTTTCCATTCGGCTCTTCCGAAGGGGTAATCCAGACCATCAAAAACTGGAGGCTTGGTGGAATACTTGTCCGTTGCCATGGCTCAACCGACCGGTTAAGATCTATCAAGAAGAGCTAACCGGCTCTGATACCAATTGAAGGACCGAAATGGCAACAGAGGGGGGGGGTGAATGGTGCAATAAAAATTAAGAACTCCCCTTTGGTGTATTTAAATCAAATCTACAAAGCCCTCTGGATCTCTTAAGAAGAGTGAAGCAAAATCGAGAATGAAAATAAATTTGGATCGTTTCGTGCGAAATCGGAAGGTCCGATTCTACCCGCGGTAGTTCCGCACTCGGTAGTTCCGGATCTCATGCGGAAGTTCCGCTGCGATAGTTCACTGTGGACAATCGGAAGTTCGATTGTCCCGACCAAGAACAAGTCGCTCGGGTTTTTCCCAAAAATCCAAAAGACTAAATCTTGAATGCTCTTCTCAGGTCAAGTTTCACAGGACATCATCCTAAACACCATCTTGACCTTATAGAGAAGAATCGCAAACAAAGATTCAATAATCAAGTCAAAAACGGATTTCTTGAAGAAGGGGCAAGAAAGACCAAAACCCTAAATCGACACGATTCTCTGATTCCTAGTTCATGAAACTTTGAGGATACATTAGCAATATCAAAACGAATCTAGATATCAAGTTTCATGCTATTTCATAAGACGAATCAAAAGATATGCCAAAAACCCTAGATATTTAACATGAAACAGAGAGAGGAAGAGAACATAAACAAGTAATCAAAACTCAGAGTTTCATTGATAGATATCAAATGTTTTACAAATGGAAACACAGAGGAAAGATTACAAAAGATTTCAGATCATACTCTCCCTCTCAACAAGCTCTCAAAAAGCAAAACAAATCCTTTTCTAGAGCTAACCCTAATTTTCTTTCCAAAAGATCTAACCCTAACCCCAGGGTTCTCCCCTATTTATAGCCTCTGCTAATGGGCCTCCAACCCATTAAGCCCGCTACACCCGAACGGAACCGCCTCCACTTTTGCTGCTTTGCGAAAAGTCCCTTTCGCCCCTTGCGCACCTTCTGGAAGCCTCCCGTACACCTTGTTGTGCACGACTCGCAACCGCTTCAAGATTCACGCCGTCTTCGACACATCCCGACCGTTCTGACCTCAACGCCTCCTGCGCCTAGTCCGGTACACGTGTCTCGCCACGACTCCATCTTGATGCCCTGCAGTCAACACAGACAAAAACACATCACATAGCATTGCACAATATCATAGCATCAATATTTGTATAAGACTCAAACTCATACAAAATCAAAATCACAATTTAACCTTCTCTGCACAGTTCTGGACACAATCGGAAGTTCCGCACTTACCACAGCGGAAGTTCCGATTTCCGGAACATCCGCACTTGTCAGAATTATCGGAAGTTCCGTGCTTACCACTGCGGAACTTCCGATCTTCGGAACAACCGCATGCCCAAAAATTCTATTCCGATTTTTGTCTCAGAGGAATCTCAATACCAGTATTATCGGACACTCCGCTACCCCATGTGCGGAAGTTCCGATTCTCTTCAGCCGAAACCAAAACCCAGGTAAATCGGAAGTTCCTTTTCCAACACCGGTAGTTCCGATTAATCGGAACTTCCCCTCCATACACAGCGGTAGTTCCGATTTCCGACTCGACCAAAACACCCAAACCGAAAACCTCAACTCTCAATCTAATCAACACACTTGTCAAATACTCATCACTCAGAGTGGAGGACCTCTCACATGGTCTCTCAGTTGACAATAGAGAAATAAACTGCAGCGGAAACAAAGTAAACTCTAGCGGAATCCCATCCATTCCCCATAGGCAACTGACTGAGATCAAGACCCTAACATCAACCTTCGTAGAACTCCTCTTAAAAAACAGACGATGACTCCTCCACTTCTGTTGATTGATTATAGCAAGTATGAGTACACAATCGCGCTCGCAAGTCATACCACAGAATACAATTTATAGATGATGCCTTATTCCAAAGGAATGGCTTATGTGGTTCTTTTACAGAAATACAACATTTGCAATTGAATATCAATAATAGATTGAAAACGTAATTCACCTTGGCCGCCAAGGCGGGATGAGGAGGAGGAAAAAAATTCTAAGGAGAGGAGGGACTCGCACCTCTGCTCTTGTGTTGTTGCCGCCGCCGCAACCACTGAACCCGACTCTCAAACGTCGAATTGAGCTCCATGCTGCTCGATTTGGCCTTCCCCATCACCGTCGCCTGTCTTCACTGCCTGACGTTTCGCCTCGCCTGCTCCCAGTCGCACCCTGCCCCTCGTGCCCTCCTCGGCCACCCCCTCTACTCTAGGCATCTGGAGAGGGAGAGGGGTGGCCGAGGTCCGGAGAGGGAGAGGGAGAGCAAGAGTGAGAGGGGAGGCTGAATCCAGAGAGGGAGAGCGAGAGCGAGAGCGAGAAGGGCGGCCGAATCTGAGAGAGAGAGAGACCGTTGTGAGAGAGAGTGCAGTGAGGTCGTGAGGATAAGGGAGAGAGAGGGGGGCGAGAGAGAGGGAGAGGGAGGGAGGGAGCGCGTGCATGCGTGGCTCGGGTTGGGCCGGCCGTCTGGTAGCTGAGATGGGCCGAGGATTACGTTTTACGCCCAATAACAATAGTTCATTTGTGAATTATTTTTGCTCTGCACAGCCGCTACTTGTTGGAAATAATCTTGACCATGTATCTAGTTCTGCCGGTCTCGTGCATTAGTGGAGTCATGCATGTTAGAGTTGAGATGTGCATAAAGTGACTTTTGAGATTAGAGTTACGGCTGGTACTTAGTCAAGTGCATGTTGATGTGCACGTTGTGGTCGTGCCATGGAAATCGGATCGTGTGGCTAGTGGCCTGACTGCAAGTAGTTGCCGCATCCGCATGCATGCATGTGTTAGTTGATAAAGTCAAGTTGTACTTCAGCATTCAGTTTGAGGGGGAATAACAAAGAAAGAAAATCAGGATCACAAAGCAGTGCCTGCACTCCAGCAAGTTTCCAGTGTGTTCTTTGTGTTTCTTGTTCATCTTCCTAAGCGCGCGTGTGTTTAGGGGAGAGGAAACAATGTGTGAGTTTTCTCCAGGAGATGGGCCAACAATTGGAATCAGAGCAAGGTGCGAGGAGAAGCTGCCTGGCGATTGTAACGTCCCAAAATTTGGCTTTTCAAAAATCTTTTGAGTAGTTTAGGTCACTAGAAATTTTCACCAATTTTATTTGAATTAATAAAGCTTAATTAGAATTTTTATAAATTTAAAATATTTAATTTGACAAATCTAAACGTCAATTAAATCAAAATCCTTTTTATTTGGCTTCCTTGTATTTCCAGGAATTTTCTGGTATTTTTGGGGAATTTTCTGGATTTGTTTACTATTTATTCTATCTTATCGATTTGTTGCCTTTTAATTAAAATCCGAAAATCAGTTTTGTTTTCTCTCTCCTCCCATGTGAACAGTACCATGCGGTATTGTTCATCCCGAAATTCCAGCCGCACGTCCAGAAACCAAACCGTCGGCCGCTGCGTCGTTTTCGTTTCCAACTACAAAATTCAAATCTTCATATCTTTTCGCTCGGTGCATACAAATACGAGCCGTCATACCACGTCCGTCCTCGACGTCCTCTTCCAATCCTCGATTTGGTTTCCTCCGAATCGATCTGTATTCAAAGCGATTCGCGGAATACGGAGTTCATCCAAAATCTTCCGCGCGAGTTTCTCCTTCATCCGACGTCCGCGGCGAACTGCAATGGCGTTGGGTTCGCGTCGTCGTGCTCTACGTCATGGTGCCAGCCCCTTCGCCCGAAGTTTGCCGGGATTTCGCTGTCCACCGTATCCCAACCGTATTCTTCGCGTATTCTTCTTCCTCGGTGAGTATTTTGAAAATCCGACCGCACCATCACGTCCGACTCGTCGTTTCCTTTCTGTTTTGCCCCTTCGCCGCCGCCGCCCACCCCTGGTCGCCGGCCACCCATTGCACCATGTTCGGCTGTTACTATGCGCATACTGTTCATACTAATACTTCGGTTCTGGACTCTTTGGATGGTTCTCTGGTACCTCGCTTGTCTCTCCTTCCCTTGATAATTTTGCCGATTGTATCTCATGCCACCTAGTAGCCAACTCCTATACACTATGATCGGCCGTGTGCATTTGTTCACATATAAATACCAGAACATGCTTTCTTCATTCGGTTCATTATCTGCTGGTGTTAGGTTCTGTTCTGTTGATGCCTATTGCGTAGTTCAGTTGGTGCCATGTCTTGAGTTATTTGGTTCAATGCTAATTCTTTTATCTAATTTTTGGCTTCCATCTCCATGCAATGCATCGAGCGTACCGCATGCACTCTGTCCTCCTATTAATTTTCCTTCCTATTCTCTCTCTGCTACATTGGCTTTCTTTCTACCTCTGTATCATGCTTGTCCCAATTGATCTATGGCAGTTTTGCCATGCTAGTGCTAACTCCTTGCCATCACCTTGCACCAAGATTGGCAGACAGCAGCTCCCTACGCCTTGTCCTCTGTAGCTTCCTCTCTGTTGTTTCTTCTGGTCCTTTTCTTTCCGTTCCATGTGACCCACTGGTCATCCACACCATCCAAACCCATCTGTATATATATATATGCATGTAGGTATATGCATGTTTGTACGCATGTGCGTGTGTGTGTATGTACGTATGTATGTATACATAAATATATATCTCCTCTCACTTCCATGTTGACCCCACCTGTCATCCACTCAATTAAAACATTAATTATTTTTCTCTCTTACATGCGGGTCTCCATGTCAGTCAACTTTGGTCAACCCTCCTCCATGAGCTTGGTCCACCATGGACTAGCCTATCTCCGTGGACCTGGTCCCTAGACCAGTGGCCCACATGTCAACCCCTAATCCTATTTTTGAGAATTAATTTAATTCTTGAAAATTCTTTTATCTCATTGGTCCCACATGTCGTTCTCTCTACCTTTTTCTGGAATTATTTTTAATTCTAGAAATCCATAAATATCAGTCGGTCCCACATGTCATACGCTCAATCATTCTCTAATATTTTCGGAATGGAATATTCTGATAATATTCCACTTGTCAGCTTGTCTCTCTTTTTATTTTCATCATTCCAAAAGCCATATCTTCTTCATCCGAGTTCCGCTTGAACCCATCTAGATTCCTCCATGCATCTAAATTCAATATCTATCTTCCAGTACCATTCAATTTCAATTTGGAGTTTATTTGATTTGTCTTTTGAATTGTGTTTGTTTTGCGCTATCTTTATCGTTAGACGTTGAAGCCCGGAATCGTCCGAAGGAGCTGAAGAGCAAGGAAGTAGAAGATTGAAGATAAATAAAGACCATCAATGCTATAGCAAGGCAAGTTATACCTTTGATCATCTTGCACCCAGTTTTCAAAATACTTTGTTTCAATGTATTGCATTCTATTTCAAGTATTTATTTAAATGCTTTTGGGATAGTTATTAATCCAATTTGTTATATCCACCTTGTCTATTGTATGCCATGATCTTTTGTCACCCTAGGTTGGTTCATTATTAGTTGGTACTATCGTAGCACCAACGTGTGTTGGTTAGATACGAGTAGATTGCTTAGCCATACCACGAGTCATCATTTCATCTGAGTCGCAATTATAAACTTGACTAAGTGATTATGGAACCGTGTGATGAAACTGTGTGTGCTGTGTGCTGTTACTCGTTGATGGCATGTGTTGCACTTAATTAATAGGGTGGGAAAAGATTTAGACTGAGGCAAGTGGTGGATCTGTGTGAACGGTGGAGCTGTGTGCTATAAACTTTGTGATTTGGGTTAAAACTGGAAGTCTTGCCTTGGTCAATTAAGGACTTAACTTTGTGCGCCATTGAACTGGGCCTTACTGTACAACCACATGCCTAGTATGGGCTGGGCCTGACTTAGTAAGTTATGGAGTCTTGACATTGACAACTCAGGTTGTATTTAAACTATGTGATGGGCTGGAGGTGTGTACCGCTATGTTTGGGTCACATCGCGGGACGGTTCGCTGCATCCCTGTCCAACGGTGTGTGTCGTTCCAAGGGCTGTGTGTACAAATTGGACGGCGGTAAAGCACATCGGGAGTGTCATTGTTTGAGATGAAGTCTCTGAAAGGTTTTGTTGTGATCAACTCTGATCCGGTTGATTACATCGTGTGGGTAAAGTGTACAACCTCTACAGAGTGTTTAATCAATCTATTCGAATAGCCGCGTCCTCGGTTATGGACATGCTCGGGAATTTCACACGTGGGGTAGATTTTCATAAAATAATTGGGAAGGGTCAGCTGTGTGAGGTAACTTCTGCAGCTGTGTGAATAACTTGATTAGACTGTGTGTCCTTTGTGAAATCAATTGTTAACTTATTATTGTCTATTTGTTTTGAATTATGCTTTCAATCTATTATTTGTATTCAATTGCAAATGTTGTATTTCTGCAAAATAACCACAGAAGCCATTCATTTGGAATAAGCCATCATCTATAAATTGCATTCTGTGGTATGACTTGCGAGTACGGTGTGTACTCATACATGTTATAAACAATCAACAGAAGTGGAAGAATCATCAGTCAACAAGGTCTACCTCAAGGATCGTGGAGAACTAGGTCGCTACTACCCGATCGATTGCTGTGGGCATATGGATGGGCTTCACCGGAGATTATTCCGTTACGTTCATTGCAGCTTTATTGAGCTATTTGTCTTCTGAGACATTAATTGTAAGCTTTGACCTTAAGGTCTTTACTCTGATAATTATTGTTATTTGTCTATTTATTAGTCATCTTTGCATATGGAAATGATATTTCATCGATGTTGCCCTTGTGTGCACTAGCGTGATCTGGACTAGTGCAAGATATACAGAGGGTCAGATTTGCATATTTGGGTCCCGACAGAGGTGGTATCAGAGCCATATCGACTGTAGGTCGTGACCTTAGTTAGAATGGCCGTGTTTAAGGAAAAGTTCAAAACTTATTTTACAAATGGAAAATCTTCATGATGTGCTATTCTCATCTTGTCTAGATTCTATTCTCTTCCACTCTATTCATTTCTCATCTATATTCTTCCTCACCATTTTGAGTATTAAATTGGACCTTCTTTCCTCATAACTTCCATAGTTGTCATTATCGGTGCCAAATATCTTGGCGGATGCCCAGGAGCTGTTTTCAACAACTGTTTGAAGACCACGCAGACAACAATAACGTATCAACATCTCTCCAAGTGTTTAAGACAAGTTCATCGCGAGAACTGAAGACTAAGAAGAAGCTGTACGTCGCCCCTATCTTTCTCCAAGATTCGCCTGCAAGGATCGCAAGTAGTCAACATTTGATGAAGACCGTAACCAGTTCAAGTTTTCTTCAGGCCATCCATATAGGATAAATCAGTATGGTTCCTCCCATGTGTTGAGCCAAGTCACCCAGTTAAGTTGGAGTTAAATCGACTAGACGATTAGATTTTTATTTTCTTTCTTCTGTGTGTAGTTTGGCTGTGAGTTTTATGCTTCTTAATAGCTTTTCGGCTATTTGTGTGTTCCTTGGTGTTCCTCAGGTTAAACCTGCTCCCTTAGTAGATTTTTTCTCTTACCTTGTGCTTTTCCCTCTCATCTATTAGTCTTGGTCATCAAGTAGATGAAGAACCCCAATGAAGCCAACTTTGTCAGTAATCTTGAGACAGTATGTGCCAGCTCAGATCTTGTCAATTCCGGTGGATAGTTGTCAGTACCAGGAGTAGCAGATCCAGTCTTGATACAATTTTTGGCAGTTCAGACTCAACTCATGAACACGATGATGCAAAACATGAACAACATGATGACCCAACAGAATCAGACCGTCGCTACCTTATCAATTTGTTGACTCAGAATAATCAAGCAAGCCACCGTTCCATCACCAGTGTTAGTATCAGAAGAGACGCCACCAACAAACTATCTCGATGCGGTAGTGACACATAAGAGCCTGAACCAGTCTCCCGTCACACAGAATCAACTCATGTCAGCGACGATGCAACCGTCGGATAGTAGTAACTTTTGCAATGATACACAACTCGTTGCCATCTCAACAACACACCCTCAGTTCGAGTTTGTGAAGTTCATGATGACCAAACAGCCTATCTTTGAAGGATTTGTCGAGCTCAAGGATGCAGAATCTTGGATTCGCACCATATAAGAGAAGTTAATTGTTGTGCAATGCAATGATTACGAGAAAGTTTTCTATGCTTCTCATCAATTAAAAAGAGTTGCATTAGATTGGTGGAAAAACTTTCGCGCCGCCCATCCGGACAAGTAGACCATCATTTGGGCAGAGTTTTCCAACGCTTTTCGCCAACAGTATACGACATCAAGCAAAAGTGATCAAGAGAAAACTGTTATTCCGATGTCCTATGTCCAAGCTAGCTATTGTCAATTGAAGTGCTGCCAACCAGATAAGTCAGAAGATTTTGCATATACCCATTGTGAAGAAGTAAGCTATAGTGTCGATGAGCACAATATCAATTGTTCCAGTTGCAAAGGAAACCATTCCGTTGGAGAATGTCCAATGAGCAAGATCACATGTTTCTTATGTGAAGGCAAAGATCATTTTCTGAGCCAATGCCCCATGTATTCAGTGTTGACTTCTGCAACACAATGTCAGTGAGAAAATTTTCAAGTCGAAGTCAGAGTATTAGCAAAAGAAGGCAAACCATTGTCAGTGCAAGATATGTCAACTGAAGGATCATAAAAGCAGAATGTTGACTTTAGTAACCAGCCTCGAAAGAGAAGCAAGTCGGTATCACCAGTAGAGTGTTTCGAGTGTGGTAAGCAAGACCACTGTGCCCAGAGATGCCCTGCAAAGCGTCAAGCTTCAACCCTCAAGGAGGATAGTCGTTCTGCCGTAGCCTGTTAGAAAGTCGCAAGGATCGACACGTTTATGTTACAGTTATCGCAAAGAAGACCACCACATCAGCCAGCATCCTCAGAAGAACCAGCCACTCACTCCAGATGCCAGAATGTCAAAAGTCGCTTTAGTCAAGATTGTAACACCCAGAGAAGATGGTAAAAATAGTAGGACCTGTTTGTCCAACGAAGCAATCGGAGAAGAGAAGTTTGTGCAATGATGTCATCAAGAAAGTCTAGATTGATGATACCAAATTATGCAGTTGTCATTGGAAGTGATCTATGCAGCATGCAACTAGATCAGAAGTCAAGTTTGTCTTTGACATGGTACCCAGGATCAGCCAACTCCAGAAGGATGTACACCAGGGATGATATATGGCAAAAAGTCGTTCAGTGAGTTTGCAAAAATGATACAGTAGAGCAGATGACTTTCTCAGATAAAGGTAGTGTTAAATCAAATTGTCAGCTTGGCAAGCACCAATGTTGATTGTAAAGTAAATTGTAGCACAAGGATATGCGAGAATTTTAGTTTATTCAAGAGCAAATCCCCAGAATCTCAGAATCAGCCTGTTTGAGATATGAGAAAGAACTGCAATTTTCTTTAAGATCGTCCATGAACAAGACAGTGTCAGTTCAAGATCAGTGAGACAATTGTTTCAAGATAGTCAAGACCCTCATCGTTATAAAAGGACAAGTTCACCCTGATCGCTAGAAGTGAACTAAGTAATTGAGAATTTCAAAAGAGATCAACCACTACTCCAGTGTTCATACTACCAGCTACCTGAAAGAAACTTGATAACTTTTATCACGAAACATCTAAGAATTTGTGTGTTACAGAGTTTTGCCAACACTTCCTAACAGCTACAGTTTCAAGTAGTGAATTGTGCTAGTCATAATTCAGAGTTGCTACCATAGAGCATTAAAGATGTTTTTATTGGATCGAGAACCGGGAGGTTGGAGTCATTCTGTAGTTGGATCGGTATAGTGGCGGATGCCTCAAATCGGAAGAGCTACCACAAGAACTTGTTGATCGGTGAAGAGTCGACAAATTACTTGTGAAACCCGGTTAAATCTTGAGTTAGTGCAAGAGTATATTTGTTGAACCCGAGTTCAAGCCGATGCTACAAAATCGTGTTGAGAAGGCAATGAGATAACCGTTTTGTCAAGGAAATCGACCGTCACGTGAAGTATGGTAAAGTATGAGAACCTGCCGAAGGTGAACCAGGTGATCCACGAATCAATGACTATATATGTGTATCTGATGAGAAGAAACTGAAGTAGTTGACGCTCAAACCAACATCCTAGTGCAAGCATTCCATTTCTCCTGAAAGTATCAAGGTGTACAAGGATCTCAAAGTTGATTTGTGATGATCCAATATAAGGCAAAAAGTCACACAATGTGTTACCATTCGTTTGGTATACTCGAATGTCGGCTAGTATATCAAAGGCCAGTCAGAGTACTCCTATCTCTGAGAATTCAAGCATGGGTTTTCCAAGGACCCAGTCGAGATGTAATTTCTTGAAAAGTGATTGTTGATCGTTTGACAGAAATTTTTGTTTCATACCTGTCAATATCACCTAGTTTGGAGACCGTCTAGCAGAGCGGTATACGACCGAAGTTGTATACGACAGAGATGGTATTCGCCGGAATTGGTCTAGTATCAGATCGACAGAGATTATCAGTTTGCACGATGTGCCAGAATAAGTCAGTGTCAGACCAATGATCCCAGTGTACCTCATGTTAGTGACCGATTGTGTATACAGCCTTGGATGTCTGTTCCGTTCAGTATTGTGTATCACCCTGAATCAGTTGATAGATCAAAGGAAATAGTGAGTTTGTGCCTTAACTCAAAGTATCAGGCCGAGCAAGTAAGTTATATGTCCAGAGTTCCCCTACAACGCCAGATGTCAGTCAGTTCACGATTGCCACCATTTGAAGTTCGCAATGGTTGATAGTGTGAGTCATCACTCAGCTAGAAGCAGATCAGATCACAAAGTATGTGGATTTTTCATTAGTTATGAAGCAGAAGACCAAGTGTCTCTAAACTTAAAGGGATTTTAAGTAGCTCAGTTCAAGCAGAGAGCTACACTGTGTATGCAGATTATCACCCTCGCAGTCTTGTTTATCTTCAAGATATCTGTTGAAGTTTTGTGTTATGAAGTTGCGACAGAGGTAACAGAAGGGTGTCGATCGATTCAAGATTCCAAGCTCACAAGAAGAGTTAGTTTGTCAACGAGCTATCGATCGCCAGAGAGTTCCTCAACTCCAGAAGTGTCTTCGAGCACCAATTAAGCAGTTCTGTGAGAAGCAATCGAGTTGCTAGAAGTCCTTTCCTACCAAGAGCCAGCTTATCAAGTTTTCGTCAAAGCAAGAAGCTCAGCAAGAAGCAAGACGTTTGTTCTGTAAGTGTTCAGAAAAGAAGTTTCGTCAGTCAAAGCGATTGAAAGCAAGGAGGCGCGAAAGGTGAGTTCTCAGAAACTTTTCTATAGCCAGCCTAAATCTCGGGGACGAGATTCCTTTAAGGGGGGGAGGTTTGTAACGTCCCAAAATTTGGCTTTTCAAAAATCTTTTAAGCAGTTTAGGTCACTAGAAATTTTCACCAATTTTATTTGAATTAATAAAGCTTAAATGGAATTTTTCTAAATTTAAAATATTTAATTTGACTAATCTAAATGTCAATTAAATCAAAATATTTTTTATTGGGCTTCCTTATATTTCCAGGAATTTTCTGGTATTTTTGGGGATTTTTCTGGATTTGTTTACTATTTATTCTATCTTATCGATTTGTTGCCTTTTAATTAAAATCCAAAAATCAGTTTTGCTTTCTCTCTCCTCCCACGTGAACAGTACCATGCGGTACTGTTCATCCCGAAATTCCAGCCGCACGTCCAGAAACCAAACTGTCGGCCGCTGCGTCGTTTTCGTTTCCAACTCTAAAATTTAAATCTTCATATCTTTTCACTCGGTGCATATAAATGCGAGCCGTCTGCGCCCACGCGTCCGTCTCGACGTCCTCTTCCAATCCCATAATTTGGTTTCCTCCGAATCGATCTGTATTCAACGCAGTTCGCGGAATACGGAGTTCATCCGAAAATCTTCCGCTGCGAGTTTCTCCTTCATCCGATGTCCGCCGGGCGAACCGTCTGTGGCGTTGGGTTCGCGTCGTCGTGCTCTACGTCATGGTGCCAGCCCCTTCGCCCGAAGTTCGCCGGGATTTCGCCGTCCGCCATATCCCAACCGTATTATTCGCGTATTCTTCTTCCTCGGTGAGTATTTTGAAAATCCGACCGCACCATCGCGTCCGGCTCGTCGTTTCCTTTCCGTTTTGCCCCTTTGCCGCCGCCGTGCCACCCCCGGTCGCCGGCCACCCATTGCACCATGTTCGACTGTTACTCTGCGCATACTGTTCATACTAATACTTCGGTTCTGGACTCTTTGGATGGTTCTCTGGTACCTCGCTTGTCTCTCCTTCCCTTGATAATTTTGCCGATTGTATCTCATGCCACCTAGTAGCCAACTCCTATACACTATGATCGGCCGTGTGCATTTGTTCACATATAAATACCAGAACATGCTTTCTTCATTCGGTTCATTATCCGCTGGTGTTAGGTTACGCTCATTGATGCCTATTATGTAGTTCATTGGTGCCATGTCTTGAGTTATTTGGTTCAATGCTAATTCTTTTATCTAATTTTTGGCTTCCATCTCCATGCAATGCATCAGGAAGCAGCCGCATGCACTCTGTCCTCCCTATTAATTTTCCTTCCCTATTCTGTCTCTCTGCTGCTACATTGGCTTTCTTTCTACCTCTGTATCATGCTTGTCCCAATTGATCTATGGCACTTTTGCCATGCTAGTGCTAACTCCTTGCCATCACCTTGCACCAAGATCGTGCATGCAGCTCCCTCGCCTTGTCCTCTGTAGCTTCCTCTCTGTTGTTTCTTCCGGTCCTTTTCTTTCCCTTCCATGTGACCCATCGGTCATCCACACCATCAAACCCATCTCAGATATATATATATGCATGTAGGTATATGCATGTTTGTACGCATGTGCGTGTGTGTGTGTATGTACGTATGTATATATACATAAATATATATCTCCTCTCACTTCCATGTTGACCCCACCTGTCATCCACTCAATTAAAACATTAATTATTTTTCTCTCTTACATGCGGGTCCCCATGTCAGTCAACTTTGGTCAACCCTCCTCCATGAGTTTGGTCCACCATGGACTAGCCTATCTCCGTGGACCTGGTCCCTAGACCAGTGGCCCACATGTCAACCCCTAATCCTATTTTTGAGAATTAATTTAATTCTTAAAAATTCTTTTATCTCATTGGTCCCACATGTCGTTCTCTCTACCTTTTTCTGGAATTATTTTTAATTCTAGAAATCCATAAATATCAGTCGGTCCCACATGTCATACACTCAATCATTCTCTAATATTTTCTGAATGGAATATTCGATAATATTCCACTTGTCGACTTGTCTCTCTTTTATTTTCATCATTCCAAAAGCCATATCTTGTTCATCCGAGTTCGCTTGAACCCATCCGATTCCTCCATGCATCTAAATTCAATATCTATCTTCCAAGCACCATTCAATTTCAATTTGGAGTTTATTTGATTTGTCTTTTGAATTGTGTTTGTTTTGCGCTATCTTTATCGTTAGACGTTGAAGCCCGGAATCGTCCGAAGGAGCTGAAGAGCAAGGAAGTAGAAGATTGAAGATAAATAAAGACCATCAATGCTATAGCAAGGCAAGTTATACCTTTGATCATCTTGCACCCAGTTTTCAAAATACTTTGTTTCAATGTATTGCATTCTATTTCAAGTATTTATTTAAATGCTTTTGGGATAGTTATTAATCCAATTTGTTATATCCACCTTGTCTATTGTATGCCATGATCTTTTGTCACCCTAGATTGGTTCATTATTAGTTGGTATTTATGGTAGCACCAACGTGTGTTGATTAGATACGAGTAGATTGCTTAGCCATGCCACGAGTCATCATTTCATCTGAGTCGCAATTATAAACTTGACTAAGTGATTATGGAACCGTGTGATGAAACTGTGTGTGCTGTGTGCTGTTACTCGTTGATGGCATGTGTTGCACTTAAGCAACAGGGTGGGAAAAGATTTGGACTGAGGCAAGTGGTGGATCTGTGTGAACGGTGGAGCTGTGTGCTATAAACTTTGTGATTTGGGTTAAAACTGGAAGTCTTGCCTTGGTCAATTAAGGACTTAACTTTGTGCGCCATTGAACTGGCCTTCTTGCACGACCACATGCCTAGTATGGGCTGGGCCTGACTTAGTAAGTTATGGAGTCTTGACATTGACAACTCAGGTTGTATTTAAACTATGTGATGGGCAGGAGGTGTGTACCGCTATGTTTGGGTCACATCGCGGGACGGTTCGCTGCATCCCTGTCCAACGGTGTGTGTCGTTCCAAGGGCTGTGTGTACAAATTGGACGGCGGTAAAGCACATCGGGAGTGTCATTATTTGAGATGAAGTCTCTGAAAGGTTTTGTTGTGATCAACTCTGATTCGGTTGATTACATCGTGTGGGTAAAGTGTACAACCTCTACAGAGTGTTTAATCAATCTATTCGAATAGCCGCGTCCTCGGTTATGGACATGCTCGGGAATTTCACACGAGGGGTAGATTTTCATAAAACAATTGGGAAGGGTCAGCTGTGTGAGGTAACTTCTGCAGCTGTGTGAATAACTTGATTAGACTGTGTGTCCTTTGTGAAATCAATTGTTAACTTATTATTTTCTATTTGTTTTGAATTATGCTTTCAATCTATTATTTGTATTCAATTGTAAATATTACATTTCTGCAAAATAACCACAGAAGCCAGGTCCTTTGGAATAAGCCATCATCTATAAATTGTATTCTGTGGTATGACTTGCGAGTACGGTGTGTACTCATACTTGCTATAAACAATCAACAGAAGTGGAAGAATCATCAGTCAACAAGGTCTACCTCAAGGATCGTGGAGAACTAGGTCGCGCTACCCAAGTCGATTGCCTGTGGGCATATGGATGGGCTTCACTGAAGTTATTCTGTTACGTTCCGCTGCAGCTTTATTGAGCTATTTGTCTTCTGAGACATTAATTGTAAGCTTTGACCTTGAGGTCTTTACTCTGATAATTATTGTTATTTGTCTATTTATTAGTCATCTTTGCATATAGAAATGATATTTCATCGATGTTGCCACTGTGTGCACTAGCGTGATCCTGGACTAGTGCAGTATACACAGAGGGTCCAGATTTGCATATTTGGGTCCCGACAGCGATGACTCGTCAGTCAACGTGATGGTGTGTGTAGCGGTATGCGTCTGGCGGAGGTGAGCGGGTGCCGACGATGAGCCAGCTGTAGCAACATACGCTCAGGAGCGCGCACGGGCGGTGATGCTCGATGAGCGAGGTGGAGATGCGGCGCAAGGCGCGGTAGCCAGCGGGGCGCGGCGCAAGGTACGGAGGTGCACAAGGAGCGGGGTGCGTCGCACGGTGACAGCACAATGGGCGGCGGCGTTAGGCCATGGCGAGGCCAGCGCGGTGTGCTGGCATCGCACGTGATGTGCGCACCAGCGGCGGCGACGTGATTGCTGCGGAGTAGGCCGGCGGCAGCAAGGTAAGCCGCTGGGAAACGAGTCGGCATGAGGCCGACAAACGACAATGGCATGGAGGTCGTCATCGTAAGAGGTTGGAGTCGCCTAGTGAGTCGTGCCACCGGCAACGAAGTTGTGGCGGCAAAGAGGTACGATGAAGAGCGGAGGCGGCATATCTCCCAAATACCTGCTACTAAGAAGCGTCGTCGACAACCAGCAAGGCAAGATGGCATTGGTGGCCATCTCCGTGTCTTCGAGAGAAGAATTGTCAGGTGCATGGGCTGCGGTGGCGTCCATGTTCATGGTCGCTGATAGCGAGGGCAAATGAATTGTCCCTCAAGAGTGATCGCGTGGCTAGGGCGACTGTATTGTCCCTCAAGGAGTACACCACGTGGTAGAGAAGCGGCTACGTGAGTTCGACGACACATAAAGAGAGTTTGTGTTGCTAACTTGTGCAGAGTGGGAAGACAGAACTTCTTAAAGATGCGTCAAAAGATCGGCTTTTGAGATGCAGAGTAAGTCAAGTCAAGATTAGGGGGGAGATTGTTGGAAATAATCTTGACCATGTATCTAGTTGTGCCAGTCTCGTGCATTAGTGGAGCCATGCATGTTAGAGTTGAGATGTGCATATAGTGACTTTTGAGATTAGGAGTTACGGTTACTAGTTGCATGCGTGTGTGCAGTGTATATTAGGAGTTGTTAGTCTGCATGTAGGCTGGTACTTAGTCAAGTGCATGTTGATGCGCACGTTGTGGTCGTGCCATGGAAATCGGATCGTGTGGCTAGTGGCCTGACTGCAAGTAGTTGCCGCATGCATAGATGTGTTAGTTGATAAAGTCAAGTTGTACTTCGGCATTCAGTTTGAGGGGGAATAACAAAGAAAGAAAATCAGGATCGCAAAGCAGTGCCTGCATTCCAGCAAGTTTCCAGTGTGTTCTATGTGTTTCTTGTTCATCTTCCTAAGCGCGTGTGTGTTCAGGGAAGAGGAAACAATGTGTGAGTTTTCTCCAGGAGATGGGCCAACACTACTCAGCCACTGCGGCAGCCTAGGCACTAGACGCCGGCCACTGCCTGACTAGCGCCTAGCCTTCTTGAACATTGTCTGACAATCAACTGTACTTTTAAGTTGGCCATGGCCTACGAAAGGTTGAACAAAGTTTGTCATGGACCTTTAGCAACAAAGTTGACAACAAGCATCTTTGTCAGAAAATTGAATGACACTTTTGGTGTCTGAATTTTAAGATGAAGTGGAGTTCACTCTTTCTATTAGACCAGGTGGAATATAATGAATTTAGCACTGGTGATGTTATTGTTTTGCTAAACTGATCACTATACAGGGATCCAAAATTCAAGATAAATCACATAACCAAGAGACAACTGATCTACAAAAGTGCATTTCTCATATCCGTCATCGCACACCTGATCATGAAAAACCTCATGTAAGTAATAATCGATACTTTTATGTCTTGCTATGTTTTACCAGTTAATATTTCTATCAATAACAAAACTAAAAGTTGTAAATACTTTGGACATACTGATTACTATCATGGAACTTACCTTTTCCTTTCAATACTGTAGCTGTGTGTTCTTGTTACTGGAGCACATGGTGGAAGGTTTGATCAAGAGGCTGCTAATATCAATGTTCTTTATTTGTTCTCGGACATGTGTATTATCCTTCTATCAGATGATTGCTTGATTCGACTTCTTCCCAAAACACATCACCATGAGATCTTTATCGAATCATCTGTTGAAGGGCCACATTGTGGACTTTTTCGTGTTGGAGCACCATCTACAAGCACTACAACCATTGGTCTGAAGTGGAATCTGAGTAAATTTCTTATGCTCCCTTCTTATAAGTTGTCATACACATACAGTTTGCCAGTTTAACGACATGCATTCAATAATTCTCCAACAAAGAGATAATGAAGCACATTTTACATGAAATTATCATCATATTTCCTCTCCATGCCAAAACGTCTTCAAAGTTAGCTACATTTTGTTTAGTTTTTGCAGAATAGAGAAACCTCTTATCAGTTCACACGTTGATGTTATCAGTTGTCTACTATTCAACCCAGTCTTTCTTTGGCGAACTCATGGTTTCTAGGTTGCTAGGTTGTAGTGAGGAAATATGGTATCAAAATTACAATGTCAGGGGGAATGTGGCAATTATTGACCAGTTAGATCCTTTTGTTAATCATACTGGCCAGGACAGCCTAACACCAACTTGGAATGTTGGTGGGAAACTTTGAAATTTTATAATGCTTGCTAGTTGTGTTTTAATGTTTTTTTTTATTCAAGGGGTGCTTATCTCCCCCAATTTCAAACAGTAAATCCAGCAAATAGGTAGTCCCGAGCCTCCGAGCGCGGGTGGACTGGGTGGCACGCTGGTTCCCACGCCAACTGAGCAAGGCTCAGTTCCTAGGGCATGAGTTAGACATGTTCAAAGAAAGGGAAATAAGAAAGTGGATTTTTTTTTTTTTTGCAAACAAGCTCGTTCGAGAGGGCATCAGTTCAGTATATACTACTTGTCCAACCAAATGTCATAGTTGCCTGGAAATGTTTGGAGTAGTTGAAATCAATTCATGTTGGTTCTCTGCTGGATAGAGCTGAGAATTTTGTGGGCTGGACTGGGCTGGGCTGGACACCCGAACAGTCAATTCCCTCAGGGCCAATTGTAACGGGTCTGGGTGGAGCCCTATGTAGGTTAACAGGCTGGATGAGCCAAGCCATTGTCAGGCTGGGCTGGGCGCCTGGGCCTGACCAATCCATTGAAACAGCAAAAATGTAATTGGGTTGAGCCTCACAAGCAGTTGTTACCAAGTCTGACAGGAGCAGCCACAGATGCTCAGGTCTATTGCTGTATATATGTACCAGCTTTGTGCCCGCGTCATCATAGGGAAAGTTGAGAGTGTGTTTGGTTCGTTGAATGGAGTGGTCCTGATCCATCCGGTACGGGAAATGAGCTTGTTCAGGTGTTTGATTGGTTGAATAGAACCAAACCATTCGGGATGAGATGGTTCAAACAAAATGAATATTCCATGTTTATGCTATATCATCCCATTCGGAAAAAAATATCCCGAACCACACCGTTCACTCGAATTCCAAAGCGCTTGGTGACGTGACAGCTTGATTTACAAGCTTTAAATGATCATATTTCCTAAACCGAGTATCTAATTTGCGATCCGATTGAACCGTTGTGTTCCTTGTCATTTAATTAACAAAACAAGACCACTCTTGGCATATTTTAGTGCAAAAAATACCATGCAGACCATCCTATCCCACCGACCAAACACCATCTTGAACCATCCAGGATCATCCTATTCCACCAACCAAATAAAATTATGTATCATCATATCCCACCAACCAAACACCATACTTGTTCATCTCATCCAGAACGATCACATCCTACCTGTACCATCCTATCCCATTCAATTTCATCTCACCAACCAAACGCACCCTAAGTGTCATATGAGCTAACAGAGGTTCTAACGCTGTCAAGCGCGTCATCCAATGGTGAGCTCTTGATATAAATAGCTCATATGAAAAGTATCTTTATTGAGAGTGGTATTAACTTATAAGACTTGGCACCTAGTATGTCCATAGTGACAGTATCATAGTGTATAGTTGATGTCATATGCAAACAAGTCTTAAGTTGTACGTATTGCTATGAATATTCTTGTTTGGCCTCAATTTTTTCGAGGAACTGTCTTGCCTCATCACCCATAAAATAAAACGAACTAGAGCGGTGCTTTTGTGCTTTTCTTATAACTAAATTGCACAAATGGTAAGCAGTATGGTTAATTAGTATTGGGGTAGTGGTAGTTGCAGATGAGACCATTCTTTGCTTTAGAATTGTCCTGTTCACTTTGTCTGAAAGAATTGAAGCGCTTCCCAATGAATTGATGATTGAAGCAAAAACATATTGTCACAGCCAGGCCTTCGCCGTAAGTTGTAGGCGTGCTGGGCAGAGGGCACTGGCTGATGCAGTCGGCCAGGCGCCGTGATCGGTAACTGAAGGAAGCAGGTGCAGGAGGAGGAGACGCCGGGATAGGGAAGAAGCAATAGGGCCAAGAGAGAACAGGAGGAGGTAGATTGGATAAATTTTTTACTTAATCCCTTAACTGATTCGACTGGGCCTTTTTATCCTAAGCAATTGCCCCTAACAATAATATCTATCTCAAACTCTCTATCCCTAACACACGCCGAACTCTTATCTCCTAATTCAAACTTTATCTCTAATGCAATCCTATTGCAACCGACTGGAACTCCATGCAACACGCCGTTGTGTTGCCTTGGTGCTAGCGGCGACGCTGGTACGGAATACCGTACACGACACATATTGTTGTTTTTATAGAAGTATTGTGTCTATCTTGTAGGATCCCATACCTTTTATTTATAGTATCAAAGTAGAGTCATACTCTAATACAACTCGTTATTTAGATCTAACACGAACTCTCCAACCCCCCCCCCTCCCCCCAAGATGGGCTGAAAATATCAATCATGCACATCTTATTACGTATTGTAGCACCCTCACTAGGATCAAACATTTTAGTTGAATAGTCAGCCAACTGTTCACCAGACTTCACATACTCCAACTTCAATATTCTGTCATCGAGCTTTTCCTTGATAAAAAAACCTATCAATCTTAACGTACTTGGTAAGATCATGCTGAACTGGGTTATTAGCAATGTTGATTGCAGATTTATTATCACAATGCAACACAAAAAATTTATTCCTCCGTATTCGAAGCTCGGACAATAAACCCTTTATAGTCTCACACCTCATTTATTTATAGTCTCAACAAACCTAGTCCGATTCTTATAGTCTCAACAAATCACCATGTAGAAAAGTATTTTTCACATCCAACTAATGTAGGGGCAATCCGAAGTTAGTTGCATAGGAGATCAACATTCTTATAGTGCAAAGGTCTCGTCATAGTCTATCTCATATGTTTGAGTATAATCTTTTGCAACCAACCGTGCCTTGTATCTCTTTATTTTGCCTTCAGGAGTTTGCTTAATTGTAAACACCTATTTGTATTCTACTGCCCTTTTTTCCTACTGGCAGTAGCACAAAATCTCATGTCTTGTTCTTCTAAAGTGCACTAAGTTGCTCCTTCATAGCATCCTTCCATTTAGGATACTACTTAGCAGCTTGTTAATCCGTTAGAACATGCACTGTCTGAAGAGATGCAATGAATGCTTTGTATGCAAGTGAGATATAGGAATATAAGATGAAATTTGTAGTGTCATGCTCAAAACCATATCGGACTAGAGACTTTCCTGTATTAGCTCTAGTTTCCCTACGTTGTGCAAGTGGTAACTTTAGATAGGAGTGATTAGAATGAACATTACCACTCGCCCCAAGGGGAGGCAAGGAACTAGATGGAGAAAGGCCCGAGGAGGGATTTGGGACTGGATCAACTGGCCAGGCTGGCTATTCAGAAAGCTATTCAGGCTGTGGCAATGCCAACTGTTCAGAAAGCTCCGCCATTGGTGGCTCGGGTGCTGACTGCTTGTCTCTCTGCTTCTCTCCCTATTTTCCAAGGCATTTTCACTGATAAACCGTCAATTATTTTAGGACTACTATATCTCTCGCATATTCTGTTAGGTTTGGGCACGAAATTATCCTCACGATGCCTTTTTCTCCTCATTGACTATCACTCTCCTTGTTCTCCTCTTCCTGTCACCCTCAGTGATAGGAGATAACTCCAAAAACTGATCAAGAATACCTCCACTCTTGTAGTAAGGCTCAAACTCCCTGAATGTCACATCCATACTCACGAACAACTTTCGTTCAACTGGATTCCAGCATCTATAGCCCTTCTAACTTGATGAATAACTTATAAATATACATTTCAATGCATGTAGATCCAGTTTTCCAACCGTTGGTTGGTGATCTCGTACAAAACACACACAACTAAACACCTTGGAAAGTACCTTGAACTCCCGCTGAACCAAAATAAGTTCAGCTGAAGACCTCATCCCAAGTATTCGAGACAACATGCGATTGACGAGATACACTGCCGTCATTACTGCCTCGCTCCATAATCCCTTTGGCACATTCATCTGAAACATGAGTGAACGTGCTACCTCCAACAAATGTCGATTCTTCCTTTCAGCCACTCCATTATGACGTGGGGCTCCTGAACAAGTAGTTTGATGAAGTCCCGTCTTCTAATAGATATGCTGCAAACTCCTTATCAACATATTCAGTTCCATTATCTGATCGAAGAATCCGAACCTTTGCGTCAAACTGAGTAACAACCATCCTATGGAAGTTCTGAAAACATCGAAGGACCTCGCTCTTGTGTTTCATCATATAAATCCAACTCATACGAGTATAACAATCAATAAATGTGAAAAACCACTTAAAACCACCCACAGAAGTAACTAAGCACGGACCTCAAACATCCGAATGTATTAATATAAAAGGTTCATAACTCCGAAGACCAATGCTACTATATGTAGGCATGTATGCTTTCCAAACTCACAAGCATCACACACGAGTTTACTCTTGTCTACCCTTTTGAACAACTCAGGATATAACTGACTTAAACTCTTAAATGATAGATGTCCTAAGCGACGATGATGTAATAAAACTTCTCCCTCGATTCCTCCTATAGCCACAGCCAATGCCTCACCAACCTAATCAATATACCACAGCCCATCACACCTTATTTCAGTCACAATCCTTTTCTTAGTTCTCTTCTTCTGGAACAAATACGAATCCTCATAGAATGTGATAGTGTATTTGATTTGGTCAATAATAGAACTGACTGAAAGAAGGTTGACTGGAAATGAGGGAACATGCAAAATGGAGGGTAAAGCAATGGATGGTGTGCACTCTTCAGATTCTGCACCCTGAATAAGCTGGGAGGTTCCATCAGCTGTTTGGACAGTTTCAGAATGGGTATATGAGGTGTAAGATACGAAAGTACTAAGTGAACCCGTGACATACTTGGATGCCCTTGAATCTATAACCCAATCAACATGAGAGTGCTTATCTGTGGATGCAAGTGCATGTGCCTGAGTACCTTCGCCCACGTTTGCAAAGTTACCAAAGGAGGTGGAATCATGAGAAGTCTCTAATGCCTTTCCTACTGCCACTTCTCCCACTGCATAGCTTGCTCGCCTGTCAGAGTAACAGACGTGATCTACTCTGTCAGGGCCACATTAGCCCTGGGGCCAACTCAGCCCCTTCCTCGACCTCCACCTCCACAACCACCACGATCTCCACCGCAGCCTCCACGACCACTACGACCTCCACCTCCATACTGTGGAGACGGACAAGCACGGCTCAAATGTCCTCTCATCCCATAGTTGTAGCACTCCCTATCATCTAGTATGGCGTATGTGGATCTGACCAGGTTGTTGTCCCCCATTACTCGTAGTCGAAACTCCTCCTGCACCATAGCCGAAATAGCCTCGTCCATAGTAGACAAGTTTGCCAAGTGAAATATGACAGCCCTTCTACTCTCAAACTTTGGGTTTAGTCCTTTTAAAAAGTGTGTAACATCTGCATTGCAGCCATGCCCTACCAGCCTCAATATCACCAGCACATTTTAACTGCAGTGGATCATAGTGATCTAAATCCGCCCACAATTGATGTAGCTCACTAGCATACTCCTGGATAGTCTTTTCATCCTGTTTCAGGGTCTCCACCTTGCCTTGGACTTCCACCATCATCATCACATTTGCTGCCCCGAAGTATATGTTGCTCAGCGTCTTTCACATTTCCAGTGCACTCTGCATCATCTCCACCACCCGAGCAATGGATTGAGACATCAAAGTCAGCAACCAAACTACCACCACAGAGTTGGGGTGTTCCACACCCTCCAATCCAAGCTCGTCTTATCTGCAGGCTCAACACATGTCTCCCGCGGGTAATGCTCCACCCACTTCGTCCTCAGAATTAGCTGAGCCCTTTTAAACTAACTCGGGTAATTCTTACTTCCTTCTAATTTTACATCATTCGGCATCAGCTCTAGCTTTAAGTCAGATGACCCTGCACCAACCCTCGGACCTATCATACCCGTCGCAAAGAGGTCAGGTAACATGCTTATCATGTCACCTTGAGTTACTAGCGGGGAAGTAGTCTCAACAACTGCCTTCTTTTTCTCTTCTACCACCCCTATTGTGGTTTCTTCCTCCTCCTTCATCACAGCCTCAATTTCCTCAGGGGTCATCTTCTCAAACAACCAAAGCAATGCCAATTATTGCCAAGATATGTCGTGCGTATCTCCCACGATCATGGCAATTCTTCATGCATTAACGTTCCGTCGAACCTGGATGACTACCTGCATAATTAACCAAATCATGTAGAGTTGTGGGCATCGAAAAAAGAAATCTTCTTTCTTTGGTCCAGCTTCTTTCTCCGAACAGAAGCCTTCTTCTTTCTTCAGTTCGGCTTTTCCCCGAACAGAGTGTCTCTCGATTTCTTCTCCAAGGCCTTCTTCTTCTCCCTAATCTTGCCTCTCCTCTCCCGAGCGTTTCTTCTCCCAGACATTCTTCTGCCCCTCGGATGGTCCCCGGCTTGTGCTCGCCAGGAGCGGTGGTGGCTTAGCGTCGCGTGACTTGAGTGGCGGCGGCCCATGCGACCTGTGCGACGCTGGGCTGCCCGAGTGGTTGCTCGCGTGACCTGAGCGTCGGGGGTCTGGATTCGTTCGTGAGGCGACGGACGACGGTGGCAGCGCAAAGGGGGAACGACGGAGGTGGTTGAGGTATGTGGGGGCTAGGGTTAGGGTTCGGTGGTTGATGGGCAGGGGGGCTCTGATACCATGTTGTTTTTAGAGAATTATTGTGTGTATCCCGTAGGATCTCACACTCTTTATTTATAGCATCAAAGTAGAGTTCAACTCTAATACAACTCGTTATTTAGATCTAACCCGAACTCTCCAACACATATAAACCTTATCAAATTTATCCATAAGAAAGAATGAAAATTGTACATAACTGGAGTAGAAGCGTGTTGATTTTGGATCTAATTGTCGTGTGTATCTCGTCGGATCTCACACCTCATTTATTTATAGTCTCAACAAACCTAGTCCGATTCTTATACAAAGAGTTATCTAACTCAAACACAAACTCTCCAACACTCCCCCTCAAGATGGGCCGAAAATATCAATCATGCCCATCTTGTTACATATTGTATAACCCTCACTGGGACCTAACCCTTTAGTAAAACAGTCAGCCAACTGTTCACCAGACTTGACATACTCCAACTTTAATATTCTACCATCGAGTTTCTCCTTAATGAAGAATCTATCAATCTCAACGTGCTTGGTACGATCATGCTGAACTGGGTTGTTAGCAATGTTGATTGCAGATTTATTGTCACAATGCAATACTAAGAGATTATTCCTCCATATTCGAAGCTCGGACAATAAACCCTTCATCCATATCATTTCACTCACACTCAGTGCCATTGTCTGTACTCTGTCTCTGCAGTAGACCGAGCCACAACCTCCTGCTTCTTGCTTCTCCATGACACAAGGTTACCTCCCACAAAGATGCAATATCCAGAGGTAGACCTCCTGTCATCCACACTGCTCGCCCAATCAGCATCACAATACCCTTCCACATTTAGATGTTGATTTTTCCTGAACCAAAGGCCCTTTCCAGGGCTATTCTTCAAATACCGTAGGATTCGATAAACAACATCCTTGTGTCCTGTTTTAGGATCATGCATATATCGACTAACCACACTCACTGCATATGAAATATCATGTCTTGTATGACACAAATAGATAAGACGCCCAACAAGCCTTTGATAAGCTTTCTTGTCGACTGGATCTCCCGACTCAGCACATAGCTTGTGATTCCTATCAATAGGTGAAGCAATAGGGGCGACACCCAAGCATACCTATTTCTGCCAGAAGATCAAGAGCATACTTTCTCTGGGAGAGAACTATACTATTCGAAGAACGGACAATCTCAATCCCAAGAAAGTATCGGAGAGGTCCAATATCTTTCACCTCAAATGCTTCTCCCAATCTCTTCTTTAAGGACTTGATTTCCTCGGCATCATCTCCAGTAATCATAATATCATCAACATAGACTAATATAGTGATATGCGATACTCTATGCCTATAAAACACAGTATGATCTCCATTGCACTGAGAATAGCCCATATTACAGACTGCCCGCCTGAATCTATCAAACCACACCCTTGGAGACTACTTCAGACCGTATAAAGATTTCATGAGTTTACATACCTTCCTCTCATTCTGCTTGTTTTCAAAGCCTGGAGGAATCTCCATGTATACCTCTTCTTGTAAATCACCATGTAGAAAAGCATTCTTCACATCCAACTGATGTAGAGGCCATCCAAAGTTAGTTGCACAGGAAATCAACGTTCTTACCATACTCATTTTCGCCAACGGTGCAAAAGTCTCATCATAGTCTATCCCATATATTTAACTATAACCTTTTGCAACCAACCGTGCCTTGTATCTCTCTATCTTGCCTTCAGGAGTTTGCTTAATTGTAAACACCCATTTGCATCCTACTGCCCTTTTTTCTGCTGGAAGTGGAACAAGATCTCATGTCTTATTCTTCTGAAGTTCACTAAGTTCCTCCTTCATGGCATCCTTCCACTTAGGATCCTGCTTAGCAGTTCGCCAATCCTTCAGAATATGCATAGTCTGAAGAGATGCAATGAATGCTTTGTATGCAGGTGAAATATGGGAATATGAGATTAAATTTGCAATATCATGCTCAAAGCCATACCGGACTGGAGGCTTTCCTACATTAGCTCTAGTTTCCCTACGTTGTGCAAGTGGTAACTCTAGATGTGAGTGATTAGAATCAATATTACCACTTGCCCCAAAGGGAGGCACGGAACTTGATGGAGAGAGACCCGAGAAGGGATTTGGGACTGGATCAATCGGCAAGGCTGGCTGCTCAGAAGGCTGTTCTGGCTGTGGTAATACCGGCTGTTCTGAAAACTCCACCGTTGTTGGCTCAAGTGCTGACTGCTTGTCTCTCGGTTTCTCCCCTGTTTCCCAAAGCGTCTTCGCTGATAAACTTTTAAGTCTTTTTTGGCTATCACATCTCTCACATATTCTATTAGATTTGGGCACGGAATTGTCCCCACTATAACTTCATTCTCCTTGTTCTCCCCCTCTCAACTTTCATCCTCAATGATAGGAGAGAACTCAAAAAACTGATCAAGATTACTTCCATTCGTGTAGTAAGGTTCTAACTCCCGGAATGTCACATCCATACTCACAAATAATTTTTGTTCAACTGGGTTCCAGCATCTATAGCCCTTCTGACTTGATGAATAGCCTGTGAAGATACATTTCAATGCCTGTGGATCCAGCTTACCAACCGCTGGTCGATGGTCTCGTACAAAGCACACACAACCAAACACCTTGGGAGGCACCTTGAACTCCCGCTGACCCAAAATAAGTTCTGCTAGAGACTTCATCCCAAGTATTCGAGACGGCATGCGATTGATGAGATATACTACTGTCATTACTGCCTCGCTTCATAATCCCTTTGGCATATTCATCTGAAACATGAGTGAACGTGCTACCTCCAACAAGTGTCGATTCTTCTTTTCAGCCACTCCATTCTGAGATGGAGTTTCTGGACAAGTAGTCTGATGAAGTATCCCTTCTTCTGAGAGATATTTTGCAAACTCATTATTAACATACTCAATTCCATTATCTGATTGAAGAATCCAAACTTCTGCATCAAACTGAGTAGCAGCCATCCTATGGAAGTCCTGAAAACATCGAAGGACCTCGCTCTTGTGTTTCATCATATAAATCCAAGTCATACGAGTATAGCAATCAATGAATGTGACAAACCACTTAAAACCACTCACAGAAGTAACTGAGCACGGACCCCAAACATCTGAATGTATTAATATAAAATGTTGATAACTCCGAAGACCAATGCTACTATATGTAAACCGTGTATGCTTTCCAAACTCACAAGCATCACACACAAGTTTACTCTTGTCTACCCTTTTGAATAAATCAGGGTATAACCAACTCAAATTCTCAAATGATAGATGTCCCAAGCGACGATGATGTAATAAGACTTCTCCCTCGATTCCTCCTACAGCCACAGCCAATGCCGCATCAACCTGATCAATGTACCATAACCCATTACGCCTTATTCCAGTCCCAATCCTCTTCCCAGTTCTCTTCTCCTGTAATAAACACAAATCCTCATCAAATGTGACAGTGCATTTGAATTGGTCAACGATAGAACTGACTGAAAGAAGGTTGACTGGAAATGAGGGAACATGCAAAACGGTGGACAGAGTAATGGATGGTGTACACTCTACAGATCCAACACCCTGAATAAGCTGGGAGGTTCCATCTACTCTTTGGACCGTTTCAGAATGAGTATATGGGGTGTAAGATGCGAAAGCACTACGTGAACCTGTGACATGCTTGGATGCCCCTGAATCTATGATCCAATCAATATGAGAGTGTTTATATGTGGATGCAAGTGCATGTGTCTGAGTACCTTCGCCCACGTGTGCGTAGTTTGCAAAGTTGCCAAAGGAGATGGAATCATGAGAAGTCTCCAATGCCTTTCCCGCTGCATAGCTTGCTCGCCTGTCAAAGTAACAGATGTGTTCTCCTCTGTCTGGGCTACATTAGCTCTGGGGCAACTCAGCCCCTTCCTCGGCCTCCACGACCACCACGATCTCCACCTCGGCTTCCACGACCACCACGACCTCCACCTCGACCTCCATACTGTGGAGAGGGACAAGCACGGATCAAATGTCCTCTCATCCCACAGTTGTAGCACTCTCTATCATCAGGTGTGGCGTATGTGGATCTGACCGGGCTGTTATCCCCCATTACTCGTAGTCGAACTTCCTCCTGCACCATAGCTAAAATAGCATCTTCCATTGCAGGCAAATTTACCAAGTGAAACATGGCAGCCCTTCTACTCTCAAACTTTGGATTTAGTCCCTTTAGAAAGTGTGTAACTCATCTGCATTGCAGCCACATCCTACCAGCATCAATATCACCAGCACATGTCAACTGCAGTGGATCATAATAATCTAAATCTGCCCAAAGTTGTTGCAGTTCACTAGCATACTCCTAGACGGTCTTCTCCTCCTGTTTCAGGGCCTCCACCTTGCCTTGGACTTCCACCATCATCATCACATTTCCTGCCCCAGAGTACATGTTGCTTAGCGTCTTCCATATTGCCGTGCACTCTGCATCATCTCCACCATCCGAGCGATGGATGGAGACATCGAAGTTAGCAACCAAGCTACCACCACAAAATTGGTGGTGTTCCACATCCTCCAATCAATGCTTGTCTTATCTGCAGGCTCAACACAAGTCTCCTGCAGGTAGTGTTCCACCCCTTTTGTCCTCAGAATTAGCCGGACTCTTCTAGACCAACTCAGGTAATTCTTATTTCCTTCCAATTTTACATCATTTGGCATCAGCTCCAGCTTTAAGTCAGATGACCCTACACCAATCCTCGGACCTATCATACATGTCGCAAAGAGATCCTGTAACATGCTTCTCATATCACCTTGAGTTACTAGCGGGGAAGTAATCTCAATAACTACCTTCCTTGCAGCTTCCATTTCCTTAGGGGTCATCTTCTCAAACAGCCAGAGATGCCAATTAATATCAAGATATGTCGCGCGTATCTTCCACGATCACGGCAACTCTTCATGCATCAATATTATGTCGAATCTCGATGTTTTCTTTTACCCAATCATACATAACTGCAACTTTTTTTTTACCGAACAAAAAAAACCGACTGACCTCTGACCTCCTTTTTTTCTTCCCCCTCAGCCGATTCGCCTCTCTCGGCCGACTCGCCTTCCTCGGCTCGGCGCTCAGCCGCTTCACCTCCTCGCCTCTCTTGGCGCTCGGCCTCCTCTCCCGACCGCAACTCCCTCTGCCTCCTCGCCTCTCTCGACGCTCGGCCTCCTCTCCCGACCGCAGCTCGCTCAGCCTCCTCTCCGAAACACTCGGCGGCCAGCGATTCTCCTCCTCCCTCCCACTCGATTCCTCCACCAGAGCTCGTTCTTCTCCTCCCCGAGCTCAGCTCTTCCCCGTCTTCTCCACCGACAGATTTGAGGCGGCGGCGAGGGCAACCAGAAGCGACGACCAGATCTGGCGCAAGGCAGATGCACGAGGGACGACAAGGTAGAATGGCGACAGCGACCAGAGCGAGCTCACCCACCGGGCGACGCGGCGTTGGCCCGCCACGATGCAGAGTCTGGGTCTATGGTTAGGGTTGGGTGGCAGCGGCTCTGATACCATGTTGATTTTGGGTCTAATTGTCGTGTGTATCCCGTAGGATCTCACACCTTATTTATTTATAGTCTGAACAAACCTAGTCCGATTCTTATACAAAGAGTTATCTAACTCAAACACCAACTCTCCAACAAAGCGAAATGCTTTGGCATCAGTAACATATACATTTAACGTCACATGAATTACGTATGTGTCTCAAGTTTGTCGAGACTTTGCTATTTGCATGGGCTAAGTGTTAAACCTTTTGTACTTCCAGCTGAAGCAAAGATGAGATTCGGGAGTACGATAAGCACATCCAACAATGTGCATGCGGACAAGGTAACTGTAAAGGCTGATGCAGATCTTCTACGGACAATTTTTCTCCGAAATCTAACCTAAGGAGCCATCACTTCGTATCTTTCGTCCTAATTCCTTTTTGGCAAATCTTGATGTTGTATATGTTATCAGCTCAGCTCTTGTAAAGTAAGCTGTGTTTGTGTTCATGAGTAGCTTTGTATCTGATAAATAGATGCTCTCTGGCGGCTCATCGATAAGTCGATATCGTCAGATAGAAACCCATGAGGTTAGAAGGATGTCTAACATATTCTGGAGCCGCTAACGAATTATATACGAGTAACAAACCGTTGCCTTGTCCCTACATTGTTTAGTGTAAGGGAGCAAATATGTTTGGGGAAATCAGAATTTATGCTACTTAGGTCCTGTTTGGTACAGTTTCCACTCCCAGTTTCTCAATCGATTCTCGTGGAGCTATACCAAACACCCCGATTCTCAAAACCACTAGATTCTGCTTCTCGTGAGGAGCTGTCTCGAAAATGAACTAGCAACGAGAAGCAGTCTCCCAGCATATTCTCGTGAGAATCCAACCTTCAGAAACAAAAAATACCCCTTGAAGTTGAAGGTTTTTACCCGCAAATACCACTGAGTTACCCCTGCACATCCCACTACGTGCCTCCGGCCCACGACCGTACACACCCCTTCGGCTTCCCGTCGCCTCCTCGATTCATCTTGCTCCCGCTTTGGCGATCTCGCGTTGGCTTTCGATTGCGCCGCCACAAGCCCGCGAGTGTGCTGCCGCAAACCCCGGAGTGCGCCGCCGCCTGCCCACGAGAGCCTCTGAAATCAGAAACCCTAGAGACCGCAGTTCCCGTCTTCTTCATCGCTGCCATTCCTTTGAAGGTTACTTCATCATCCGACTGTCCACCTTCCCCTCCCTACGCCACCCTTTGCCTCCCTTCTCTTCGCCGACCGGCCTAGGTTTGACAGTCAGGGGTAACATGGTATATTTGCCTCTAATCCTCCCTAATATGGTTTTTGGAGCCAACCTACCAGTCAAACGCTTTCAACCGACAGCTCCGAATTCTCGGAGAAGTGGATTCTCAGAGAATCAGGAGCGGAATCTGAAAAATAAAAATCTGGAGTTGTACCAAACAGAGCCTTAGTTGGGAATGAAATTTTGAGACTTCAGCCTTTTGCTTTGTGCTGAAACATGAATATTGCCTGTGCACGGCCCGATCGAACTTGTTTTTTCTTCCTCATGGCTCTATTTTTCAAAAAATAATAATAATAATCTTATAGCTCTACTGTGAGGCCAATTTACCAAAGGAAAGTAACATGCATATAGCATCTTTCACATACCAATTCAGTAATTTTTGGGCAAATAAAATTAAGTCATTACTAAGAATATTGTTTAGTACTTATGATGCTATGAGTTTAAAGAAACCATGTAGTTGTTTCCTATCGCTTCTAATAGGTTCATCGTTGACACATCTCCCCACTGTTCGATTGTGCCAACAATCAGAAGAAACTTATCTGGAACTACATTGAAAAGTTTTTCAACTATGGCGCTCTCTTTCACTAGTGTACCGAGCGAACGGATTTCACCAACTGCACTTATCAGCTTCTGTGAAAATTCGTTTACACTTTTAGTATCTTCCATGATCAACTGATCAAAGCGTCGTTTCAATGTCTAGGGTCTTGCCTTTTTAACTCGATCTTCACCATCTCGCATCTCTTGGATAGCCTCCCAAACCTCTTTTGTCGTCTGCTTCTCTACGATTGCCAACATCAAAGCATCCGGCACTGCTTGAGATATCGTGGCCAGAGCGACCTGATCCTCTTCGACCAGTGCACTGCCTTCAATAGCTTCCCAAATGCCAATGGATCGCAAGATGATTCTCATATTTACGGCCCACAGACTGTAGTTGGTGTTGTTGAGTAACGGATATTGAATTGGTACTCCAATTCCCCTCGTCAGTGTTTTTCCCGCCGACGCTATCTCAACGCCGATCTTCAGTACTTGTGACTATGACTCCTTTGGAGATTGATCCCCTACCATCACCAGCGAAGCATAGGCTCTGATACCAACAGTTTGAACAAGCACTTTCAATCACACACAAGCTCTAAAGAAATTGTCATTTCTGTGCTGCTCTGTATCTCTATCGAGGAACAGAGAAACGAAGAATACAAGAACCGTAGGATCGTTAATGACAATCAGAGAGGGCTGAATGATTACAATTTATAGTAAACTCAATTGATGGCTCTCGGTTTCCAATAAAACAACAAAGATCAATTTCTAACTATGAAAACCAGTCATGGTAATCTCTCTTCTCAGTTCGATCAAGACAGCAGTACCAAATAATTAATGGACCCAGTTCACATGCAATCAAACAAATAGTACACTGATATTCAAAAACCAACGCTACTTTCGGCCGGCATACCTGGCTTTACAAACCTGAAATCTGAGTGTGCCGGCCTCAAGCCACTCATGTTCTCCACAACACTTAAGATCGGCACACCAACCTTCTTGCAGAAGTTGATCTCCTTCCTCACGTCAATTAGAGACACCTGCTGTGGAGTCGTGACGATTATAGCACCATCAATTCCTGTGGCTTGTAGATACCGGCCGCATGTCCAGCCGATCGATCGCCTGCAGTGCACCGGCCTTCGCGTTGAGGGACTGCCGGAGGAGCCGCACGACGGCCAGTCGATCGCCGCACGCACCTACAGCCGCGTAATCCTCTCGTACAACATGTGTGCAGCCCCAACATGCACAAATCTCCAATTCTCACGTAACCACCGGCACCTCCTCAAAGTTTGTCTATATATACTACCACGAATCGCAACCGCAGCTCCTCATATTTTATCTATATAAACTACCACAAGCTCAAATCATGTACGGCTAATCACCATAGCCCAAACACACACGGCAATAAACCACGTCTAGGACTAGGACCCACCACCAAGACAATCACTTGATGCCTTCCAAAACCAGCAGCAGACCAACCAACCAACCTGACATCCGTAGCCTTAACACGTATCATCCATCTTTGATCTCCATGCATTCCAACTCGAGCTCGTCTGTCTCCTCCAACGTCCTCGACCCTCTGGACCATGACTTCGCACCAAATCATCTCCTGATCATCGCCGTAGACCACGATCGCCTCCGAGTTACCCTGCACATGCAAAGACCAAGGCAGCATATTTTTCCGGCACAAGTTCTTCCCAACTTGGCCGACATAAGTCCACACATCACGACACACCTCAAATAATATCTGTAAATAACAATATCAATTATTCATCAGCTAAAATATTTTAGATCTGACCATGTCTAACAAGAACGAAAAGACAGAAAACCGAAAAACACTTGAGGATTCAATATGCGTCACATATGGTGATACGATTTTTCTATTTTTCTCCTTTTTTATAGACATCTTAACGAGTTACAAACCAGTTCTAACTCGTTTTCTATCAACTGAGTCCGAGTCGAACTCTGAACATTTTTCGACACCGAAAATGAGAAGCTACTGTAACTGAAACTAGAAACAGAGGAAACTCTGAACTTCTACGCGATACTGAAACGGATTCGCCAGACCTCCCGGCAATCCAATACAACTTAACTAGAAAAAGGAAAACTAAACCTGAACGACAAGGTTAAGGTAAGGCTAACAACCACGCTGTCCCGTGCGGCCGAAGCAAGTGCCGCAGCATGCTGCTGCCCCTGCCGAAGTCGTCTCTGAATGCTCCAGAGTCATGGCCATAACGGCAAGATTACCGTGATATCGCTGCCGTGCGGAGGCTGCTCCACACTGGAGTAAACAACTCCATCTGAAGAGGCACCTGCCATACTCAAACCATATACTACGTGAAACGTGATTAACATGCAGTGGCAACCAAGTCCCTTGGCAAAAACAGTACGAGTGCATACTGCTGTACAACTAAGCACGGTCTCCTCCACAAACCTGTCAAGCCTCATCAAAAGGCGATTAAAGGTGGATCCCGACGAGGCATCCGAGTGCCGACCGCTGTAGCATTCATTGTTGCAAGGCTGCAAGTAACACAATGTCTGTCCTTCAAGACTGGCACCATTGGCAGCCATGTTTTCTTTACCGTGAACAATCAATCTCTCTCTCTCTCTCTATGTATATATATATTGTAGGACCGGAAAGGCGACTAGGGGGGGTGAATAGGCGCTTTCAAAACTTTCTCGCCTAAATCAAATGCAACACAAGCTTTACCTCTTTAGCTATGAAAGCTAAGAAGATCAGTAAGCACACACGGAAGCCTTGTGTTGGATTTAATAAACCCCTCAACCACACGACACAAATGGAGAATAGAACTCGCTGTTTTGTTCTGAGTACTGGCGGTCTGACCGGCTACCACGGGCGGTCGGACCGACGGTCAACCAGCGGTCTGACCGGCAACTAACTGGCGATCGGACCGGTGGACAGCGGTTCGACCGACGGCAGCAATGATCGAATACACGGGCGGTCGAACCGCCGTTGAAGGACCGGTCGGACCGGTAGAGTCCAGTACTGAAAAACTCCACCCAAATCCAAAACGAAATTTGATCCAACTTTTGATTCAACCAATAAAACTTGATCAAATTTCGAGCACACCTCCCTAATGATATTAGAGACCTATTTCTAGCGACGATCCGTCAGATCCACTTCGCAGAACCGATCTCTCGAGATTTTACCAAAGAAGTGCACAAACCCTAGAAACGTGAAAATCTTGATTCAAGACTTGCTTGTGGGGGTTGATGATCTAGATGACTCTAGGAGTAATCCCACACATCAAAGTAAGATAAAGTAGGCCAAGAGACCAAGCAAAAACCCTTGAATCAAGGAAGCACCAAAATCATCCAAAAGAGAGAAGAACACAAAGGGAGCAAAAGATCTTTCAATTAAGCATCACAAGATTGTTCAATCACACTAGATGCTTACAAAGCCTCTCCAACAAGGAGGGCAAGAGCTCACACAAGGAGCACACTCCAAACCCTAGTTTTTCTCTCCTCTCCTCCAAACCCTAGAAAAAGGAAGAAGAAGGCTAAATGAATGCTTGAAGGGGTTTTCCATCTCCCCCTTCCTATTTATACTAGAGAGCTAGGGTTTCACTTTAGGGGTCACTTACACATGGGACCCACACACACATAATTATTGAAGCAATCGCCTGCTTCACCACGTGTAGGTTGATCAGCGGTTCTCATCGACGCCAAGCCTCTCTTGTCCGAATCCCATCGGAACCTGCCAGAGACTCGCACCGATATCCGCACCGCCTGATCCAACCAGCTGTTTCGAACCACCCGTTCGATCCATCTTGCCCATCCTGCACCATGCTTGAGTCACACGACCTCACCCGGTATCCCCGATCGTTCTGGACCTCAGCTCTCCAAGCGTAGTCCCGATCCACTCACCGTTGACATCGTTGACCTGCAAGCCACCTGCACAGCAATAGACAAATAAATCGTTTCCGGGAACAAGTTCTTCACAACTTGACCCACGTCAGCTTCGCAATGCAATATACAACAATAAAGCATTGAAGTTCATATAATAAACACAATCAAAACCAACTCAATGCAACACTTGGCTCTCCTCCAAGTCAAAGCCGGTCTGACCGCCCCACAGGGCCGGTCCGACCGATTTCAGGCCGGTCGGACCGCTCCCACAACGGCGGTCGGACCGGTCAAAAGGACTTAGCCAAAATTCAAGCGTGAAATTCAAACCTTCTGGAAATTTCAAACGAATAGAACTTTTGACTGGGAGCTCCAAAAATGATGGGACCACATCCAGGAGACTCCCCTCACTTGCCTACACAACCTATTTTTGGCCCAGCTACAAAAACCTAAAAACGTTTTGGCGGTCGGACCGGCCAGCATGGCCGGTCGGACTCCTCCACGGGCGGTCTGACCGCCCGAAACCACCGGTCAGACCGCCTGTGGTCTGACAGCCCTGGAACAAACCCGAAAACGCGAGATTTTGCAAACCATCAACGCCATTGCCAATTGACTCATCATCCTGAGATCGTGCACATATCCTCACGATATCCACAATCTCCCCCTTGATGAACACATTGGCAATTTCCAAGAAAATGTGGTTTTTCGAAATGAAAAGTAAAAACTTCGCTGTTTTCGCATAAAGGCACAACTTGGTCCATAAGCAAGAAAAAGCCTAGGAACTGACCAAACTGGCTTCAGAATAGTACAGGCAAGTGAGATAAGGCATTGAAAGCACAAAAGGATTCAAATTCCAGAAAGTAGCCAAAAATCTCACTAAGGTCCATATGAAAGACAAATTGTTTTATTTGACCTTTGATCATTGTGAGTCTTCTTGAATTGCAAATCAAATCAGAAAAAAGCAATAAGACCCAGAGACTCAGCTCACTATGATCACAAATTTTCAAAAGGTTCACTTTTTTTTGTGTGTTCTTTTATATGAAACCTTGTGTATGAAACCAAAAGCTCCAAACTCCAAACATTTTCTTCACAATCTTTCTCCCCCTTTGACAATGAATTCATCAAGATGCATGAAAAAGAAAGAGCATGAAGGAATGACTTTATTTTTGAACTTTAGTAAAAAGGAGCCATGACCATTATACATGAAGACAGTACAAGTATTATACCAAGCCATATAAAGAGTAGACGCTATATTCAATCATGGCAAAACATGTACGGCAAAGCTAAAACCAAGATAGCAGCAATCTGAGATTAACAGAATTAAAATCATGAAAGGTTGCTCAATATCGTAGATTCACTCAAAGCAACCAAAAATGAGTCAAGCCATGTCTATAAGTAAAAAGAGACTCAAAACAAGAATTGAGGCTTTTTGAGCATTAAGAGAATTCTTTTGAAGCAAAGCTCAAGCACTTAGCCCTTTTTGGGCAATTTTTCTTTTTCTTTCTCTTTTTTTGCTGTGCTAGATCTCAAGCCTTGCCACGACCATCTCAAGCGATAAGCTTAAAAGAATGATCTAGGTCATCCAAAACTCCCCCTGAGTTCATGCCTAGTGCAATGGCAAGCCGTCTCATGAGAAAGGATTGGTGAGATCAGTTTTTTCGCACAGAATTTTTTTTTTTGCTTGACTTAAGAAGTTAAAAAAGCTCATTTTTCATCTCAAAATAAGTTCAAGACTCAATTCAACTTGTAAGACATGGCGAGAATCATAACAGAATCACTAGAGCAAAACTAGTCACAAGATCCAACAAGATATGATTTGATTCAATTTGCTCACAGATATAAAGCTAGCAAGGCAAAAGCTAAGCCAAACACGAAGAGCCATAAAAGAGGTCTAGCAGACTATCACTTGATATGACAAGGTATAGAAAATGAAAACAAGTCATACAAGGATAATAATCAAAGCTCCACTAATTTTATTATACAATGCAAGACAAATGAATTGAAACATGCATTATGATACAATGAATGCAAAAAGAGCAACTTCCCCCTCAAAACAGCCCAATAGGACTGATAACCCCTAACTCTCCCCGCAAAGCAGCAAAACGAGAAGAATCAAGAGCTTTAGTGAAAATATATGCAAGTTGTTGCTCAGACTCTACAAAGTGAAGCACAACATCACCTTTCTCAACATGGTCTCTCAGAAAATGAAATCGAATATCAATGTGTTTAGTCCTGGAATGTTGCAATTTGGGTTTTGGCAATATTAATTGCGAAGTGTTGTCACGAAAAGAGGAACACTTCCCAAAGATAACCCATAGTCCCGAGTGTGGATAAAATCCAGAGAACTCGAGAGCAACCAGCGGCGGCTACATACTCGGCCTCGGTAGATCAGGCAATGTAAGACCTGCTTTCTAGAAGACCAAGAAACAAGAGATGTGCCCAAGAAATGACAAGTGCCGTAAGTACTCTTCCTATCTACTCTACACCGTGAAATCGGCATCGTAAAATGCTCGAATTGAAAGAGCGAAGACGAAGAATACGAGTCCAAAGTCAAGCGTATCTTGAAGATACCAAGATGCGCGCATCGCTTGACGATGAGAAGCACGAGGAAGCTCGAAGCGCGCGCACGGACATACGGCGAATTGTATGTCCGACCTCGACGCTGTAAGATAGAGGAGGGAGCCAATCATACTGCGGTACTCCTTCTGGTCCACGGACTCTCCATCCTCATCAGGGTCCAGCACGGTGGTTGTAGCAATGGGAGTAGACATTGGCCTCTCGCTTCCCATATTGAAGCGCCAAGAAGGTCCTTTGTATACTTACTCGGTGAACGAAGGTGCCTTCTTTCGGTTGCTTGATTTGTAGGCCAAGGAAGAATGTCAGCTCTCCCATCATGCTCATCTCAAACTCACTGCTCATCAAATCTGAAAATCTGGACACCAAAGAATGAGAGGAACCACCGAAAATAATATCATCCACATATATTTGAACCAACAAGAAATCACTGCCATGCCTGAGAGTGAATAAGGTTTTATCAACCATTCCCATTTTGAAATCATTTTCAAGTAAGAAACTCTTAAGCTGTCATACCAAGCTCTAGGAGCTTGTTTCAATCCATCTGAGGCTTTAGAGAGTTTAAACACATGGTTTGGGAATTTTGATTTTCAAACCAGGAGGTTGCTTGACAAAGACCTCTTCTTCTATGAAACCATTCAAGAAAGCACTTTTAATATCCATTTGAAAAAGCTTGAAACCCTTGGATGTTGCAAATGCTAAAAGAATGCGAATGGCTTCCAATCTAGCTCTTTGGAGTAAAGGTCTCTTCAAAGTCTAAGCCCTCTACAGGAATAACCTTGAGCTACAAGTCTAGCCTTATTGCGAACAACCAATCCATCCTCACTTTGCTTATTTTTAAAACCCATTTTGTTCCAATAATATGAGAATCAAGGTCGCTCAACTAAAAACCGGACTTTGTTTCTTTCAAATTTTCAAGCTCTTCATGCATGGCATTGACCCAAGAGGCATCGGATAAAGCATGGGTGATATCTCGGGGTTCAAAAGAAGCGACAAAAGCGAGAATGTGCATGAGAATCGGAGAGATAAACACGGAGCGAGTGACTCGCTCTTGAAGATCCCCAATCATCCGCTCGGTGGATGTTGTCATTTGAATGCGAAGAGGTGCTCTGGTGCGTATGGTCTCTACCCCATGAGTTGTGGAGGTAGGAACAGAGCCACTCAGATCATCGGTGGGGATAGGAGGAGGCTGCTCAGCTGACACTGAAGTAGTAGTAGTAGGCTCTCCACCCCTCTCAGAGGTAGCAGGAGGATGGTTTGGGTCTTCATCCTCAGAATCATCATCGACGAAGATGCTTTCTTGAGTTTCGTGAACTGTGTACACAAGCATCGGGTCTAGTACCAGAACTAGCCTCATCAAAAGTGACTTCGCAAGTCTCAACGATTTTGTTAGTATCAACATTAAAAACACAATAGCCACGGGAATGAGCAGGATATCTAAGAAATATGCCATCAAAACATCTAGACTCAAATTTATTAAGATTGCCATGTTTAAGAATGAAGCACTTGCAACCAAAAATCTTGAAATGAGAGACTTTGGGGGTATGACCAAATCTAAGCTCATAAGAAGTCTTTCCAACCACGGATCTCAAGAAAACCCTATTGGAGATATAACAAGCGAGAGATTGCCTCATTAAAATCTCCTAGGAGTAGAATGCTCATCTAGCATGGTCCGCCATCTCTACAAGGGTTCTGTTCTTCCTTTCTACAACACCATTCTGTTTGAGGAACTCTAGGAGAAGAAAACGATGCTCAATTCCCTATCGGTCTGGAAGGTAGAAAAAGAAGAATTCTTGAACTCTGTCCCATTGTCACTCCTAATGGCTCTCAAAGCTCGGGTATATCAACAAAGAATTCTAAGGACCAAATCTCTAAAGAATCCAAATGCTTCGTCCTTAGAAGCAAGAAAATAAACCCATGAATACTGCAGTAATCATCCACAACCACCAAAGACATACCATTTCCCACCATTAATGAACTCTAGAAGGACCAAGCGTATCTAAGTGAAGAAGGCTGTCCAGTCCATCACCATAACCAAAGTAAGAGGTGGGTGGGAAGCGGACACCATCTTACCATGTCTACTGAGGTGAGCACACAAGATCTCTAACGACCTTGACCTAGGCAAACCTCTAATCAAGTCCTTGCAACCGACTCTAGACAAATGATCAAAACCTATATGCCCAAGTCTACGGTGCCACAAAACAAGGTCATGAGAATAAGAGGCTACAGACACCTAGGACTGAAATCGAAGAAATCTTGAAATTTGCATGAAAGATCTTCTCAAATCTGAGATCTCAAA
The DNA here is from genome assembly GCA_036346395.1 of Hsuehochloa calcarea. Classification (NCBI taxonomy): domain Eukaryota; kingdom Viridiplantae; phylum Streptophyta; class Magnoliopsida; order Poales; family Poaceae; genus Hsuehochloa; species Hsuehochloa calcarea. The sequence continues at coordinate 116,253 of JAYEVG010000040.1, read as the reverse complement.
ACAAGCTCACCCGAGGAATCTAGAACTCTACACTCACCTCTCTTAAACCTCACTTCTAGACCCTCATCAAGCGGTGAGAAGCAGATAGAAGATTATACCTCGGCTTACTTACCAAAGCGACGTCTTTCGGCATGAACTTGTCGTTGACGCGCACAGTGCCCTTTGCGATCCACGGTCCGTGAGAAGCATCCCCAAATGTAATCAATTCATTGCGGATGCACATGTGAGGAGGAGAACCATCTAGAATCTCCGGTCATATGTCGAGAACACCCGGAGTCAACAAGCCATATGTCCTCCTTCCTCGCACGACGGACCTAAAAAGCACAATCAGAAAACATCCGTACCTCAGTACTGGGGTTAGTGATAAATGATCGAGGAATCCAGTACTGAGAAGCACGATGTCTGGGAGCAGCAGTGGAAATAGCAGAGATGTGATCAGGAGAAAAATCATAAGGATGCACATGAGAACCATCTAGACCTCTCCGAAACGATCTACCAAAAGATCGATACTCCCCCTGTCTAGGTGCTACCCAGTGTCTCTCCTCACGATGTCCTAATCCAACATGCTGCCTAGACCCACCAAAAGAGTCTACAAAGTTCTCTACAAATCTAGGCCTATATGTGGTGCGATAAACAGGCTGCCTAGCTCTAGAGACTACAGCTGGAGAGGGGACTCCTCTAATGGATCTTAGGACGCTCATCCTCTCTTTTCTCTCAAGTTTTGCTCTCCCGAAGCAGAACTCAACAGTATGGCCTTCTTTATTGCAGAAGGTGCAATAGTACTGGACCTTTTGAGAGGTCTGTACAGAATGAGTGAAAGCACCTTTCTTACCAGAAAGAGTTTGAGCAAAACCAGTGGATTTGAAAACAACCCCGGATGGCTTAGGAGGTTCTAGCTCAAACAAACCATTCTTCACAACTCTAGCAATCTTAGGTGGGTTTTTCTTGGAATGCTCCAGGGAATTGAAACCTAGACCACTATTTTTCACGCTCACCTTAGATTGATCAAGAATCATGTTGAGTTTCTTTTTCCCACTTGAAAACTTCTCAAGAGTCACCTTGAGGTAATCATTCTCTTTCATTAAACCCTCACATCTAGTGCACTTGCTAGACTTGATTACCTCATTGCTCTTACTCTTAAGAAGGGCCACTTCCACTTTGAAGGCCTCACAAGACACACAATAGGATTCCTGAATCCTATTCAACTGCTCCTTAAACTTGACTCTAAATGCCTCTTGAATCTGATTAACCATGGTTTCAACTTCAGCATTCAAAACACAAGAGTTAGAATCAATAACTTTCTTAGAAGCAGTAAAAGACATGGATCTTTCAATTTTAGCCTTTTCTTCAAGTGTCTTGTTTAAGGCTTCAATCTCAATTGTAAGCTTGGGACAATTTTCACAAGATGCAACTCTAGAGTAAACTAGCATTTCTTTCATCTCTTGCATCTTAATCTTATTATTCTTACAATGAGAGCATGTGTGACTAGCATCAAATTTCTGCAATTCTTTTAAGGAGCTATCCAGTTTTAATTCAAGCAAAGCACAATTTGAGCAAGTTAAAGGGATAGCTTCCATGGCAGTCACATCAAGTGAAATGGCATCTAAGCAAGCAGAACTAGACTTGAGAGATTCTAGTTCATCGAGAGTATCTTTTAATTGATTAGTAACAGAAGAATGAGCAGATTTCAAGCTTGTCAAATCATTAAGCAAGCTAGTGCAGGATTCACAAATATCATCAGGATTAATAGATTTAAGCCTAACGACTTCAAGATTCAAATTATCAATCATAATGTCCTGCTTCTTAATCATTTTTACTTGCTTATGCAATTTACATTGCTCAAAGAAGCACCAAAGCCCTTTTCATGTCAGCACTAGAAGGGCATACCTCACCAGGATCACTAAAGGGATCCTCAGCGTTGGAGGAGTCGCTGTCGTGGCTGTTCTTGGCCATGAAACACATTCCTGTGAAGTCATGTGCCTTCTTCTTGCCACGAGAGTCACTCTCGTCGTCCTCCGTTTCCGAGTCCACATCGCTCATATTGACGTTCTCTAGAGCGGCAAGGACCCGGCTGACAAACTTACGATAGTTTGTCTTCTTGGGTTTAGCATCCCTCTCCTGGGGATGTCTTCGTATTTCCTTCTCCTCCTTGCCCTTTAGCTTGGGGCACCTGGAGCGAATGTGGTTTGGCTCACCACACTCGAAGCAAGTGATAGGTCCACTTCTCCTCCTATTCCTCACCTTGTTATACGCTCTTGTGAATTTGGTGGAAAGGATGGCTAAGTCATCCTCGGGCAGTTTCTCTAGTTACTCATCACTCAAAGAATGTAATGCAGATAATGAAAAACCAGATGAGCTACAATCAAGAGAATCAGAAGAACAACCCTTGGATTTGTCGACCACTAATGCCATCGACTCTGTCTTGGGGAGACGCGAGATAAAATCAATCTCATGCGTCTTCAACCTCGAGTAAAGCTTATCCATGGTAAGCTCACTCATGATAGTGTTGTCATTGATGGAAGTGATCTTCATTCCCCAGACCTTCACATCAAGAGCACCCAGAAGCTGGCGTGCATTCTCGGACTCGAGAAAATACCAAGTCAACAAATAGCGGAGATCATGAAGAATTTTAGAGAATCTTCCCACACTCATCCAAAGACTCACCGGGCCTTTGCTCGATCTTAGAGTAAACCTTTTGAGCCGGTTCTGTCTCACTTCCTTGATCGCGATGGACCCTTCGTGATAATCACAAAGTGTCGCGGATCTCATGAGCGAACCGCAAGTGAGCAACACGCTCAAACTCGGATCGACTAAGGCCTTGGATCAAATAATTCGAGCCTTTACATTGGCCTCCACATGCGAGTGATCATATCGTCATCGGTGGCACGACATAAGGATTTTTCTACCTTCAGCCAAATAGCGTGCCCTTGAGCCTCGATATATGCTTGCATACGAGCCTTCCAGTATGCAAAGTCAACTCCCTCAAAAATGTGTGGCTTGGTTGAGTACTTGTCAGTCGCCATGACTCCAAAGACCGGTTAAGATCTATAGAAAAGAGCTAACCGGCTCTGATACCACTTGTAGGACCGGAAAGGCGACTAGGGGGGTGAATAGGCGCTTTCAAAACTTTCTCGCCTAAATCAAATGCAACACGAACTTTACTCCTTTAGCTATGAAAGCTAAGAAGATCAGTAAGCACACACGGAAGCCTTGTGTTGGATTTGATAAACCCCTCAACCACACGACACAAATGGAGAATAGAACTCACTGTTTTGTTACGATCTTGGCGGTCGACCAAGCTACCACGGCGATCGGACCGACGGTCAACCAATGATCGACCGGCAACTAAGCGGCGGTCGGACGGTGGGCAACAGTTCGACCCGTGAGCAATGGTGCGAATACACGGGCGATCGAACCGCCGTTGAAGGACCGGTCGGACCGGTAGAGTCCAGTACTGAAAAACTCCACCCAAATCAAAAACGAAATTTGATCCAACTTTTGATTCAACCAATAAAACTTGACCAAATTTCGAGCACACCTCCCTAATGATATTAGAGACCTAGTTCTAGCGATGATCCGTCAGATCCACTTCGCAGAACCGATCTCTCGAGATTTTACCAAAGAAGTGCACAAACCCTAAAAACGTGAAAATCTTGATTCAAGACTTGCTTGTGGGGGTTGATGATCTAGATGACTCTAGGAGTAATCCCACACATCAAAGCAAGATAAAGTAGGCCAAGAGACCAAGCAAAAACCCTTGAATCAAGGAAGCACCAAAATCATCCAAAAGAGAGAAGAACACAAAGGGAGCAAAAGATCTTTCAATTAAGCATCACAAGATTGTTCAATCACACTAGATGCTTACAAAGCCTCTCCAACAAGGAGGGCAAGAGCTCACACAAGGAGCACACTCCAAACCCTAGTTTTTCTCTCCTCTCCTCCAAACCCTAGAAAAAGGAAGAAGAAGGCTAAATGAATGCTTGAAGGGGTTTTCCATCTCCCCCTTCCTATTTATACTAGAGAGCTAGGGTTTCACTTTTGGGGTCACTTACACATGGGACCCACACACACATAACTATTGAAGCAATCGCCTGCTTCACCACGTGTAGGTTGATCAGCGGTTCTCATCGACGCCAAGCCTCTCTTGTCCGAATCCCATCGGAACCTGCCAGAGACTCGCACCGATATCCGCACCGCCTGATCCAACCAGCTATTTCGAACCACCCGTTCGATCCATCTTGCCCATCCTGCACCATGCTTGAGTCACACGACCTCACCCGGTATCCCGATCGTTACGGACCTCGGCTCTCCAAGCGTAGTCGATCCACTCACCGTTGACATCGTTGACACGCAAGCCACCGCATGACAATAGACAAACAAATCGTTTACGGGAACAAGTTCTTCACAACTTGACCCACGTCAGCTTCGCAATGCAATATACAACAATAAAGCATTGAAGTTCATATAATAAACACAATCAAAACCAACTCAATGCAACACTTAGCTCTCCTCCAAGTCAAAGCGGTCGGACCGCACCTTACGTGGCGGTCCGACCGATTCAGTCGGTCCGACCGCTCCCACAACGGCGGTCGGACGGTCAAGACAACCAAAATTCAAGCGTGAAATTCTAAAACCTTCTGGAAATTTCAAACGAATAGAACTTTTGACTGGGAGCTCCAAAAATGATGGGACCACATCCAGGAGACTCCCCTCACTTGCCTACACAACCTATTTTTGGCCCAGCTCCAAAAACCTAAAAACGTTTTGGCGGTCGGACCGCCAAGATGGCCGGTCGGACTCCTCCACAGGCGGTCGACCGCTGACACCACCGATCGACCGCTGTGGTCCGACGACCTGAACAAACCCGAAAACGCGAGATTTTGCAAACCATCAACGCCATTGCCAATTGACTCATCATCCTGAGATCGTGCACATATCCTCACGATATCCACATATATATATATATATATAAAAGACGATAACATACTCTTTTATCACTTTGGGTATACTCACATACTAATAATAAGATACTCCAATGCGAACACACACACAAAATTGCAAGAGAGTTAATAGTTTTTAGCATATTTTATAAATACTTTCATATTCGCATATAAAAAGTATGTCTAAAAATTATACATACCACCCTAAAAGGTATAAATACCATATAAGTGGTCTTATATATATATATATATATATATATATATATATATATATATATATATATATATATATATATATATATATATATATATATAGAGACACACACACACATACATTAGCCTCTCAACTCGAGTTAGCAAAGAATACAGTGTGCACATCAAATATAGCCGCAAAAGTTACCCGGTGCCGTTCTAAATTGACGGTACAAACCTACCAACACGCGAATGGTGGTGAAATTCTATCAGTATAATGATCACCGGTCACCCCATGTTGTTATATAAAAAGGATTTACTGCTGTTTCGGTGAGGAAGAGATGATCGTAATATTTGGGATGCTGCCATTGTCGATCTTTCACCATCACAGAACTCCAAATACTTCATTACAAATAAGGTGCAGTCATTCTCTAGGAACTACTTAGGTGTCCCCATGCTGTTCACCCTCCAGTTCATGACGATCGGGAATTTCCTACTGGTCACGGCCTGCAGGGCTACGCGCAGATGAGGGATGATCCTCTTCCTCATTAGGTCATGGTGGTCCATTGCTTTTGTGCCCTTCTGCTTATAATCGTTGAAGTCCAGCACTTCCACGTGCTTCTGCGCTATGTTGAAGCGGTAAACGGACCAGTGTTGATTGTGTAAAACTGGGAGGAAGAGATGCAAATGGAATAAAAACACATAAAAAGATTACTTACCAACTTTACTGTAATGAAATATGTAATTTACTATATCATAAACGATAGTTTACTGGATGTGCGTCGGATAGACGTAAATTACTTACTAGCTTTACGCCTGTGATGTCTTCCACTGCCATGTGCTCCTTCAGCATGTTCACGGCATGTCCACTGTTGTATTGCTTGTTTTTAATGTACTTCTCTACGTTTAGCAATTTCTATCGACGGGCAAAACACAGTAGTGTAAAACTTACCGAGAGCGACGATAGGATTTACTGCTACACGGGTGACCATTTACTGTAAAAAGAGGCTTTGTGAAAAAAAACATCTTACCAACAGTTCGATGGGGGAGGAACGCCCTGTACCCATTGCTTTGTGGCCTCAGGTCAGCATCGTCTTGGCGTAAACACTCGATGAACTGAGAGATGAACATGTCTTCAGTTATCTGTCCGTCCTTGAACAACTTCGTCATGTCTTTTCCAGCGGCCACTATGAATCCGTCATTTGATCGAGCGAAACAAGGCTTGCGATAAGAATGTTGTACGTGTTAGCAGTAAAAAAATTAGGTGAAAACATAAGTGAATCCACAGTAAAACATGTTGAAAATATGCCCTAGAGGCAATCATAGAGATGATGATATTTCATTATATTCATGATTTTGATAATATGTTATCATGTTCCTTGAATGAATCATTTGTTATAGATCAATAAGTATGTGACTTGTTGGTGGAACTCTTTAACTTATATGATGTCATTCTAAATGTATCCCTGGTCGGAGGTCACTGGTCGAAACACCAGTAACTCTATGACTAGCACATGTATTGAATGATGACCTCATTTCGCCGGTCATGGATATAGGGATATTGAATCAATAATGTGAGCTCATATTAGAGAACATAGGGCTGGATAGACCCATCAATGAGATACTATTGAGATTGTTATGAATCTTTGTGTCATTAGTTCCTCTCAAGTAATGATGATGTATAATCCTTGGACCTGAGATCAGCATGGTTCCCTACATGTGTAATAGCACTCTTAGGGGTTGCTAAACGCTACTCGTAACTGGATAGTTATAAATGTAGCTTTCGGGTATGCTATGAAACATGCGGAGGGATGTGACTGGTCGAGATGGGATTTACCCCTCCTAACATAACAGGAGAGATATCTCTAGACCCCTTGTGGTGATCGGATAAAGAAAGTGCATGGCCATGCCGCTAGTGGTCGAAGTGTCGACCATATGAAGTTATCCGACAATCGATCGAGAAAGTATTGAACAGTCTATAGATGACACATCATCTCACCTGGAGTTCAACCAGACATCGTGTGGTGAAGGGAGAATGCATGACTAGATCGCTTAGTTCAATCAGTTACGGACTGGTCGTATGGAGATACGATCTGGTCGTAGATTGATCGAACGTAATCACAGAATGGTAAGGACACAGTCGTAGGAGTTCTGAATGGTCGGGACCAAATACGATATGGTCGTATGGAGATACGAACTGATTGTAAGTGATGTGGACCTGATCATATATCATATTACATCAAGGTTCGTCCAATATATTCTATATGTATTTGGGAATCGTTATGTACTGCTAGGTACCGCTAACGACTGGTGGTCGGAAAAGAGTTTCCGAGTCATAACCGATTACACATGAACCTGTAGGGTCACACACTTAAAGGGCTAGAATTTGTTTTGGATGGTGATCCGAATTCGTATAGGCCTCAAGTTCCTAATGGGCCTCAAGTTCGAGACCCATCATGGATGCCTATATAAAGAGGGCGGTGGCATGGGGTAAAGAGAGAGAGGATGATCTTTGGAAGAACTCCCAAAACCCTAATATCCACGCCTTCTCAACCACGCTGCCGGTGCTAGCACTCCAGCGCGTGGTGATCCTGCCCCGTACGTGTGGATACCTCGGAGGTGTTGTTGCGAAGCATTAGCACTAGGACGATCCGCGACTCGTGTTGATCACCGGAGTCGGAGGAGAAGTTGCGTGGTGAGTACGACCACTCAGAGGAGCAGACGCGCGGCGAGTACGACCACTCGAGGGAGGAGACACGTCTTGAGTACGACTACGACTGCATCAACTTGCTACAACGACTCTACTTCCGCTACGAGTCAGTGTGTCTAGCGGTAATCTCGTGATTTATTTCTAGGGTGGTTCCTTGGTTGTGCGGTAAATTTTTGTTTATACTATCATAGCCTTGCTGCGTTCCACAACAAAATAAATGTTGCTCGATCTAGTAAACTCTCTATTGACAAGGCAGTAAGAAAACATTCACGTATCGGTAAAAAGTGTGGCAAAATTCTCCTACCTTTTGAGGCTTTCGTCGTTGTATATCAGCTCCCTCACCTCCATGGCCGTGGCCACATGCACTTCTAGTCGCCTTTTGTACGGTTTAAATGGCGACACCAGCTTGTTGGGAGCTTTTGTCAGCCTCTTCTCCAATGCAGTAATGTCACTCCGGGCTAAGGGTGGGAACTCTCTTCCCTACAGTTGTCTTCTCCACAGGCGCCCCCTTTTTGTCACCGCTATGCCCGTCATCTTTGTCGGCCTGTGATCGGCGAGTTAAAATCAAACTAGCTTTTACTGTTCTACAAAATGTCTGTTTACTTTATTGGACCTACTCGGTAAGCTAACGGAATTACCTTACATATAGCTAAGGTTTACTATCCTCACACTAACTTTTTACTGTAAAAAAAAGTGTTTGCAAAAATCGATGACAAAAATGGGAAGCCAATTACTGTGCACACTGTTATGTTTTACTAACTGACGTAGGAGATCATAATATCGCGTTCCCCAGAAATATGTAGTAAAAGTGATATGTGTATTACTGTTACGACACCTGACAAGTATCGTCGAATCGAGACCCGCGCGGGCGCAAACGTTTCTGGCCCGCCAACTACATTTGGTGGGCCGGCCGTATGGGGAATGCGCATGCACACGTCAAACCTAGCCTGGGTCGTGTGCGGTGGGCTGCCTAGTCGTAGAATAACTATTCTACGCTCGACTACAGAATAGTTAGTGTGTGTGTGTATAGTAAAATGATCTTGCATGCTAGTGAACTCTAGTATTATCTATCCACACCATGAATTTTGCATGTGGATGTGTGTAGTGGAGAGAGAGGGAAAAAGTGATGGGAGGGAGCTAAATGTGCTAGATGAATGGGGATGATAGATGGGACTAGATCTACATGAATAACTCTCTCTCTCTCTATATATATATATATATATAAGGTTTATGTACAGAAAAGAAAATTACAACCCCTTAGGGGAGAGAGCAATCAAGTAATTGAGTCTATTCAGTTAAATAAAATTTCCCTATGTTGATCTTTTACTTGATGCACATGCAGAGCGAGATCATTCTTAAACTTAATTTTCCAATTTGAGACGCTTGGCCTGACATTGTCAACGATCTCCCCGTTTCTTGGCTTCCAAATTTCCCATGCTGCAATGATAAAAATTTTGCAAGTAGAACATAGAGTTGAACAGTCCTCTCGTTCTTTCTACCTTTAATTGGACATTATCTACATTGCCCCTATTTAAGCCGATGATACTCCAACATGAGGTGCTGAAGTTGCAGTTAAAAAATAAATGATTGATTGTTTCCTCTTCACTGTTTTGGTATAGGATACAATATTGATCATCATCCTCCACATTATAATGCCTCCTGCGCAGCATGTCCTTGGTGTTTAATCTATCCATGAGAAGCAACCAAGCAAACACTTTTGAGTTTCATTACACACTTACTCTGCCAAATCCATTTTAAAGTCTTCGGCGGATCAATTGAGTTGAAGCCAAATTTGTATAATTTCTATGATGTATACTGTTCTGTGCCCCAAATGTAAATCCAAGAATCCGATAACTGTAAAATTTATGAAGACTTTTCATTAGTAGGGCTTCATTTTGAGCCTGCAAATTAATCACCCCTAGACCACATGTAGAAAGTAGGATTACTAAGAGAACACATGTAGAAAGTAGGAAAAGCCAATAGGACCGCATTAATCACCACCACCATAGGATAAATATGCTCAAGTCATCACGCCCCATGCTGCTTGTCACGTTTCATTACCATGTCTCTCCCTGACCAACGAGGCTGGGATTATCATCATTTCACAACCTTTTCCGTTCCCGGCCACCGACGAGGCCGGAAACTACGTAGTCCTGACCGACAAGGCTGGACGCCTTTTGTTCGTGACCAACGAGGCCGAGCACCTTTCTTTTACCTTGAGATTTCGTTATGAACTCCGTGACCGCGACGAGGCCGGATACCTTTGCCGAAGACCGACGAGGCTTGGCACCGTACAGTTACTATATTGTGCTTGCGCATATTTTGAGGAGTACTCTCCTGTCATTACTCTGAAACGACAACCATCAGCGTAGCTTAACCGGAGGTATATGCTGCGGGCTAAATCTGCAGATGTAATTAAGTGGAGGCCTTCCGAGGCCAGGGGAAGCAGGAGCCAGCTCAATCTCTGATCGTCAGATGCTACTTGGCGCTACATATAATATATTGTGGGAAATTGTACTTGTAATTCTCTAATGAATTAATAAGGATTAATTTTTTATTTGCCACTAGAAGTTGGCCAGATCTCTAAAATACCACCGCGAAACTGCTCCTCCCTTCGTTGACATCGAATCTCAACTTTTATCCTGTTTGTCACTCATGTTAGCCTTGTTACGTCCAGCCGCCGTTAACTGCGAAAAAATTGTCTAAATGCACATCTTACTATTCTTCTTTCTTCTCTTATTCCTCCGCACTCCTCTTCTTGCTCTTCATGCCCCAACCTGCCCCTGACCGCACCGTCGACACGGCCTCCCACCCACGCTGCTCCCACTCCCACTGCCCCTTCAAGCGCCAACCCGGCCTCCCCACCCATGCCGCTCCCGCTCCCACCGTGCCGCCCCTCCGCGAGCTGAACCGGCCTCCCCGCCCCTACCGCTGTCGCCACCCCTCCAGGGCTTCTAGATCTTCCTCACCACCTACCTGGAATGCCAATTGATCCTTGACTTCCCCGTGCAGCGTCTCCACTCGTTCTACCCCGGGGCGCTCGTCTTCCTCGGTGCCAGCGAGCCTTCGACCTGCTCTACGACCCCTCCTGCCTCCCCCTCCGTTCCCTCTCCTTAGTCTTCTGCCCGTCAGTTCCCTCTCTAACAAGCTCCTCGTCGGCCTCACTTGGCTCCGCGCAGCCACCAACCCGGATGATGTCATCCTCTCCTCGTCGGAGACGACCATAGAGAGGCACATGGAGAACCTCGGATTCTCATCGTCCATCGTGGAGCGGTTCCTGCATCTGTTCCTCACTGGGATATTCTTTGACCCAACGCTTGACACGTTGTCCCACCTCTTTGAGCTCGTGTTCAAGCGCCTGGTGAAGGGATACGGTAGGTTACACTAGCTGGTAATATCTACCACGTAAATCAGGAAGCTATGCAAGTAAGAGATCATAGATCGTTAATACTAGACGCGTAGTGCGGCGGAAGAAAAATTAGAGCAACCTGATCCAACGTCGTACGCGTCGATGGAGTGGTCGTAGTCGATCGTCCAACGTCATTGGTACCGATCCTCTCTTCCAGCAACCTATCACATTCCTTGTGAAGGTCGTGGATTGTCCTCGTTCAGCACAGCAACAACGTCTCTACGGTATCTACACGTACATGGATGGAACAACGTACGCCGATTGCTAACACCAATACGCACGGCAGGGTCTTCAAGAAGATGGCGGTTAGGGTTTCAGTGGAGCAACTCACATCATATGTCTCAATAGCCTCATGCATCCTCTTATAAAGAGCTCATGACGGATCCTATCTGAACTCGTTTGTTCCAACCCGTTAAGTTTGTGACCATGTAGGTTTATGCGTAATCGGTTGTGACTCGGAAACACCTTTTCGACCATGAGTCGTTAGGGGTTCCTAGCAGGACATAACAATTCCCGAATACACATAAATTATATCGAACGAACCTTAATGCAATATGATATACGACTAGGTCCTTATCACTTATGACCAGCTCGTATCTCTATACAACTAGTTCATATTTAGTCAGGACAAGTTCATAACTCTTTACGACTAGTTTACGACTATTTAGTGATTATGTTCGACCAGTCTATAACTAGTTTGTATCTCCATACGATCAGTCCATATCTGGTTGAACTGAATGATCTACTTGTGTATTCTTCCTTTGCCTCACGATATCTGATTGAACTCTAGGTGAGATAATTTGTCATCCATAGACTGTTCAATACTTTCTCGATCAATTGATGGATAACTTTATGTGGCTGACTCTCCGACCACTAGTGGCATGACCATGCACTTTCTTTATCCGACCACATTAAGGGGCCCAGAGATATCTCTCATGTTATGTTAGGAAGGGCAAATCACATATCCAATCAGTCACATCCCTCTACAGGTTTCATAGCATACCCGAAAGCTACCTTTATAACTACCCTGTTACGGAGTAGCGTTTGGTAACCCATAGGTGTACTATTACACATGTAGGAAACTATGCTGATCTCAGGTCTAAGGATTATACATCATCATTACTTCAGACCAACTGATGACACATAAAATCATAACAATCTCAACAGTGTATCAATGTGGGTCAATCAAACACCATGTTCTCTAACATGTGTTCATATTATTTATTCGATATCCTCATATCTATGACCGGTGAAATATGGTCATCAATCAATGTATGTGCTAGTCGATAAATCACTAGTGTTCCGACAAGTGATATCTGATTAGGGATATCATTTAGAATGACATCATATAAGTTAAAGAATTTCACCAACAAGTCACATACTTGTTAATCTTTATAAATGATAATCCATTCAAGGAATATAATAACATTTATTCTATAACTCATAAACATAGATATGATACAATAATCTCTATGGTTGCCTCTAGGGCATATCATCAACACCTGGCCCTCAGCGACAACACGCTACCGGAGAGCAGCATCGGCGCCATCGTGGTGCAGCTCGTGGCATGCCTGCCCGCGGGCTCCGTTAGCCTCAACTCCCGTGTCGCCGCTGTCGACCCATCCGACGTGACGCTCGACACCGTCGAAACCATCTCTGGTGAGCTTGGAGGGGAGAGATGAGGGATGATGAAGAGCAAGAAAGGTAAATGAGTATTTTCTCACACAATTTGACAGACAACTCATGGTTGACCGATAGAAGTGGTAAAAACGGGATGAAAGTTGAGATCCGGTGGCAATGAAAGGTGGATATTTTCGCGATGGTATTTTAGGAACCCGACCAACTTCCAGTGGCAAATAAAAATTTAATTCAAATAATAAAGTCACGTTTCCCTACACTTTGTGTTCTTTGTTGTCTTTATTTTGTATACAAATGTATACCGGTACCCCAGCGCTACTAAATTAACATAGGCTTTAGGGAACTCCTAGCGGGAGTGTTTCTCTAACCATTGATCACTGAGTAATCAAGTACCAACTAAGTATGAAATACTCTTCCTGGTCACAAAAGTGTGATGTTTTAAACTTTTTATAGTCAACAAGTTGCTCTTTTGACCACTAAATTTTCTTATTACATATTCGAAAAAAGTTGTAAAAGAGCAACATTATGAAAGTGTTTTTATGATAAAATCATTTGTACCATTTTTCATACATCCAAACCATACGTTTTAAAGAATATATTTGGTCAAAATGAATAGAGTTTAACTATACGCATTCTAATACATCATTTTTTGTGATTTGACAGGGTATTTATTTTTGCCACTGGGAACCTGAAACCCACGGCAAACTTGAAACCCACAGCAAAATGTTTGACAAGATGACCAATATTCTACACTGTAGTGGAGGATTTTTTTTTTTTTTCTCGAGAATTCGGGGCATTAATTTAGCATCCTCGTCATCTTATGATCAAATCCCTCTCATCCAAACATGCCCTTAACATCTCTCTCCTGACAGGCCTGGCTTGGCATCTGGCTGCCAATCCTAGTTCAGTTTATTAATCTAGAAAGCAACAAGTTATATATACCTCTCTTGGACTTCTTGTTATATATTCCAGGTAACAACCTAATGTTCTTTGCATTATTTTGACATCTCAGACTCATTGTCTTAAGATCAAAATGCCCCTCATCCAACAGGCACTTAACATCTTTCAACTGACAGGCTTGGCTTGGCATCTAGTTGCCAATCCTGCACTTAACATATTTCGCCCACTACTACAGAGTCATCACAGAATGTTCTAAACCATCATCACACATGTTTCTAAACCGTCTGAATTTATGTATCTATGATAATAGACGGTTATCACAGACGGTTTGTGAGCCGTCTGTGATAAATCACAACACAAGCGGTTTTCGGTCGAAACCGTATGTGAAGGTCTACTATCACAGACAGCTTTTACCAAAAAAACCGTCTGTGATACGTTAGTCATCATAAACGGTTATATGTACCAACCGTTTGTGATTGAAAACATATCACAGACGGTTGTTCGTAGTAGCCGTCTATGATAGTAGACCTTCACATACGGTTTATACCACAAAACCGTATATGAAAGTTCGTTATACCTAAATATTTTTTTTGTTTTTCGGCTAGCCTCAGTAAATACTAGTCATACCCTCTGAAAATAAGCAAGTAGAAAACAGATAAATCACAGATAAGTGAATTACAACTCAAAGTGATTTACAACTCAAAATCAATTACAAAAGAATGTTCATGTATTGTCACTAGAGTTACAATTGAATTACGAATCAAAGTGAATTACAATTGAATCAATTGTTTGAACATGTATTAAGCGGTGTCGACGGAGTGAAACTCTCCTTTCGAGTCAATGATCTCCGCCATGATGAAGGTGGAGAGCCATAATTATCACAGATGGTGCTTGTTAAGAGCTGTATGTGAATTATAAGCAAACGGTTTGGATTAAAAACCGTCTGTGACATCTGCAATTATTACAGATGGTGTTTGTTAATTAAGAACTGTTTGTGAATTATCACATGCGGTTCTAATTAAAAATGGTTTGTGATAATTACGTATCATAGACGGTTCTAACTATCGCTAACAACATAGACGGTCACGTTTGTAAAATCGTTTGTAATAATTACATCACTGATAGATTCTACGATGAGACGTCCAGCATAACTTATTCTGTAGTAGTATCCTGCAGGCTTGTTATGGCATTGGCTGCCAATCGTAGCACAGTTTATAATTTATTCTAAGAGCAACAAGTTAATTACCACGTCTTGAACTTCTTGTTATCTAGAGGTAACTGCATGCGCTAATTAATTAGGGAACATTTGGGAATGGAGAGAATGTATAAGTCTGTGGTGTCCCATCCTTAAGACAGTCCTTCACAGCCCAGGCCAGTACTGCGAGTGTGTCCGGCCGGCCGGCCACATCATCTTGTCGATAATTTTTAACACCATTGGCTGTACCGCTGCACGCCTGCACCGTCCGGAAGAATTGGATCTGGACGTGTACATGGCGATCAAAAAGCTTCACCGCGACAGTTAATCGGCATACAAAGGGTTGTGTGGCCCTGAAACATATGTTGGACGCCATCCGTCGTTTTCAGGCGCCGGCCAATGTTGTCTTCTTGATCATGACAACCCCAGATAATGGGGTGTTTACCTACCTAATCATATGACGAAAACGTACAATGACATTTGGAAGGTGTCTTTGTGGAGTAATTATCAAATGGTCTCCAAAGTGTTGGTTTGTTCACCTGTCTGGTGGCTGCTTGCATGTGTCCTAGTGATCTGCAGAGGGCAGCTTGTAGTTATAATCATAGAGTGATTGTTGTTTATGAGGCTTGTGTGGATATTGCCGGCTCCCGTAAACTGGTATACATATAGCAGTCAAAGGTCTACTTAGAAGATGCTAAGCACTTTAATTGTCCCTTCGAATGATCTGGCCAGTTTAATTAATTATCTTAAGAAATTTGATGAGGGCCGAACTCACACAGGTGGTTACTGAGAATTATTGTCTTGCCTTTATTTATTAAAAAAAACTGGTATTTTGCCTTGTGAACCTTGTGTCCTTCCCCTCACATCTGCCACATCTGTGCAATGTCAATTTGTTCTCTCCAGCAATGAACAAAATGCTCGCCCTTAATGTTTCAAGAAAGATGAAAAGGTACTGCTACTAACTAGGTTACACAATCTCACTGTTAAAAAAGGAACTGTTAGAAAGTGATAGCCCGGGGCTCAAGACGACACTTTCATTTCATAAATAAAGATAGTGGATCAAGTTGAAGTCTTCCTCTGAATCTTTCTTAGCCATTCTCTCCAACTACTTCGGCCTGTACTTCTGCCTGAGATCCTTGCAAGCTTATGCCGTAGATAAGCATGTGTTTTATGTACATAACTCCATTGTCCCTTTGGTAATGACGATTATTACTTCTCCACATGAAGTCTAGCGGAATACGAACTCAATGTGCCCTGATTGATACGCATAGGTCGTATTCACAGCCAGTCCCTTTCAGTGTCCTGTAAAAGGTTGTGTAGCTGTGCAGGTTCCAAACAAAAGGTTGGAAAAAAAGGCACCGCATATTTTTGTATTCTGGAGTCTGAACCGATGAGTGACAGAATCACTCAGGCATGTACTGAAACTTATCTCTTCTTTTTAGTATCTAGTCTTCAGGCTCACAATCTCTGGAAAGCTCCCTCTGCCCAGAACCTGTACGTCGTGGAATCTTAGCACATATAGGAAAAGTATACACTGAAAAGACAGTGGCAGCTATCAATGCTGTAGGTCTGTGCAGCTCAATAATATGGTGCAACGAAGCTTCGTGGTACTGCCGTGTCCCAGTTCTGGTTTATTTGGATACAGAGGAATTAAAATTAATTTCTTTGAATTGAAATGAATTTTAGTCTAAATTTTGATTCAATCTAAAAGGATTGAGTCGAATCATAATGTATCCAAACAAACTCTTTGTGGATCTTTTGACAAATCTATTATTCGTTGTTCGTCTAACATCAAGGCGAAATCACACCGAAGGTCTCTCCGCTAATCCTATTACGTATGTTAGTTACCACGAGGAGAGATCTTCTTTTCACTGACTGACAAGTAGAGTCCAACTATCGTAGAAAAAGAAAAGGTCACGAGAGTAAACGGGGCTTCTGCTGCAGTTTTGCATTGCTGTTCCGAACCTTAATGAATCAATTATGAGTTGTAACAGCTGCATCTTGTTGTTTTGTCAGTGTCATTTCCTTGCACTCGCAGTATCCTCCATCTCGGCCGCTTCCGGCGGACGTGGCCTCACCGAGGGCGCGACCCATACTTACCACCCATCGCGTCGCCATCCTGCTGTGTGCGTCCCTTTCCTGCAGTTTTGGTGGTACCCTGTGGACTCCCCGTCCGGCTGAAAACCCCTCGCAAAATCGTCACAGCTGACACCATCGTCGTCGCCGCTGTCCCAGGAAGCTCCCATCGGTCGACTTGACCCTTTTCTGGCTGTGCTAATTTCGTTTTTGTTTTAAGGGAAACTTGTGTCACAATTTTGATGCAGGCTAATCAGCCCGTCAGTCAGTGACAGTCATCAAGATTTGAGAGCGACCCTTCTTCATCATGGCATGCATCTAGTACTATGTCTATCTACAGTTGGATTCTTTTTTCGAATATGGGTTAATTGGTTCAAACGAAATAAAATGGCAAATAACAGGAAGCCACTATTAATCTTGATTTTGTATTTTTTTTATAGGTTGAGCTTGAGTTTTACTTTAAAATGTTCAAATCCAATATAGACAGCTGAAACAGTACTCAAAGCTAGCAGCATTATCAAACATAGGTAAGCAACTTCCCACGAGTTTTACTAACCATTGTCATCCGTTGGTTTGATGCTAGCTTGTTGGTCCACTGGTTATTGTCACTGAGAATGACATCTGTCAAGAAGATGCTAGCTTGAAGGGTCTGTTTGGAATTTACGATGTGTTCCACTGATCCAGTATGCGCTCGTTTATTTATTTATTTATTTATTTAATTATAAGTAGCAAGATTCTTTTCACGGCTGTTGTTTGACCACACAAACATATCCAAACCTTGCATTAATTTCCAGGAGTTTACTATACCTCATTTCTTACTTTATTTGCTGGAAAATGGAACAGGAATGTTCTTGACTTACACATTAACATGACCCAAAAAAAGTAGTAACTTGGAAGGATGCATATCAATTTCGGAACGCAGAAACGCCAGAGTTTTTAACTACTCTTAGACTACCCAGTTCATTGTTAATTAACAAACGAGTCGTCAGCATATTCCATGGGCCTAGGACAAATTATAGATGTTATATACCCCCATCTCCATCGAAGCAGACTGATCCGTCCCTCCCAGTTTGGCTAGAATGGCGTGTTTTTTCCGGACCAAATAGCAAGCTTAGTCATCTGCACCTGAAATAACAAAAATACAACTCTACCGTGCGAATTTATCGTGGCACATCATGAGTCGCAATCCCACACCGCGGCAAATGACTTCCAAATCGCAGCACGTGGCCTGCCACGCTCCCGGATAGCGGTACGTGGTCTGTTGCGCTCTTAGCCCACGGTAAATTGCTGTCCTCGTAGAACGGCGTGCAAAAATCCCTTTCGACGCTTGCTGCAGTCACTCGCGCGTGCTAGCTCGGCGTTGATTACGCATCTATAAATTAGACGGTAAAAATGTTAATTTCCAACTGGTAACGACGTGCTGCGGAGCTACTCTATTATTGGATTGTTTACTGTTTCTTTTCCGTCTAAAAGTGTACTGCCTGGAATGGACTATGTGCAAACTTCAGTTAATAAAAGGTCTTGGACTTCACTTCTGACGAAAATCGGAGCTCCATTTCGCGGTATTTAGCACGAAGAAACAGATCAACCTAAAAAATAAGCTTCTAGTTCGCTGTTCGTACTGATCACTTTGGAATACGATAATATCACGGGAATTTAGTAGAAAATAGTTCAATTATGGCATAAATCTGAAGAAAAAAGGCTCAATTTGGTTCTGACAAGATGCTTCTAACGGAGAAGTACTCGTCACCGCGGCTTCCTGCCGCGAGGCGTTGTAAGCGGTGTGGCCCAGGCTACGGTACCATTACCTGTACAATTTGTAGTCAAGGCTACGGTGCCATTACCTGTACAATTTGTAGCCATGACAAATGCAAGAAATGGTCGATACCTATTGTTAAGGGTGTCAACGGATCGAATACGAATCGAATAGTGGTTATCTCATATTTGTATTTGTATTTTCTAAACGGATAAGAATAAGAATTCGAATATTGTCGAATACAAATATGAATCGAATGTTGTAACAAATATGAATATGAATCGAATAGCCACTCGATTTGGTCGGATTCGAATGTCATCATCACTTACATAATAAAAAAATATTTATAATACTTTATTCTCGTACATAACACACTTAATCATTATAGATTATCTATTTCACCTAAAAACATGAATTAACATTAAACTAAAAATACACATCCAACTAACTATCCATACTGCGATAAAATATGTATATTATTTTATCATATTCGAATACAAATAATGCAGATAAAATAATATTTTCATATGGCAAAAAACTATACCATATTCGTATTTATATTTTTTATACAAATATAAATACGAATAGAAGAAAAATTATTAATAAGATTTAAAAAGATCTAAACCGCATTCGTACCCACACCCCTACCCATCGTACACTCTCACGTACTCGCTCTGGATTTGCCGGTCACGGTCGCAAGGACAAATTGCAAGCTACTACTGACACTCTTCCATTGTACTCGTTGATGCAGCAACAGCAGCTATAGGTAGCACATTCATGAGTCATGGCTCACCTCAGCAACCCCAATCATGCATGAATTAAATCAGTCCGAAATATTTGGCTCCGTATATGTATGTATACCCGTGTCTGTACTATACAAGCTCCTAGGGACGAAGCTAATTTTTTTTTACCTAAAATCTATATAATAATAACTAAATATCGAGATATGTTAAGTATACATATTTTATTATTCTACATGGATAAATCAAAAACTATATAAAAAATTTCATCAATCGAGAGAGGAACAGGACTACCACTAGTCCCTATCTCCGTCCCTGGAGTACCCGCCCACTGGCCATTTCTTCTTTGTAACTGGTACAAGTCTCCGAAATGCATTTGAAAAGTTTATCATCAGTAGCAGTGCTCCACCATTTATTCCAATACAATAGGATTGCGCATAGGAACCGACTTGACAACGGTACGCCGTTGTAATGGTATAGCAACGGGTTTCATGTGGTTCCAGCGAGTTTCATTAAAAACATTTGAAAAGTTTCATGTTTCAGTTTCAATGAGTTTAATGCGTTTTTAGGAGTTTCTAGAAAATTTCCAAAAAAAGTTTCAACGCAAGTTTCAACGATTTCTTGTTTTGAAACTCCAGTTTTAGCCATAGAGTTTTAAAATTTTTAAAAAAAACTTAAATAGATTTCAACAAGTTTTGATCAAAGTTTAAAGAAGTTTCGGCTAATTTCAACGGGCTGCACCTGACTACGACAGCACTACCGTGCCACCACGAACAACGCCGGCCACTGGATCCGTGCTCGGGCTCTGCACCGAACCTCCATCTCTGTCTCTTCCCTGGCTGAGCTCTGCGCTGAGCCGCCGCAAGATCCGTCTGTCCCGCGCCACGCCAGAGTTGAAGGTGATGAAGGGCCTATCGTGCTTGGGCGTGCACGTGACCGCCCCGCTGTGTGAGCCTACGGCTGCTCCGCCGCGCTGCACTCGTCGCCCCACTGCATGAGCCTACGGCTGCTCCACCATGCTCCACTCGTTGCCCCGCCACGTGAGCCACACGTCTACAAAACTCCATTTCATGTCATCTATAAAAATAACTAAAATATAACCGTACCGTATTCATAGTATGCTAAAAGGCTGCTACATTTTCATCGAAAAAACTAATGCTACATTTTGCCATACAAAAGTGAAGAGGATTTTTTTACCAGGTCAATTTTTTCGGTCAAAGTTAGAATCTCTGTCAAAGCAGACCCACATATCAGAGACTTACTTTATAACAGTTATGAACGTATGACCAGTGTTTAAAGAAAGTATAATGCACTTTACTACGGCCTGAGTCGTCATGAGACGACCAGCCATGGACACTACACGGTCAGTTATACAGTTTTTGGCCATCCTCGATTAGCAAACTTGTCTGGACACATGACTGTTTCCCACGTGACTAATGTGCGAGTAGTTATTGGTGTATCTGACAACTTACGGTAGTTGGTTAAGAGAAGTGGTTCGAGACTGAATATAGGAACATGCGTGAAGATAAGAGGCATTTTTAGTGGTATTAACTATCACCCCTTTAATAATTATTAAAAAAAGAGTAGTCCACGTATTCTGTAACATAAATCTAGGATCAATAAGTTATATCATCATCATTCTATCAATCCATAACTATATTTTGTAACACATTCTCATTGTATTCTTATACACATATTGTGTCCACGACAATAAATTTTTTTTGCTTAGAATGTGCTCTCATATTATTTTTTTGGCAAGCTCGACAGAAGAGCCTATGTCCCGATCACCATCGATAAAGAGCTATCAAGCAAGATATGGACTGATTGTACGGTGGCATGATGCCATTGGTGCACAAGTCCAGTATTGTTGGCTGCTCTTGCAAGCAAAATTCATTTACTGGTATTAATAATGAGCCCACAAAGCAGTAAACTCAAGATATTTTACTCCGGTGCCGTATTGAGTTTCACGTGTTATACGTCTCCATCGTAGTTCTTAACTTGTGATTAGTTTTCCCTGGTTCCAATTGAGACTCGTGGATCCCTGACTTTAATCCAAGTTTTAAATTATGTAGACCCATGGCTTAAGTTGCAAGTTAATTGCTGCATCGCCCTCGCTATAAATAGCAAAATACGTATTTTACGTCATGAGAGTGACGTGACCTGCCATTGGTAAATGTCATTAACGGAAAGATGGCACCAAATCTCGCAGTAGTCAACAATGTATATCCCAAATCTGTTCCTGCAATTTTCTGATCTCCGGAAAAAAAGGCAAGACGTACAGTATGCTCCCTCCAGCACATACAGTTGGAAAAGACACCTCGCATTCAACACGCGCTCCAGGAAATTTGTGACATGCATATCAATCATCGCTCATCGCCGTAATTACACAGAATTTTCCACCGTCTTCTAATTTCCAACCACGACTGCCTTGGTGTCTTAGCTATGATGATCGATTTGATGGTCTTGTTATCATCCCTTTCCTAGGTTTGTTGGTTCCCGAAAAGACCCAAAAATTCTGAATTTTTAAAACTTGTTTGAAGTTTAGTTTGAATTCGGATTTCTTGTCCAACTCAAAAAAATTCACTATTTTCCGCTTTCCTCTTTCGGAACTCCGCTTTTCTATCCCGAAAGCGCCTTTTCTCACGTGCGATTCTCCTCTGTTCATCTTCCTCGCCGTGTCGCCCCGTCGTTTGCCCATGTCGCGCCCCGCTTTCGTCCCCGTCAACCTCTTCCACCGCCTTCTTCCACACTAGTACCCACCACCTCAGCTCGCCACCTCGCTCCCTGCTTTCCCCCTTCCCCAGGGCCGATTAAACGCAGCCGCACACGTCTCCATCCTACTCTTGTCGCCACCGCCTTCCCCAGCTATAAAACCCGAGCCACAACTCCTTCCTTCCTAGTAGCCTCACTATGACCCCTCAAATCTCCTCTTTCTGAAGGGATATGGGTAGACTACACTAGCTAAAAATTTAAAAATCTACCACATAAACCAGGAAGTTATGCAAAGCAAGAAATCATAAATCGTTACCACTAGACGCGCAGTGCAGCGGAAGAAGAGTTAGAATAGCCTAATTCAACATCATGCACGTCAATGAAGTAGTCGTAGTCGATCGTCCAACGTCCTTGGTACCGATCCTCTCTTCCAGCAACCTATCGCGTTCCTTGTAAAGGTCATGGATCGTCCTCGTTCAGCACAGCAGTAACCGCGCAGCGCCTCTACGGTATTCACATGTCCAGAGATGGAACACCGTACGTCGGTGTACTAACACCAATGCGCACAGCAGTAACCGCAGCAGCGCCTCTACGATATTCACATGTCCAGAGATGGAACACCGTACACCTGTGTACTAACACCAATACGCACGGCATGGTATTTGAGAAGATGGCGGCTAGGGTTTTGGTGGAGCAACTCATGTCATCTGTCCCAATAGTCTCATGCATCATCTTATAAAGATCCCATGACGGATCCTATCTAAACTCGTTTGTTACAACCTGTTAAGTGTGTGACCCTGTAGGTTCATGTGTAATCGATTGTGACTCGAAAATACCTTTCCGACCACGACTCGTTAACGGTTCCTAGCAGGACATAACGATTCCCGAGTACACATAAATTATATTAGATAAACCTTAATACAATATAAATACGACCAGGTGAAGAATCTAGACCTACTATTATGAGTTAATGGATTATTTTGGTGATTAATGATTAAGCTATTTGTGAGACTAACGCTTTGATTGTTATACCTATTGTTTAGTCTCAATTGGATGAAAAGGTGAAAATCATAAAGGTATGCATTTAACATCATATTATTATATTTTATTGCATTCCTCATATCTAAAATATATGTTGAACTCCACCAAAAGTCTAACTTGAATATGTGCATATGTTCTTATTACACATTCGTGTATGCACACATTTAGGGGGAGCTCACTCTATGTTTTGTGGTTTTATGAGTATTGGTCCATATTTTTATCCACATATATTTGGGATTTCTACTTTGAAACATACCCTTAAGTATATAAAACTTGTGTAGTTCATATATACTCACTTTGCTTAATATTCGATTATTTGTAATTGTTATGGTTGTCATCAATTACCAAAGAGAGAAATATTGATGTATATTGACCTACCATTATGAGTTAATGGTACGTTGTGGTAATTAATGACAATCACAGTGTGGAACTATCATTTTTTATGAGTTGGTGAAATAGGTTGAGTTCCATGATGATGATGACTTAAGATAACATCATGAATTGATCGGCACCAAGTCAAAGTTCAAGAAGAGAAAATCTATCATGGGTTGATGGACGTCAAGTAAAGGATGCATCATGTGTTGATGCATATCAATATCTCGAAGAGAAGATGATCATGAGTTGATCATCAAGTCAAGAGAAGACCCGTCATGTGTTGATGGAGGGCACGTGAGGAAGATCATCATGTGTTGATGATATTCAAGTCAAGATTTGGGATGAAGCATATCATCATGTGTTGATGAGCATGAAGACAAGAACCCGAAGTACAGAAGATCATCATGTGTTGATGATATTCAAATAAAGAATTCATAATTGAAGTGAAGATGTGCGTCATCAAGCTTCAAGAGGATGTGCAAGGCTAAGGTATGACTAACTAGGGCTAAGGGTGTTTTCCTAGCCTTTTACCGGTCTTGGTGTTTGGTTGAAAGACCGGATTGCTAGTATAAGTTGTCGTACTATTAAGAGGGGTCTTGTCTAATGGATTGAGTCTCATCATGTGTTGATAACTCAATCTCGCTTGCTCTAGCACACTGTGGCATGATACTATTAATTGCAAATGTGTTTTGCAAATAATCGAGGCTCATGCGTCTAATCCTTGTAGCATGTGACTAGACTTTGCAAATATGTTTTGCAAAATGATTGAAGTCCATGTATCTACTCCTTGTTGCATGATCTAAGTTTACAAATTGTTAGAGTTCATGCATTGTATTTGTTCTTGCCTCTGGAAAAATATTCCTAAAATCTGACATGACCGCAAGTATTGCGTGGTATTACCGCATGCCGGTAATACCGAAGTTTACATGGCGGTATAAATTTTCCAGAGAAGAAGTTTTTGAAAGTTTTCTTGAAATCAAAAAATCGGTATGACCGCACTTGATGAGCGGTATTACCATAAGTCGGTAGTACCAAAATCTAGTTGGCGGTATGTTTTTAACAGAGAGGTTGTCTTTGGGAGTTTTTCTTGAACCTTGATAATCGGTATGACCGTATTTGAACAACGGTACTACCGCAAGTCGGTAGCACCAAAATATAGATGATGGTACGTAAATTACAGAGAACGTGTTTTTGGGAGTTTTTATCTCTCTTGAGAATCGGTATGACCACATGATCTTAGCGGTAGTACCGGTGTGAGGTAGTACCAATTTATACTTGGCGGTACGACTTTTCCAGAGAGGCTGTTTTTCTTGTGTTTGTTTGATCCTATGGAAATCTACAATACCGATATAGCATAGCGGTATTATCGCACTGCGTAGTACCGATTTGTAGTTGATGGTAGTACCGTAACTTTTTGTAACGGCTATATCAGACACTTTAAATGTACAGCAGTCGACTGTTGATTCTCGACTGTGGTAGTACCAGTCCTGAACGGCGGTATTACCGGAAATCCTGATTTTTTCAAGATGTTTATTCCAACGGCTAGTTTTTGTGGTGGGAGCTATAAATACCCCCTTGGCCGGTTGTGAAACAACCTTTTAGCACTCCATTTCATTATATTGAGCTAGTGTGAGCTTCTCCCCTCAACTGTGCATGTGTTGCACCTTGTGAGCAAGGAGAGAGGTCTCTAGTTGCATGTGTTGCATCTAGAGTTGGATTTCATATCCATTTGAACTTATGCATTCGTTACACGTGGTGAGAGTCAAGCAAGGTGCTTGACTTATTACTCTTGGTGTTTGCCGACACCTAGACGGTTTGGAGGTGTTGTGCTAGTGAGCTTCTCAAAGAAGGTTGTGAGAAAACCCGGACGGTTGTGAGTGGTTTGGTGCTCGCTATCTCCAGAGTGGTGGAAAAGCAACCCCGAATGGATCGAGGTATTGGTTCGTGTTGGAGGCAGTCTAAGTGTTTGGATTTACCTCGGAGGTGTTGGCTTAATTTGTGGAGCCGGTCCAATGTGGTTGTGCTTACCTCAACGTGGATTAGGGAATACCGGCAAGTCTCCAAGCATCACGGAAAAAAATTATCGTGTCTTTGTGGTTTGTTCTCTAGTGATTTACTTTGTGCAATTTACTTGCATGTCTTTGTATATTTTCTATCATTGACATAGTCTTATATTGTTGGTACACTTAGTGAGATTAGTTGTTTTAGGCCTTAATTGTGCAAAACCGATTTGACTTACTCTTCCGCATTAGAAATCGGTTTTAGCCCAAAAGTTTTTTCAAACCGCCTATTCAACCCCCCCCCCCCTTATAGTCGGCCTCCTCGATCTTACAAATGGTATTATAGCTTGGCCTCTCATTTTATTAGACTTAACCATCTAGAGAGTAAAGGATGGCCACTAGTGATATAGTGCACCTAGGTGAAGCACCTCTATTTGATAGCACAAATTATGCTTATTAAAAAATCAGTATGTCATGCTACTTAAGGCCATGAGCCCTAAAATATGGTGGATTGTAGATGTGGGTTTTTCTTCTCCATTGGATCCTCTAACTCGAACAAATGAGAAAGAGAAATGCTTACACCTCGACGCTCAAGCAATTAACGCTTTATTTAGTGTTTTGAGTGTAGACGTGTTCGATGTCATGCCATATACAATCTCAAAAATGCTCAGGTAATGCGGACACATCTTCAAGATCATTATAAAATGTCCACCTCATTCAATGATGATTGCATAGAAGAATGGATGCCGGGAGAAGAATGATCAATCTCTAGCTCCGACAATGATAAAATCTCAACTCCATCTACATCACCTCATTTCTTTATGGCTAAAGGTAATAAAGAGGTTAATAATGATGAGGCTACATATGATGAGTTGATGGATATGTTAGAAGAACTTAATGAATATCTTGGGAAAGAGAAGATGAGATTCAATATTTTAGAGAAAGAACATATCTCTCTTCAAAATAATTATGATATGCTAAAAGAAAGAACATGAATCTCTCTTTCTCAAGGAAGTCACTGGCTCAAAGGTGGATATAGACATTACATGTAATTTATTAGATGATATGTCATGTATAGCTCCTAGCCCTTGCATTTCATCTAAAGTTAGCATATCCACATTTTGTGATGATTTACTAGATATTCTTTGTAGCTCAAAAATAGATGATACTACTTCCTCTATACTTGTTGAGACTAACCTTCTAGAGGAAAACAAAGAGTTCAAGGCCCAAGTAACAAAATTGGAGAAAGACTTGAAAAGAAGCTACAAGGGGAAGACCACTCTCAATGAAATATTGAGCAAGCAAAGATGCTTACATGATAAGAATGGAATTGACTTCACTCCAAAGAAGAAGGAAAATAGCAAGACAAGGCACATCATTGAGCAAGCAAAGATGCTTACATGATAAGAATGGAATTGACTTCACTCCAAAGAAGAAGGAAAATAGCAAGACAAGGCACAATGCAAGACACACAAAGGAATATGTCAAGTGCATTGGATGCAATAGGAAGGGCCACTATATCTCGGTGTGCCCAAATCAAGTGAATGTCAAGTCAAGATATTCAAAAATGAGGCAAACCGGCAATGAGCAAGATAAGAAGATAAAAAAGGCAAGCAAAATTCCAACTTGCTACAATTGCCAGAAAAATTGATATTTTAGTAAGGATTGTCCCAAAGGTATCTCTCCTAAGCCTATTATCTAGAATGATCATTATTTTCTTAGGAATGATAAAAATAGTAATGTGTTTGCTAGAATTGTTAGTTCACCAAAGCTTATTGGTAGGGCCATTTGGGTGCCTAAATCTCTTGTGACTAGCATTCAAGAGCCCAACTGAGTTTGGGTACAAAAAGGTGCTTAAATGATTAATAGGTACCTGGAGAGGCATTGGAGGTTTGGCTCACATGAAGAGGTGGATTCCACCATGTGTAAAATTAAAGTCAAGCTTGAGTATGATCACTTCATATCAAGAACTAATGTCATCTCGGTAACAACTATTTACATTGAAGTATCTAGCCTTTTTACTATGTGTAGGTTGTATTCCATGAAAATCTTTTAGAAATGGTGCTCTTACCCTTGTCCAACCACTTCATTATTGAAATCTTGAGAAAGATGGCAGTGACACATTAAGAGAGAGTGCTAAGTTATCTACATATATATCACATCCCTGAGTGTGTCCAAATAAATTAAGTGCTAGTATTGTTTTTCAAAATTGAGTCTTTTAGCCAAAAGTCAAAGAAATTCATATCTATTTGTAATCTTGTGAAAAACTAGATGCAAAATGTACACAAATGCTTTTCAAAGGTTTCTCAAAGGTTTTGATTCAAGAAAAACCTATTTTAAGTGAAAATGAGTTTCTAGCTAAAATCCAAAATTATAGTATCTTGTTTTTGACTTAAACTAGACTTTTGTATAAAATCTATTCTAAAAGGAATTTGAAAACCATTCCAAAAGGAATACCTAGAGTTAGCTATTGTAAACCTTTTTCGGTATTCAAAATATTTACAAAAGGTCAACCTAGCAAAACTTGTTTGTTTTTGAAATTCATCCAAAATACTATCTTGACCTAAGTGTTCACTTTCTAGTACTTAAGTGAGTTTTGTCATTTGAGCCAAATTTATTCACATGAATAGGTCCATAATGGTATTAATGACTTATACATACAATTTGAATACTTTAAATTTCATCATATGATCAATTTGGCATATTTGAAGAAGTCAAATAAAAATTACTTTCATTTGGTTCTCATAATGTATTTATGAAAATAGTTTTAGAATCTTTCTCAAAATCTCTATTTGAATAAAAACTATTTTCATCTGAGTTTCTATTATCTATATCATGCATAATGATCCTAAATTTTTTTTGTTGAGTGATTATTATAAATGATCATTTGCATTTCAACTCAGTTTCTGGTCTTCCAGGCAAAAACGGTAATACTGTGTTCTTAACGCCGGTACTACCGCTGTCCGGTAATACCTGTCAGCGACCCAGGAGTCACACAACCCCGAGACTCTCTGTGCATACAATGCTAGTCCCATGATCAGTAGCTAGCTCGCACAATTACAACAATGATGTTATCATAACCATTCAACAACGAACTAATGAAACAGACAAACTAATATTAGTTAACAGCAAAAGACCTTATGGTCAAGTTCTTACAAAAGTCGCCTCACAGGGCTTAGCAATAACAGAGTTCTTGCAGCGGAAATCCAAAATACGTGGAGCCCAATCGACATACCCACAGGCAATCGAGTGGAGGACGTGACCTAGTTCGCGAAGTCTTCAAAGTAGACTTCCTCGTAGAACTCAACATTTCCTGATTCTTCTGCTGGGACTGATCAACAAAGGGCATAAAGCCGTGAGTACATAAAGTACTCAGCAAGTCGTAGAGAAATGTATGCACATAGTATTCATGTAAGGCTTAAGTAAGGATGGCTTTATGGTTAATTTTGCAGAAAGCAAGTTTAACAGTAAATACAATAATTAGATTGCAAAGCAAAATTTTAAAAGAATAATACATAAATAACCAAGTTCTTTGAAACAACAGTGAACCTCCCGTTCACTTCCCAACCATTCCAACCAAACATTTCCATCGAACCAATACCACATTATTTTTGAAAATGCTACCCCTTGCGTGAAAGAATCCGGGCATGTCCATAACCGGGGACACGGCTATTCGAATAGATTTTTGACACCCTGCAGAGGTTGTATAGCTTTACCCAGAAGAGATAAATCACTTGTACTGTCCGCTCACACACTTTCGAGGTGTGCGACTAAGTGATTATCACAAAGCCTTTACAAAGGTCCATTTTGCCTCGGTTCTGCTCGCTAAAGTTTCGCCCTCACGGCCCCCTCTTGCGCCTTTCCCATCCAAAACAGAACCGACTCAAAACTTGCCTAATTAGTTGGCTAGGTCCGTCCCATACTGGACTTGTGGTTGCACGGAGTGACCCAGATCAATGGCGTACAAGGTTAAGTCCTTAGTTGGCTGCTCAGACGAGACTTCCCGCATCCCAATGTGCCTCACGCACCCACCTTCACCACCGCCCACAAGCCCGAGCATAAATCATTTTTGAATTCATCCCGACCAAATGGCAATCCCTGCCATGGCTCAACACATTTCAATTATAGTGGCCTCACACCACAATTCCACAGTGTCATTAGTCAAATTTCATCCATTCTGTAAACATGATCGTGAGTCCCACGGATAACTAAAGCGAGACTAAGCAAATATACGCACCCAAGTTGGTAATAAAATTATGTCCAACTAGTATTAACCATACTATGGTGTTCATGGATATATGTCATTCAAGGAGACATTTCATTTTCAATTTATCAAGGAGAAATAATGGCAATTTGGTAATTATCTATTCCCAAAACTATTTCTAATAAAACTAGCCATTCATGATAATTTAAAACAATATACATTTGTAAAATGGGTTCAACATGGTCAAAGGCCTACGACTTGCCTTCGTTGATGAGGAGCGGGTGTTCGGTCGTCGGGTCGATGAAACCTTCCCGAACGCCGGAATCTACTCGCGTGAAGAGAGCAACAATAAATAAAACAGTACCAAATTAACTCCAAAAATTACAAAAATAGAACCAAATTAAAGGGGCTGATTTTAGATGAATATAGAAATTTGGATCACCCAAATTGGAGTTCGGATGTGAAAGTTATGGCCAAAAGAAGTTTCAAATCACATAAAATGATAGAATTAGGGTTTTTCGGATTTTCTGGAATTATTCTTCAACTGGAAATTCGGGATTTTGACGTCAGCGGTCACGTGGCGCCGAATGGTCAGCCACGCGGGCGAATCCGCCGACGTGGCACTGGGGTGGCGCCCACGTGGACGGCCACATCGGCTCGGGCGCGGTGCACAGCACAGTGCCGCTGGGTCCACCGCACCGTGAACGGCGTGGTCCATCGGCGCGTGGGCGCGGTCCACAGCATAGTGGGAGGCCCACCGGCAGAGAGAGCGAGCGGGAGAGAGAGAGAGAGCTCGGGAGAGGGGAGGAACTGGGAGGCGGCGGCGGCGGCGGCGAGGAGGGGCGGTGCAAATGAGGGTTGGGGGAGCTACGGGGTGGCGAGGAGATGCCGAAGGAGGGATCGGCCGTGCTGGAGCCCTACCGGAGCGACGGGGTGACGGAGAGGGGTGCGGCGGGGAGGAAATGGCGGGGCGAAGTCAGGCCGAGAGGGAGGAAGAAGAGAGAGGAGGAGAAGGAAGGGGCGACCGGGCTTCTGGCCGAAGGAGGGGCGGGGCTCGGGCGTGAGCGGAAGGAGACAAGGAGGGAGAACCGAGGCGAGGAGGCGCCGGAAGGTCACGGCGAGGAGGAGCTTACGCCGCCGCTGGCAGAGCTCTGACGGCCTACTGCCTGGGAAGGGAGATCGAGGCGCTGACCACGAAAGCGGGTAGGCGGCGGCGGGACCGAGGCGGTGGCAGCGCGCACTCGTGAGCGAGGAGAGAGACGGCGTGCGGGGAAGAAGGGAAGGAG
This sequence comes from Hsuehochloa calcarea, assembly GCA_036346395.1. Classification (NCBI taxonomy): domain Eukaryota; kingdom Viridiplantae; phylum Streptophyta; class Magnoliopsida; order Poales; family Poaceae; genus Hsuehochloa; species Hsuehochloa calcarea. The sequence continues at coordinate 85,079 of JAYEVG010000040.1, read as the reverse complement.
GAGGAGGAAGAATAGGAGCGGGGGCGAGGCGAGTTGTCCGATTTTGATCGGACGACTGACGCGAGGGGAAGACGCGGCTGAAGGAGGGATGCTGGATCGCGATCCGACGGTTGAGGGCGATAGGGGGCGCGGCTGATCGGAAGCCAACGTATGCCGATTGGGCGGCTAGCGGCGAGCGCTCGTGGGCGCGGGAGCAGGCCGAGCGGAGGGAGAAGGGATTGGGCCGAAGGAATTCGGCCCACAACAGTGAAGGGGTTTTTCCGGGATTTTGATTTTCAGAAATTCAAACAAATGAAAAGCTATTTTAGAAAATAGCAAATAGAGTCCAAAAATTCTAGAAAAATTCACAGAAATTCCTTGAATCGTTATGGACTTAATGAAAATAGTTTCAACTTTAATTTTCTTTTTACTTTGCAAACAAATTAATTTTTAATTTCTGGAAAAAGGAAAAACAATTTCTAAAATCCAATAAGTCCAAGGAAACACTTAAAATAATAATTTTGATTTTAAATACCATAAAACCCAATTAAACCAACTTTAATTTAATTAAAGTTTGATTAATTCATATTAAACTGCAATTGATTCTAAAACTCCACATTAAGCTTTAGGCAAATAAAAGCAAGTGGTTCTCTTTTAAAATTTTGAAAATTCAAAAACTCTGAAAAAGCGGGATGCTACAATACCGCACTTCATAGCGGTACTACCGTTCTTCCGCGTTGGTTGGTAAAGCAGTCACTAGATACCAACTCGAAAATGTACTCGAAGACGTACTCGAAAGCGTACTCCAAGACGTACTCGAAAAGGTACTCGAAAGCGTACTAAAAAAACGTACTCGAGGACGTACTAAAAAATGTACTCGAAAGCGTGCTAAAAAACATACTCGAAGGCGTACTCAAAAGAGTACTCCAAGATGTACTCAAAAGCGTACTCGAAAGCGTACTGGGAGATATGGTCGAAAGTGTACTGGGAGACGTGGTCGAAAGAGTACTCGCAGACGTGTCGAAAACGTACTCGGAGACGTGGTCTAAAATGCACTTGAAGACATGGTCGAAAGCGTACTCGAAGACGTGGTCAAAGACCAATTGATCACCGGTACTACCGGCATTAATAATGTGGTAATACCAAAATTCAGTACTACCGACATGAAATTGCGGTACTACCGCGTTGGTTGGTGAATTGTATTAACTGCCTTCGAACGGGGTTTTAACCCTCCTTATTCTCCCATTTGGTCATTCCGCGACTCGACCTCTCTCTCTTTAGTGCTCCTCCTCCGAGAACTCTATTCTCAAAATCTTTCGATTCTTTGAAGCTTTCTTGAATCCGTTTGTTGGAAGTGTCTCCCGTGATCAAATCTCATCCAATCCCGAAGGTATTTGCTTTGATTCACTCTTCTCTCATCTACTTTTGGGATCTATCTCTCTTCTAGTGTTCGAATAAAAATGTGCATGATTGAGTGAATTTCTCTTCGGAAAATTTGTAGTAATTAGTGTTTGATGACTTATTATATCGATTCCATGGATTCATTCATGTCAAACACTAGTTAAGATCGAAATCAAAAGATAGCCCTAAACTTTCTGGTACTGCGGTACTACCGCCCCGTGGTCGCCGTTACTACCGACTTGCAGTAATATCGCGCAATCAACGGCTGTACTAGCGCTCCAAAAGAGAAAAGTTGATTCAATCATACTCTTTTGCATAAAACATATTCTAATTGTCTCTTCTTATCTTAGCAATCATGCCAAGGATGAAGACAATTTCTCTTCGCAAAGGGGGTCACTCCCGATGGAGATCCTGAAGAGCGCTATGATCTCCCAGCTTCGAGTGTTGGACTTTCTCGCCAAAAGAGACCTTCAAGGAAAGCTGAAGCAAGAAGACCTCCAAGGGACATTAGCGACTTGGAAATATAATTTTTTTCGTTTAGCTATGAGGCAAAGAGAACAAGGAACATCCTCAAGAAAGCAAGTCACAGCGTCTGAGAGTGAAACTGATGAAAATAATGAGGGATCCTCACAAGAAGAAACTACAAGTGATGAGGAGATGGGCGAGGCCGAAGAGCCTCAAGTAGACCTCTTCTTGATTCCAAATAAGAAATATGCTCTTCTTCGCCATGTCAATCAGTATGAGAAGCCTGAAAATTCAACACATGCGAGATTCCATACAATATTTCAACAAGAAGTATTTGTGCATCTCTATAGTCCGAACTGGTAATTCTCTAATCACAAGTATGTGGAGTGGGCTCACTTGAACTCTCTTGATAAATATGATGGAGCCTATATGTTATTTCAAGAAGTCAGTTTGCATGACATTATGGCTTTGAAGTGTGACTACATTAGAAAATTATAAAACAATTCTATGCCACTGTACGTGTGTCAGCATCTTTTGATTTCTTGATATGGATGACGGGAACCCAAAGATACCAACCATCCAAGGCTGATTTTGAACGAGCTGTGAGAACTTATATGGGGACCGAAGAAAAATTGTATGACAAAGACTCCCCAAGGATTCCAGCTTACATGCAGTTTTATGATGAATATATCAATTTTGTACCTGGAAAGATTGGAGGCCTTCTCCCTTTGCCCGGTTTGATCAACATAATAATCAACCACACTTTCTTTCACAAGAGTGAAAATTTTAATGTCATTCGAGAGTATACCTGGAACATCATTGATAACATTATGAATGGTAGAAAGTTTGATGTGGTTGATGTGATTATAAGAGATCGGTGCCTCCAAGAATGACACAGTCAAAAGAATTTACTTTGCGCCATATATTATGGCACTCATTTTGAGAATAACTCAATTTAGAGGAGGAAGGCCGGGAGTGCATAAGGCATACAAGCCTAGGGAAGGAGCCCTGGTGTCTGCAGCTATCCAACCTCCTGCTCCAGCAGCACCCCCTCAACCTCCAGCAATAGCTCCAGAAGATCAAACTTCGCTAATTTCAGTTGTGATGCAAATTAGAGAATCGCAGCAAAGATTGGAACAAAATCAACAAGGATTGGAGGAAGCTCAAACAAAAATGAATAGTAGGATTGTCGCCTTGACAGATCAAGCTCACTCCCTCCAGCAATCTTTGTTTACTCCAGCTTTCTATAGACGTCATTGCCTTAACACTCCTTAAGATCCTTCTGCTCAAGACTAAAGTTTAAAGATCTAGGTTGAAAGATTTAGGGCGAGCTTAGAAGGTTTTGGAGAATATCTTATTGGCTATTATGTCTATGTTTGGAACAATGTGTTTTATGACTTATGTTTATGTGTGTAAGACCTTATTCGGTTTTTCTCTTAAGACTCTTGTTCATTGAATGCTTAAGAATGAGTATGCTTAATGTTAACTCAAGCAATTTTTATTGGTTATCATCTTTATTGCTTCAATGATCTTTGTGAACTTTGTTCCTCATCGTCAATAAATAAAGGAAACGCTGTCAAAATTTTCAATAATCCATATGTGCATGAAAACTACTTCATGAATCTTGATGCACATATTTGGAGGAGCTTTCTTTACTTTATTGATTGTCTTTGAAAGCAACAAATTTCTCATATTTTTTGAGTTCTTTTTGCAAATTGAAAAGGTACTCCGAGGAGATTTCAAAATTAAGCTTCCTTGAATGTGTTCCAAAACCTTACTTCAAAAAGGGAAGAATATTTCAATGATCAAAATAAAATGAATTCAATTGCCAAGCTCATTGTTTTGCCAAAACTCTATATTGGCTTAGATTTGGTTTGGATTTTTGATGATTTATGCCAAAAGAGTGAGAATTTGCATATGATCAATAAATACATTTGGATGAGTAAGATATTTTTCTCCCTTTTTTCATGCATGTCTCATTCATATGCTTAAAGAATACCTTTATGTGCATAAGTCATAAATTGGTTAATGACATGCATGAATTTAGTTCAATAGCTTAATTTATACCCAAATGTTGTTATTGATAAAAGATTTATCATCAATCACCAAAAAGAGGGAGATTGGAGAATCTAGACCTACTATTATGAGTTAACAGAGTATTTTGGTGATTAACGGCAAATCTATTTGTGAGACTAACACTTTGATTGTTATACCTATTGTTTAGTATCAATTGGATGAAAAGGTGAAAATCATGGAGGTATACATTTGATATCATGTTCTTATATCTTGTTTCATTTCTCGGATCCAAAATATAGGTTGAACTCCACCAAAAGTATAACTTGGATATTTGCATATGTTTTCATTACACATTCGTGTATGCACACATTTAGGAGGAGTTCACTCTATGTTTTATGGTTTCATGAGAATTGACCCATATTTCTTTATCCACATATATTTGGGATCTCTACTTTGAAACATACCCTTAAGTATATAAAACTTGTGTAGTTCATATATACCCACTTTGCTTAATATTCAATTATTTGTAATTGTGATTATTGTCATTAATTACCAAAGAGGGAAAGATTCAAGTATCTTGACCCACCATTACGAGTTAATGGTACGTTGTGGTAATTAATGGCAATCACATTGTGGAACTAATATTTTTTATGAGTTGGTGAAATAGGTTCAGTTCCATGATGACGATGACTTGAGATGACATCATGAGTTGATCGACATCAAGTCAAAATTCAAGAAAAGAATATCTGTCATGGGTTGATGGAAGTCAAGTGAAGGATGCATCATGTGTTGATGCATATTTTCTTTAGATTCAATCTTCCAGAAGCCATATCTTTTGCATTCGAACTCCGATTAAACCCATTCAAATTTCTAAATTTATATAAATTCGAGATCTATTTATTTATGATTTTTTTTAATTTTTGGAGTTTTTTTGCCTCTATTATTTATTTGTTCTATTTATTTATTTCGTTTACTCTTAGACGTTAATTCCTCGGGAACTTTTGAAGAAGGAGTGCCTCAAGACCAAGATCAGTACCTATACCTATTCCAAGGCAAGTTATACCTTTTATCATATTGAACCCATTTTTCAAAATACTTTGTTTCAATGTATTGCATTCTATTTTAAGTATTTATTTAAATGCTTTTGGGTTTAGTTATTAATCCAAATTGTTATGTCCACCTTGTCTATTGTTATGTCATGATCTTTTGTCACCCTAGGTTGATTCATTATTAGCTAGTATTATTGTAGCACTAACGTGGGTTGGTTAGATACGAGTAGATTGCTTAGCCATGCTACGAGTCATCACTTCATGTGAGTTGCAATTATAAACTTGACTAAGTGATTATGGAACTGAGTGATGAAACTGTGTGTGCTGTGTACTATTACTCGTTGATGGCATGTGTTGCACTTAATCAACAGGGTGGGAAAAGATTTAGACTGAGTCAAGTGGTGGATTCTGTTGGATATGGTGGAGCTGTGTGCTGGGAATGATGATCTGTGTGACTTAGTTAGAAATTGAAAGTCTTGCCTTGGTCAATTAAGGACTTAACTTTGTGCGCCATTGAACTGAGCCTTACTATACAACCACATGCTTGGTATGGGACGGGCCTAACTTAATAGGTTATGGAATCTTGTCATTGACAACTCAGGTTGTAGGTTAAGCTGTGTGATGGGCTGGAGGTGTGTTTATCACATCGCGGGACGGTTCGCCGCATCCCTGTCCAACGGTGTATGTCGTACCAAACGCTTTGTGTATCGGTTGGACGACAGTAAAGCACATCGGGAGTGTCAATGTTTGATATGAAGTTTCTGAATGGTTTTGTTATAGTCCGTGCTGGATACATTGATTGTATCTTCTGGGTAAAGTGTACAACATCTGCAGAGTGTTAAATCAATCTAATCGAATAGCCGCGTCCGCGGTCATGGACATACTCGGGGATTTCACACGAGGGGTGGATTTTTATAAAACAATTGGGAAAGGTCAGCTGTGTGAGATAACTTGCGCAGCTGTGTGAATAACTTGTTAACCCGTCTACAGATGGAGAGAGCAATGACACCGTGGTACAACTTGCCCAGTTTACCGCTGCTTAGGAGGAATCACTAGAGTTGGCCGCCACAGAGCTGGAGTGCGCCTACGAGACCTTGCAGAGAGTGAAAGAAAGGATCGTTATTCTGGAGGAAACTCTCTATGGTCAGCACGAACACGATGAAGACCCTGAAGAGGAAGATCCTGAAGAAGTAGAGCCAGAAGAAGCCAAGGAACCGAAAGAGCCAAAAGAGCCAGAGGAGCCAGCTGTACCTGCACCAGGGACGCCTGTTCCTGTTGCACCAGTCCCGGGACATCAAGATCAGTTTGCAAGGATGCCATCTCGTTTCGCCTTCCTGGCATATAGCCTTATTCACTAACTGCTGGAAGTCGGTGAAATCCTGAGAAATCAAACGGATAGAGAATTCGTCGTTCAACCCTTCCAAAAATTGTTCATGTCTGTCTTCATCTCTGGCTACATATTCTGGGGCATAGAGAGCGAGTTGGTTAAACTTATGCATATACTCGCTGACTGAACGGTTTCCTTGGCGAAACGAGCGAAACTCTTTCTTCTTCAGTGTAATCATATCGGATGGAATGTGAGATCGGCGGAAAGCTTGCACGAACCCATCCCAAGTGATTGCTTGGGCATTAGCATGGGACATGCTGAAGTTATCCCACCATTCTGATGCGGGACCATTCAACTGATGAGAGGCAAACAAGACTCTCTCACGATCTGTGCATTGAGAAATATCCAGCTTCTTGCCAATAGCCCTGAGCCAATCATCTGCATCTATAGGTTTCGTGCTACTAGAAAACGTCGGCGGACGCATCCTCATGAACTCTGACAATGTAACTCTTGCTGGAGGTGGGGGAGCATGATGTGCTACTGAAGCTTGAGTGTTTTGGTTACTGTTGAGAGACTGGACTAACAGTTCAATCAGATGGGTCTGATTGGCCATCATTTGGCGCCAGTCTGGGGCTTCAATCGGAGGAGGTGCTGGTTGCTGAACTAGGTTTTCTTGATAATCATCATTCTCATTTCCCTGCCCTCTGGCACTGCCACTTCCAGTGCGAGTACTCACCATCTGCTGGACTCTTCAAAGGTTAAACAAGAGAGACCGGAATTTCTAAGGGATATAGGTCTAAAATAGCCCAAAAACCAACAAACATAAGGCAAGAATACTTCAACAAAATATTTTATTTTATTTTATTAATTCATTATGGCTACCACAAGGGTATTGGTAGCTCATAATTCGCAACTAAAGGACAATTTAAGTACATATCTATGGGGTTGCTGGGGTATAATCTTGCTCACTAGAACTAGACTCACTTGCCTTGTAGTAGGCCAGTTCTTTTTCTGTAGCCTTCAACTTTTCTTCTGCGTCTTGTAATTTCTCCTGAATGAGAGACAGCTCATCTAGGGTATTCCCATAGGCATAATCCATTGCTCTGGCCAGATCCACTTGATGCGTGAGATTGGGACAGTCTCATCTCTAGCTGAGCAGAAGGTACTGTCATGCCGGGTTGGAATGTGCATCGGGTAATAGTGGAACCTAGTGATGTTAAGGCGGTGATCGTAGATGTAGCGGATTCGGTGGGCTGCTTCCCTGGTTGCATCATAGATGCCTTCGGCGAAGGTGTCCCGTCGCATTGGGGCGTCGAAGATATGGAAGTATCTGTTCGGTGATAGGTTGGAGTAGAGGATCACTTCTACCCTCCACCGATCCTGATTTTCCATCTTGTATTTGTATCCTTGATACGTCGGTCTTTCTTCAAAGTCCAAGTGCTGCATGATCTTCCAGAGAATTGCAGCCCAATGACCAGCAAAAACACCATGGGAAATGGCATTCGGAACTTCGGCCATCTACAATTTTTTTAGAAGGAGATGAGTTAGTAAATATTTTTAAAGAGAAAAGTTGATAAATAACTCGAGAAGACCAAGTTATTTTTAATTTTCAAAAATAAATCCTTAAGGGTTTGATTTCCTTCTAAGTCACGACCTACAGTCGATATGGCTCTGATACCACTTTTGTCGAACCCGGGAACGAATGATCCCGAATTCACTGCGTTTACATACTAGTCCAGGATTTCTAGTGTACACAGTCTCACAAAGTGTTATCACAATCATATCAAGTGTTTTATTAATAAGAAACAAAGTTTATTACAAAATGAGCCTGACGCCAAATAACAAAACATAGCGGAAGCAAATAGGTAGCAGGCCACATGATGCGCCACAAGCAATCGTCTGGAGGCGTAGCCTAAACGTCTGGATCCTCACCGTCTGGATAGTAGTCTTCTCCTGAAAAATAATATTTAGCAAGGATGAGCACAACTACCGTGCTCGCAAATTACACCCAATACAGAATTTAGAATGCATGCATAAGTAAACAAAGAAAGGTTGTAAGGGTTTATTTGCATAAATCAGCATTTTCAAGTTTAAATAATCATACTAAGTTTCAAGGCATAGTTTTACTCTTTAACTTAAAATCAGATTTTAAATTGATAATTTTATAGTGGATAACTCTCATATGAAACATGGTGATGAATACCCTCTATCACATGGCCAACAGCCCAATTTTACCACAAGGATTAACCATCTTGAAATCCTGTACAAAAATCATTTTTTAAACCAAAAATAAAGTCTAACTTAGAGTGGCTTTGCTCAGCATGTCCATGACCGTGGACACGGCTATTCGAATAGTTTTACAATCTGCAGAGGGGGTATAACTTTACCCATATGAGATAATTTGCCCGTTATGTCGCCCAATGCACGCTTCCTTGGGCGTGTGACTAGGCAATTATCACAAGGTGTTTCCAATATTCTATCTCTCTACTAATATGCCCGCTAAGGTTTCACTTCCATTGGGCTAACCACCTGCCAGAAGCCCCCTCTTACGCCAAGTGGGAATAACGTTTAACCAACACCCACACAACAAAATGGCACGTACAACAGTAAGGTACGATAAGTTAATAAGCCTAGTTCGACACTTAGAGAACATATGGTAGTACAGTGGAGCTTTGCAAGACGCGGCTCAAAGGTCGGTCCTAAATTGACTTGGGCGACTTCCAATAATAAACCCTGGGCCTCAACCCTAACCAGATTGAGCCCGTGCATAAACCTGCACCCACCAACGGTCCATCTCGCCCAAGTACAAAACCATTTTTCATTTTCATTTTTCAAATGCATTTGCAAAACTCCACCCAGGCAAAACAATGTCATAGGTTTTTAATCAATTTTTATCATTTTGGCAAAAAAAAAATTCCGAAAATTAAATATTTATGGTCTAAGCAATCTTCTAAGCATATTTTCATTTTTAAATCTTTATTTGACTAAGGTGACAAGGGATTGATGATTCAACATTCAAACTTAGCTATACAAAGGAATTGGATTAACTAGACATGTAAAACAGGGATTTAAAATAACTGTATAACATTATGCATGCAATAATAATTCAAAATAGAATTAAATATCAAAATGATCAATGGTGTAACTTGCCTTGCTCAAATTCTTGGTATTCTACTTCTTCAACAAAGTCGATCTCTCCGGAATTGTCAAAAATCTGTACGCGAAAATATGCCAAATTCAAAATGAATTCAAATAAACACAAATAAATTTAAATTAATATTTAAATTAACTCCAAATAAAACAATTTTAGTTTAGTTAGTTAGATCCTGATTTCATACAAATTTAAAATTTTGATTCATCTAAATCGGAGTTCGTACGAAGAAATACGAGCTCCTAGAAGTTTTAAAACTAAAATAAATCCAAATTTCCGAATTTCCCTAATTAAATTTCTAAAGGAAATTTTATTTAATGTGTAAGCTGACGTCAGCGGCTGAATTCCATTTTCGGTGGAATTTTTATTAAACTAAAAATCTAATTGTGTCTATGACAGGTGGGCCCGGGAGTTCATGTACTGAGTCCACGGCTTGGTCAGAGTCCACCGTGCACCTAGCTCACAACACAGTGACGGCGTATGTGTGCTGGCGTAGCTGCTGACACAAGCACCGAGCTGGCGTCCACACGAGACAAAAGCGCTGAAGTGGCGCTGATTTGGCGTTGGCGTAGCTGAGCCACGTCAGCCTCTTGGCCGGCGGGGCTCGGCGATGGGCTCGCCGGCGTTGTGCGCCACGGCGAGCTCTGGCGAGGGGCTCACAAGGATGAGGAGGTTGCGGGGATCATAGTGCTTACCGAGGAGGCGCAAGGGCTCGCACAGCGAGGAATTTGGCAGCGGTGTCGTTCGGGCTCGTGGCGGCGAGGCTTTTCGGCGGTGTTCCGGCGTCGAGGAAGCGTGCACTGGGTAGACCGTGGCCGTGCGAAGCCGGAGGTGGTGACGACAACGGCGGAGAACCACTGGAGTCGGCGCTAGAGGGTGGCGGAGGGGTGTTCGGCCCGCGAAGAAGAAACACCAATTCCGGCGAGGTGAGCGCGAGGGAGGCTAATTGGGTGGCGACGCTGGGGTGAGGAGGTTAGTGCAGTCCTAGTGCGTCCTTGTATAGGGCGAGGGCGTGGCCAAGGCGGCGTGGAGAGCACGAAGGCTGTGCGAGATCGTCGGCGAGATTATGGTGATTTGGGGCCAGAAATGGAAGGGACAAGGCCGTGACGGACGAGATTTGATGCTACAAATTCAGTGCACACAGAAATTTGGGAGGGCGGTCGGATTTGGCCGGATTTGGAAATCTCCCGCGTGCGGTAATGGCAGAGGTGTCCGCGTTCGTAACGGAGACGATGGCGAGGTAGGGGAGATGACGCAGCGCTGTGGGGCCCACTTGTCGGCGGAAGAGCGAAACGGCGCAGGAGTGGCTGACGCGCGGACCCGCCTTGTCAGCGACGTGAGAGGGAGAAAGCGAGCGCAGAGCCGGGCCGAGCGGGCCGTGCGCGCGGGAAAACAGGACTGGGCCGGAGATTTGGCCCAAGCACTGTTCGGGCTATTTAAATTGATTTTACAATTAAATTAATTCCAGAAATTTATTTAAGCTATAAACACTAGCAAATAAAATTCAAAAATTATAAAAAGAATTCACAGAAATTCTCTAGGGCATTTTGGATTAAAATGAAATAATTTCAACTTATACTTGAATATAGATTTTGCAAATAAATTATTTTAGTCTGTAAAATAATTAAGGAAAATCTTTTAAAATTTCAGAAAATTCACCAAATTAATTAAAATTTTATTTTCAACTGAAATTTGATTTTTTGGGCTGTTACATCATATTTCATAGTATACTCGAAGGCTACTTTATAACTACCTAGGTACGGAGTAGCGTTTGGCAACTCCTAAGTGTACTATTACACATATAGAAAACCATGCTGATCTCAGGTCTAAGTATTATACATCGCCATTGCTTGAGACCAACTGATGACACATAAAATCATAATAATCTCAATAGTGTCTCAAGGTAGGTCAATCCAACACCATGTTCTCTAACATGTGCTCGCATTATTTATTTGATATCTCTATATCTACGACCTGTGAAACATGGTCATCAATCAATACATGTGCTGATCGATAAGTCACTAGTGTTCCAACAAGTGACATCTGATCATGGATACATTTAGAGTGACATCATATAAGTTAAAGAGCTTCACCAACAAGTCACATACTTGTTAATATTTATAAATAATAATTCATTCAAGGAACATAATAGCATTTATTCTATAATCTCTAGTGCATATCGCCAACACTTTCTTCCTCAATGTCGGCGCCTTCTGAAATCGTCGCCATCCTTTCTTTCCCCTTCTGGTGAGCTGCCACCCAGTTCCCCTCCTCCCTCCTTGCTCTCAATTGGGCCCACTCGTAGCACCCTGTCACCACCGCGAACCCATCTCCAAGCAGGTGGACAACCACGAGTTGTTGTTGGTCTATTTCCTCACTAGAGATAGGTAATAACAAGAACCTCATGCCAAATAACAGACAAAGAAATCGCTCAACCATGGGTTTGGTATATCCAACTTGGCTTAGCACACTACTCTTTCGATTGAATATCTACAGGATGATACCTGCTCTTGTATACAGAGCAGTCGCGGTTTGGGGGTGGGACAGGAGCGAAAACGAAGAAACACTCGCTGGTCTACACAACGGTAAGTATCGTCGGCATCGGACCGTGCATTCCACTGTTGGCCGGTGGTCTCCCTATTGTTGTATAGTCCAAGAACCTACCGGTTAGAGGCTAGAAAGGTTGAGCAGTGGGAATGTCTTGTTATCTCAACTCAGTCGCACTTTGGAGATCGTGTTAGCGTTGCGACCGCACTCAAGCTTTTATGTGGAGGCTATTTGGTTTTTCTGAATGTAAGTAAAGCTTGGACTTGAGATGCTTATTTTGTTGCTGTAAAATAGCTGTTAGGTCATTCAATCAAAGTAATGCTTTTTAAATATTCACTAGTCCAATGTACGTGCTTTGCTACGGATTAAAAAAATCATATCTCGTCAACCGTCATCCTGCTCAGCCTACAATGCAGGTGATCCGCTGGCAACCCGTTCTTGGAAAGATTGATGGAATCTTTGGGCTTCTTGCGCACCAGCTTGAGCAGTTGTGGTGTGGGGGGAGTGGAGAGGAGGTTATGTGTGGCCAACCGTACCCACAGGAGGAACCGAGAAAGAACGAAATCCAACGACTCACATCTCACGAAGAAATATAGATCTAATGGCTCATATGATGGAGAACGGACTGCCACTATTTTTTTTTCTTTTAAGTAGGAGAGATAAGCAGATTTGATGTTATTCCGATCTACAATCAAAATATCAGGCGATTGCACAAACCGGATCTAGCATGTTTGCAAAATTGTGGTTTCGGTTCCTTTTGTTCCGATCGTTTGGCTCGGAGTAGGTTGCGGTCAGCGCTGAAACACTTGCTGATGATGACGAAGAAGAAGAGGTGCGTCGCAACGCTGGCAACGCTATCATTGGCCGTCGTCCACTTTGGTTTCTTGTGAGGCAATTCGTCGGTGCTCACGACCGGTTGACCAGCAGCTTGCTCGCCAAGGCATTGACAAGTGTGCCAAAGCAGGAGGAGCTAGCGTTGTTTAGTGCTTCTCACTGGTTACAATGCATTTGGTTAATATGTGTAAGTACGAAGGAATTGTGTCGATAAATTACAAGTTACAATGCATTACAAGTTACAATGCCTGCTCTCGTTGTCTTAGCTCAGAAATTATGTCCATAAATTCACTGTTGCACGTCCTCCTCGGTAGAGTTGGCGTCTTGGCGATATCGAATTGACTCGTTGATGCCTCTGCACTGTGCACTGTAGAATGCTAGTGCTACATGATAGTGTTGTCAGGACAGCAGCGTCCCATGGAAGTTACTGAAGATGTAGACGCTCTAAGCTTGTGGATAGAAAATTAAACGTGTATAGCTAAGTGATCTAGACGTAGCTCACAAGATTGCCGTAACTTGTAATGACAGTATCGCCATAGAGTAAAATTAAGGTCTCGGTGTTTTAATATTGATCGGGTTCTTTGGTCGAGACTACAGAAGAGGAGACACTGCGAATTTTTAGACTGGTTCATATCTTCTCCGGAGAAAATATGAATTCTACTCATGTGTTCTTATATTGATAGTGTTTACAATCAGAAAGAAGTCATCGAAACTAAAACTAATGACTTTTGTTTCTCTAGATCCTGTCGTGTGTGTCTTTCTGCCTACCGGCGTTATCCCTTATAAAGTTTACGAATGGGTGACGGTTGTTATGTGTCAGAAGACACCTCAACAATTGATTAATTGCACACATCAGATGACAATTACTGTCAGAGAAACACCCTCCCACACGTTCGTTATGCAGTTACGCTAGAGACAAATAAACTTACGTGCAGTTGTGCTAGAAGCAAACAACATGTGTATAACTACTACGCATAAATGAGCGCAGTGTATAGAGTCCCTAGTCAATTGGATTCACATGTCTATGAGTTCTATCAACCATAAAGTGGTCACGGTTAAGCTAGTCGTATAAAATATTACGATCATAAGGTGGTCGTAGAAAAATTTACGATATTTTCTACGACCACTGGGTAATTGCAATCTTTCTTTATCATTATAAGTTATCTCTAATGGTTTTATAAAGATATTATTATCTATAATAAATATTACATATAAATAATTTAGTTAATTAAAGATTATTAGCTCTTTATCGATAGCAAACAGTTCAATTCCTAAAAGGTCCATTTAGATGGATCCAATTAACGGCGGATAAGCAGATACGCAGACAGGGATCGGATGATGTGGGCAGTACAGGAACAGAGGCATGCATGTCGTTTCTCAGGTTGGAACGACTTGTTAATTGTTAATGTTATTTCTAGCCAAACAGTTGAAATGGGCCGTGAACCGTTGGTGCTAGGTTCGACGAATTTTAGCCGCGGAAAGTATTTATATCTCGAGGACTGAGTGGGGTTAGTTGGCAAAAAAAAGGAGCTTCGGACTCGTAGCGCGTCACGGTTCGATCGTTGGCTCTCGTGCACGTTTTGCAAACACGTATTCCCTAAACAACTAAAATTCCAAATAAATTAAATAAATTTAAAATTTTGATTTATATACCAACTTCAATAAAAATAACCGAAATGTTGAATACAAATAAAGGTTATAATGGTGATAGCATAAATGGTGTCGAAAGAGATACAAAAGAATTCACCACGTTCGCTCCTAAGGTCACGTGTTTCTATTGTTGCTTCATATGGAGTAAAAATAAAGAATAACTAAATTTTGATTAAAAATACAAGTTATAACAAAGATAGCACGAATGGTGGGAGAGGATACTATGAAAGAATGCAATGGCATTGATCCGTCTTGCAAAAAGACATTGACCCACCGGGATGCGAATAGCCAAGGTGGCGATGACGAAGATGAAAACAATATCGTGCTACTCACCGGAGCCACTGAATAAAAAGTCCAGTATTGAAGGAGCCAAGGGTCGCGATGATAAGTAGTGAGCGTTAGTGTTATTAAAGAAATTAGTGGCCAAAGAAGCTCGATGATGGGGAAGCCCTGACAGAGAGTAGATGAAGATTTGCATTGAAGACGAGTTATGAAGGATATGGGGTTATTAGATAGCTAGCTAGGAGCATGTCATCACTAGTGAGGGGCACGTTGTCGTTGTCGAACCCGGGAACGAAGGATCCCGAATTCTCTGTGTTTCCCACACCAGTCCAGGAATTCTAGTGTACACAGTCCAACAAAAATGTCATCACATATTTATTTAATATGAATCAGAGTTTATTACAAAAGGGGGCCTGAGACCAATTAAAATAACACAGCGAAAAACAAAAGTAGTAGACCACACGATGCGCCACAGGCAATAGCCTGGAGGCATAGGCCTAAACGTCTGGATCCTCACTGTCCGGATAGAAGTCCTCTCCTGAATAAACATTATTCAAGAGTGAGCACAACTTCTACGCTTGCAAGTTACACCCAATAGAGAAACATGATGTATGCATAAGTAAACAAATGAGGCTGATAGGGTTTATTTGCGATAAAGAGCATTTTCAGTTTTAAATAACCATACTAAGTTTCAAGGTACATTTTTAATCCATAGTTAGAATCATATTTTTAAATTGACAGTTTTATAGTGGATAATCTCCATATGAAACATGGTGATTGATATCCTCCTATCACATGGCTAACCGCCCAATTTTACCACAAGGATTCACCATCTTAAAATTATTTAATAAAATTATTTTAAAACCAAAAACAAAGTCTAACTTTGAGTGGCTTTGCTCAGCATGTCCATGACCTTGGACACAGCTATTCGAATAGTTTTATACTCTGTAGAGGGGGTACAACTTTACCAACAAAAGATAATTTGCTCTTTATGTATTCGGCCAATACCCACTTCCTTAGGTGTGCGACTAAGCAATTATCACAAGGCATTTCAAATGTTCTACCACACTGCTAATACGCCCGCTAAGGTTTCACTTTCATTGGGTTAACCACCAGCCAGAAGCCCCCTCTTGCGTCAGGTGGGAATACTGTTTTACCAACAGTCACTCAACAAAATAGCACATAAAACAATGAGGTATGACAAGTTAATAAGCCTAGTTCTGCCCATAAAGAACATGTGGTAGTACGGTGGAGCTTTGCAAGATGCGGCTCAAAGGCTGGTCCTTAATTTACTTGGGCGACTTCTAAAATTAATCCCTGGACCTCAATCCTACCCGGATCGAGCCCGTGCATAAACCTGCACCCACCAGTTGTCCATTATGCCCAAGTTCAAACCGATTTTTCACTTTTATTTTTCAAAGATACTTGCAAAAATCCACCATGACAAAACAATGTCATAGTGTTTTAATCAATACTTGCTATTTTAGCAAAAAATCTCCTAAATCAAATATTTGTGATCTAAGCAATGTCTAAGCATATCTTTATTTTTAAATGATTATTGACTAAGGTGACAAGGAAATGATGATTCAACATACAATATTGGCTATACAAAGGAACTGGATTAACTAAGAATTTAAAACAGGAATTTAAAATAACTGAATAAAATTATATTGAATAAAATTATGTACACAATAGTAATCTAAAAATAGAATTAAATAACTTTAAAATACTAGGATAAATATGATTAAAGGTATAACTTGCCTTGCTCGAAGTCTTGGTATTCTAACTCTTCAGATAGATCGAGTTCTCCGGAGTCGTCAATATCTATACGCGAAAATAAGCTAAATTAAAATTAAAAA
Source organism: Hsuehochloa calcarea (assembly GCA_036346395.1). Lineage (NCBI taxonomy): Eukaryota > Viridiplantae > Streptophyta > Magnoliopsida > Poales > Poaceae > Hsuehochloa > Hsuehochloa calcarea. The sequence goes on along the minus strand of JAYEVG010000040.1, from coordinate 68,519 downwards.
AATTCAAATTCAAATTCAAATTACCTCCAAATTAAATAATTTTAGTTTAGTTAGCTAGATCTTGATTTTATACAAATTTAGAAATTTGATTCACCCAAATCGGAGTTCGTACGAAGAAATACGAGCTCGTGGAAGTTAAAACTAAAGAAAATACTAAAATCAGATTTTTATTGATTTTCCTAAAATATTTTTCTAAAGGAAATTCGAATTATTGTGCATGCTGACATCAGCGTACGAAATTTCCTAATTTTGGCCGAATTATTTTTCTAAAGAAAAAAGCTTTGAGTCACTGATATGTGGACCCCACAGTCATAGACTGGGTCCATGAAATGGTCAAATTCCACAGTGGACTCGGCTCACGGAACAGTAAACGGGGGGTGTGTGCTAGCGCAGTGGCTGACGCAGGCAACCACGCGGCGCTGACTCGGCAGCCACGCAAGCGAAAATGTCGAGGTGGCGCTGATGTGGCCGAGCCACGTCGGCCCGAGGAGCGGCGACGCTCCGGTGATGGCCTCGCCGGCGCTACACGCCATGGCGAGGCACGTGAGTGGGTGCAAAAGAACAAGGAGGTGACGAGGAATCTGGTGCGCTACCTTGCGACGGAAGGGCGAGGCGAAATGAGTTCCAGTGATTTTCTGGCGAAGATGGTGTACGCACGTGGTAGGCGGTGATGAGGCGGTACCGAGGATGGGGTCAGTGGCGACAGAGGACCTTGGACGGTGCCGAAATTGACGAAGAACCGAGCTTCAGCTGGCGGCGAAGAACTCTAAAATCCAGGTATTTGAGCGACGAAGAAGGGCTAGGGCTGGTGGGACTGGAACGAGCGTGAGAAGGCGATGCTGGGGCGCACCTTTATAGGGGAAGGGCGAGGCCGAGGGAGCAGATCGTGCACGTGAGTTTTTCGGCGGCATTACCAAATTCCGGTGAATACGTGCGTTAAGACGGGAGTTTTTGACCAGAATGGGGGCGACGGCGCTCAGGGGTTTGATTGCGCTTGAATGCACGAGGGGAGGGGGAGGGATTCGCGGGATGGTGGAGCTCCGAGCGGGCGTTAATGGCGGCATAACGACACTATCGCGCGGGGAAGAAGGAGAGGTGGCAGACGACGGTGTCGCGCGGGCCCACCAGTCGGCGAAAGGCTGAAGTGGTCGGAGCGTCGACCGTCCGATTTAGATCGGATGGTCTGCACTGATCGCGCGCGGGCGAAACGGGCCAAGCGGTCACAAGGAACAGTGATGGGCCGAGGGAATTCGGCCCGAGAACTGTTCATGAATTTTTAATTGATTCTCCTATTTAAATAATTCTAGTAATTCAAAAAAGGTTTAGAAAATAGCAAATAAATTCCAAAAATTATGAGAAAATTCGCAGAAATTCTCTAAGACATTTTGGATTTAAAGAAAATATTTTCAGCTTTTTCTTGATAATAGATTTTGCAAACAAACTATTTTGAATTTAAAATAATTAGGTAAAAGCTTTTAAAATTCCAAAAAATTACACAAAATAATTTAAAACTTTATTTTCAACTGAAACTTGAATTTTGGGTTGTTACAGTCGTCGACGATGACTAAAAGATTCTCCATATCAATACAAAACGAGTAAAACAAACAGGCCGACATTAGTGCAGATGAGAGGTCGGCACGATTAGTGTGAAGGCACAACGTTGAGTTGGTCAACGTCGAATAAGAGGAGCGACTGACACGAGAGAAGAGGATGTCGAGCATGTATAACATCATGCTTGTGTATGTACATGCATGCTTCTGTACGAGTAGAAGCACGGGTGTACAGAGGTGGAGAAGCAAAAAGCTTGAAGTAGAGATGGTGCAGCACTAGGGAATATGTTCGGAGTCACCGGAGAGAGCGTGACACGTGTTCCTAGCTAGGATCCACGACGGCTATGCGTGTTGATGTCACAATGGTTTGCATTAAGCAATAATTAAGGAGAAGCAGAAGATTATTATGTGGTAAAGTATTGCATTGGAAGGGGGTAGCAGCTGAGAAGGATAAACCAAGATTTAGACTTACTGTTGGAGCTTGAAGCAAAAAAAAATTGTGACAATGAGAAGAGATAGAGGTCACACTGTTTGGTGGGATAGCAAGCGTGGGAGGGATGATAAGTTCAAGATAGGTCATCTATTGTGCTTCGGTTTATGCGTGAGCAAAGTGCTCCAATATATTATACCATCACAACTACAAAAAGGCTAATACTAGACGGCTCATCACAGATGGTTGACTAAAACCGTCTGTATTAAATACAATCACAGACGGTTTGGGTTTAGCGATCGTCTATGTTACTGACTGCGCTAAAAACCATTTGTGAAGAGGTAATATCACAAACGGTTCGTGTTACTGGCTGCGATCGCCCTTGATTCACCGACGATGTCCAGCGAGGAGATGCAGTCTACTGTTTCACGACGCCTCCGGTGAGTGGGCGTTGCAATTCGATCAGTACCGCCAGATCTGGCCGTCCTCCATCTTAGCCTCAGGTGAGCATGAAGTTTTGCCCCCAAATCCCCGCCCTAGTTTTCTTCTCACTCTTATTTCGTCCCCTGCATCCTGTCATATTTCGTTCTCAATGAGGATCTCCATCTGTGGTCGATAAGGGAGGACGATTCTGTTCAAGATGGACGCCTCTACTCGACTTCGTCCTCATCAGAGAGTGAGCCATTGATTGAGAGAGTATATTTTAATTACCTTCTTGCAAATTATCGAAATAGTATTAGAAACTAATGTCCAGCGATTAATTGGTTTGACTCAGATTTTGTTTTTTTTTACAAAAAACTATCACAGATGATTTTTACTGAAAAAATTATCTGCGATAGTCTATTTTTACAAACGGTTCTGAACAAGAACCGTCTGGAATAATTGCCTATCACGGATGATTATTGTTCAGAACCGTATGTGATTATTTTTTTTCACAGACGGTTCAAAAACCATCTGTAATGACCACACAATATCACTGACACATAAAGTCAGACGGTTCAAAAAACTATCTGTGATGACGATTTTAAACTGTCTATGATTACATTTTCTGTAGTAGTGAATGTAAACAAATAAGATAATTTTCCGCACACATAATCAACATATTGCTTGAAATTAAATAGAGATACATGTACATGCATACAATTTAGAGAAAAAAAACTAATGATCTATGCATGATGAAGAGTGATTAATTTCTAAGAACCCCAACAACTTATTATGCTCAATTATTTTCTTCCATCAAAGCACATACTTCAATTACATTCCTTAGATCATAATTTTTTTCAAACTTTTATTATCATTTTCAATGTTTAAAATATTTTAAAAGTCTAAATAGCTTATAAAATACGTAAATATATATCAAATATTTATAGAAACTTTGAAACAACTTTTGTTGTGCAAATACACGTGGCGTCCTACTAATTTATAATAAAAATAATCTTTGAAACAACTTTTGTTGTGCAAATACACGTGGCGTCCTACTAATTTATAATAAAAATAAGTGGACAAAGCTGCATTTCGAGGATACGTGGACGTCCACAATGATTCTTTCTATGACCGGATACTTGCATCCTGTTCTGTACAACGTGTCGCCCGGGTCGTAAACTCACAGTTGGACGAAGCGAATTGTGCCAATGCGTAAAGCATCTAAGCGGGTGAGAAGTATTCGATTAGGACACTTCGCGCATGATTAATTGCAAAGAGTCTCGAGCCTGATGATAACCTTTCAGATCATACCGTCATTAGTGTGCGATCAGTTACTAATCCGCTAATTATTAATCTCCGCAGGCATCGACTAAAAGACCATATTGCCCCTAAGGCTTTATTGAGTCCACGTTAGCCGTCGCCCATCAAGGGTTTAGGTATCATTGACTTGTAAACTCTAGTGCCAAGCGCAACCGTGCGTCTAGATTTTAAAAACTTTATTGTGTTCAAAAAATTATTGTTTTTGCTAACATGAAAACACCTCAGGACTACCTTTTATTTGAGTGGTGGAGTTACGGATGTATTACTCCACCCATCAAAGTTCAATTACTGATATCCACCTTTAAGCACATGCGATTGTACCTCAGTAGGAACTTTGTGAGAGGTGGCAGATTTATCTCCGGTCTCCATCATTCTAGGGGTGTACTAAGAAGGTGCACTTGCGCATTTGGTGTTCGTGCATGGCGGCATGTGCACGCGTATACGTCTCGTTGTAATCGAAAAAAATGAAAACACCTCTATGTGCTATCTTCTCTGATTCCAAATATAAATTATTTTGGACATTGATACGGTCTCTAAGATAGCACTTTGACCATCAAAATTTATGAGAATATGCTGTTTCAAATAGAAGAAATTGTACATTATGAAGGTACATTTCACAGTGGATTTAGTAATACCAATTTCATATTGTCAATCTATGTAATTATTTATATATTGGTCAAACAAAAGAATGTTTGGCCGGCATGGATTCTAGGATTACTTGTATTTGGAATTGAAGGTAGCATGTACCGATTAACAAGAATGTGTATGCATGCAAGTCCGAAGGTGGATAAATTAATGCCCTACGAATATCAATTTCTACTCTGCGAAGTACCCCTTCTCGTTCCTTGTATAAGTCCTTTTTAGTCATATCAACACTTTTCCAAATATAAGTTATTCAGCAACTTCTACGTATTTTCCTTCTTTTGTTCTCGTTATGCCCTAAATGAATGATAGTATTAATATTAAATAAGCCATCTTTTCTCGTGTCTCTACTTTCACATGTATTTGCAACATGAGAATTGAAGAAAGTTTTAGTATTGATTGCATAAACATGGAAATGATTGAATGGCCATATGATAATTTTATCTACTCCCATATTTCATGTGCGCAAGTATAAACGACTTTAAAAAAAAAAAAGAATAAGAGGGCGCATCACCGAGACCCACTACTTGAAAGATGGCCATACAACTGATTTACCTATAGGAGTAGTTGAAATATTTTGGTTAGTTTTCAACTATGACGATTGACAATTAACACATCAAGCAAAAAAATCCACTCTTCAATGCTGTACTTTCCCATAATTAGTTTTAGGCACATCCAAGTTCATATCGACTTTTGAATCGCTGCTTGTGTACAGAGATAGATCTAATTTCAATGAAGAGCTGAATTTTCTAAAGTAGTCACTTTTATATTAATTTTTAGAGTCAAAAGTCACTTTTATTTTTCACTGCTGAAATTTTACTATCAAATATCAGCAGAAATCATTGGGTGGGTATGCTTTGTATTAAGCTGTAAATAATTATTTCCAGATTTCTTACTCTAAAAAGTGGAAGTTCAATCTGGCGTGGATTGTTTGAACGTCACAACTCAATTTGATCAGCCATAGTTCGAATTCGAACATCTAATTTTTAGCACAAATTTGATTTTGATGCGATGTAACTACAGTGTGCATGCTTATACGGCAATATTGTCTGTGTCGAAGTAGGAATCAGCAAAACAAATACAGGTCGTCCTGCCCTATTTGGATATGGATATGGATACAGTAGTATGGAGGCATGCGTATGGGCCAAGGATATTACATGTAGACTGCTTGCGCTCGGATTCATTGACCGGCCGATTCGTTTATAGCAGAGTTGAAACCGGATAACCAAAGCATGTTGATTGGGACTTAATTGGCGATTTGTAATATGTTTGTACGACATCCTCGCTGTTATGACATATGTGGTCATCTAACAGACATGTAAGATCTTTTCTCTCTCTCAATCTAAGTGAGAATTTCTCTTTTTTTTTCTGATTTAAGGAATTTTACAGTAATTTCTATTTCCCAAAGCGAAGGAGGTGTCTCTAATCTGACCAGTTGTTTGCCTTGCACATGAGCACATGACATTGAAAGGACAAGTGAATAAGAAATGCTGAATTTGTACCTTGCCTCCAATCTTGTAATGTCTTAATTCAAAATACTTCTCGTAACGTTATGCATGTCAGGCTTTTGCCAATCGACACATTCCGACACTCTCTCTAATATCAGCGTCGTCACCTGCTAGTTGCTAAAACGTTGAGTAGAATCATATCATGTTTTTTCAGTACACTACTACACAAAAAAACCATCACAGACGATTTTAAACCATCATTACAGACGGTTTTTGAACCATCTGATTTTTACAGTTCTAAACAAGAACCGTCTGTGATAGTAACTATCACAGACGGTTCTTGTGATAGTTTTTTTCTATGGTAAAAAAAAAACAAAAACGAATTTTCACTTCGTCTGAAGCCTCACGAATGAATCTGATATTGATTTTCAGATTAAACTTTTCGCTAGCTTTCCCACAGTAGCCATAGCATCACAGTAGCATCAACTCAATCCATTCACAAAGCACTAAAAACAACACGGTATGCATCACCCACATCACAGTAGCATCAACTCAATCCATTCACAGAGCACTAACACATCACAGTAGTAATCCACATCACAGAGCAAAAGGGGGAGTAGAGAGAGTGAGATCGTGGGAGGCTGGAGTGACGAAATCATGGGAGGCGAGCGACGATGAGGCCGGGGCGAAGTGGAGGAGGCCGCGGGCGAGGAATTCAGGGGAGGACGGGGTGACGAAGTAGAGGAGACCGGGGGCAACGAGGTCGTGGGAGGCCGGCGACGACGAGGCTGTGGCAAGGTGGAGGAGGCCGCGGGCGACGAGCTCGGGGGAGGCCGGAGCGCAAGGTCAGGGCAAGACGGAGATGGCAGAGGAGAAATTGCACTCGGGGGAGGCCGGAGAGCAAGGTCAGGGCGAGACGGAGATGGCAGAGGAGAAATTGCAAAGGAGGAGATGGAGATGGCAAAGGAGGAGATGAAGGACTCTGTTAATATAGAGAGATTTTCGGCAGCCCGCCTATTAAGTGCAAATTTTCGTTTTCCCGCCCAACGAAATAAAAGTATCACAGACGGTTTTATACAAAAAAAACCGTCTGTGATAAGTGTCTCATCACAGACGGTTTTTGTATAAAATCGTCTGTAATTTTAGAGTTTTACCATGGTTTAGAATTTTCCTTAATTCCAAACCATGGTCAAAATCCAAGTTATGGTAAATCTAAAATCACAGACGGTTCGTGGTAATTTTTCTTAATTCCAAACCATGGTCAAAATCCAAGTTATAGTAAATCTAAAATCACAGACGATTCTAACCACGAACCGTCTGAGATATCTACATATCACAGACGGTTCGTCTTGGAACCGTCTGTGATTATTTTATCACAGATGGTTTCAAAGAACCGTCTGTGATAAGGCGTCTTCTATGGCCTGTTTTGTAGTAGTGGTATCGATTCCGCTAATTACACCCACGTTTCACTCATCACGTGCATACGAATGGGTCTCTACGGAGATGACATAGACCAACTTAACAAGATACGGTACATCAAGCCGGACCGGCATGACTTATTTTGGTGGACCGGCATGACTTATTTTGGTGGTGGGCTATGGCGTGTCTAGACTAGGCCAACGGTAGTGTGCTTCAGGCCTGGCCGGTATTTGGCAACCTCTACCATCTACTGTTGCACGACACGGCGAAAACAAGAGACGCTCAAGTAGGGATGGCAATCGGGCGCGGTGGGTACGGATAGTGCTCGCTCATACCCATACTTGCGACCCCGATTTCCCCCCACAGGCATGCCCGCAAAAGACAACGGGCGAAGAATCTCGCCCATGCCTGTCACCCGCGGGCATGCCCGTTTACCTGCGAACAATGCATCGCCGCCCGTGGGCATGCTTGTTACCCGCGAACAATGCACACATCAAGTTCATCACAATTCACACATCAATAGTGCATCACACATTTAACAACTAATAAAGTTCATCACAAATTCACACATCAAGTTCGACAAGATAACTAATCAAGTTCAGCAAATAAAATAAAAATACAAACTGATATAGTTCCTCACACATAAACAAATTAAGTTTACAACAAGAGTAGAACATATGAAAATTGTTTAATTTCAATATATAGTTCAACAAATAGCTAATCGGAGTAGGCGATCGAGATTGAACAACAATCTTTAAGCTCCTCTTCGATGTCTTCAAGGACGTCCCATAAACCCTGAACTCCTCCTTCACCTGAAAAGTAAACATTGCATTACATCACTAGCTTCCAATCGCATAGAAAATTTAAAATATTTACATCACTAGTTGCATACCTTTAAGGTCATTCCGAAGCCAGCTTTGTGAGCACATCAATGCCTCCAATATAGCTGGAGTGAGACGACTGCAATATTCACTTAGCACTCTACCACTAGTGCTAAAAGCTGATTCATAGGCTACTATTGTTATTGGAATAGCCAAGATATCACGGGCAATCATCCTCAAAGTAGGATAACGTGTCCCAGCCACCTTCCACCAACCCAGTATATCAAATTCCTCATTTGTGCAAGGAAGAGTTTCTTCTTTCAAATAGCGATCCAACTCACTTTTGGTCTTTACTACACCAGTACTTTTCTTACTAGCAACTAATGTTTTAAATATTGAAAGCACCTCATTTGCACCAATTGCAAGATTAGTACTAGATGATGTAGCCATACCCTCTTCTTTACTATGCACTTGATACCCATTCATCATCTTACACAAGCAATTAGAACTCTTTGTAACATTCTCTTCATAGTTTTCTTCACCAAAGATGGCAATATAGCATACATGTAATATTATCATTTTTCCACATGGATCAAGAATAATAGCAATAGCCATTAAACCATGAATATCAGACCAAGACTTGTCAAACTTTTTTATCATCTCAACAGACATAGCCTCAATTATTATATCTCTACATCCTAGCCATTTATTCATATGCATTTTGACCTTACATATCTTTGGGAAGAAAATGTTAGCTGTTACGTATTTAGTTCCAGAAAATATTTCAATGAGTTCATAGAAGAGGCTTAATTTTTCACAAACAGTTAAGGCCAAATTCCAATCAGCAGCAGTTGGTGCACAATTAAACTACGTATCAAGTTGCTTCAACCTTTCAAAGACTTTCTGCTAGGGAATATCAGTACTAAGCATAACATAAGTTGAACTCCATCTAGTTTTGCAATCAAGATCAATCTTTTTAATTAGTTCAACCTTTACAAACCGAGCTGTTTTCACAAATTTTTCGTACCTCTTTGGTGTAGCTGTCCAATAGGAAACACTATCGCTGACTCTCTTAATACCATGCTACATGACACTCAAACCATCTTTCATAATTAAGTTAAGAATATGTGCACAACAACGCATATGTAGCATCTTTCCACCCAATAAAAGATTAGATGGACCAACCTTTGTCTCTATTGCTTCAACCAATTTATCATTTGTTGAGTAGTTGTCCAAGGTCAAACTAGATAGCTTGCAATCAAGATTCCAATTCTGCAGGCTTTTATATAGCGCTTCACAAATAACCTCTGATGTATGTGGGCATGGCACATATATAAACCTACATGATTCAGCATAGCAAGAAGATTAGTATTTCAATATAGCAATCACCTCAAAATGCAGCTTCTAAGCTTCCAAGAGTCATCAACAAGATGTCATGTCACTCCTATATAGCCTCTCTTTTGATTACCAGCAGTTGTCCAAAGATCAGTTGTAACAGTAATACGACAACTGCTTTTATCCAAGTAAATGAGATCTCTCTTTCTCACTAAGTTATAATGATCCAAGATATCCTTTCTAATAGTATTTCGAGTGACCATTTTAAATAAAGGTTACAGTGCACTAACAAATTTACGAAAGCCATGGTGATCAACAATGGACAGTGGGTACTCATGTAGAATAATCATGGAATAGATAGCTTTCCTAGCAACTTCTTGATCAAAGACATAGTTCTCTACAGTTACCTGCCCATGTTCAGAAGATCCATACCTCAAACTGGTTTGTACCTTCCCTTGCCTCTTCCGATAGATACAAACCTTCATATGCTCATGCAGATGTTTGATACCATTCTTCGTTTCTGCTAAAAGTTACTTGCTGCACCAAATGCACTTTGCCTTCCAAGCATCCTTCACTTCAGTCTTGTAAATTCGTTCAAAACGGGCAAAGTGAGCTTCCTCTTTGTGACACGAGAGTCTTCCTCTTCTGTTGTTGCATCTTCAGCATGTTGTTCTTCAACTTGAGGTTCGGCTTCATATCCTACTTGCTGATCACGAAGTATTGGGCCTTGAGAAAATTGCCCATATTGGCTACTACTTCCAGGAGTCGCCATCTAAGCGTTGAACATAAATAAATGTTATAGAGCATGAAACCCTTATAAATGTTATAGAGCATTTTCAAGTAATCTAGCAGTCTTCAAGTAACTACATGCGTTCCAGAGCATGAAACAACTAAACAGATTAATACATCACATACGTCAACAGATAAACAGATGAATGGAATAGCTAAACCGATATGAAATAGCATTGGGAATATTTAGCAAATTGTCATTCATGATAGCATTACCACAATGCCAGGGCCAGGACTAATCGAGACATACCTAGTTGATGGATGGTTGCTTCTGCTTTGCCTACATTGCTTTTATCATGGAACACCCATGCACAACATCATCTGTGGCAGCAGTCAGCACCGACAAGATCACAGATGTCTACAAATAGTAAGAGATCATATTAACTGTGATGTCACTTTTACCATAGAGATCAGCAAACTCCTATATGATGTTACCACAGTTTGAATACTCTCAACTTCATATCAAAATAACAGGCAATTCACTCGACGGCTACAATATCTACATCTACAATATCTTCAGATCAGATTAACTGTGATGTCTACTACAATATCTGCTACAATCACATCTCAATCCCAAGCCAGAAAAACTTGAAAACCAAGAACTTTCTACAAAGGAATGCAATGAACTTCATGCACCTGAGTTTGTATGTACAGAAAGATAGTCCAGTAGGAGGGGGCAGTGCTTGGGGAGGAGGTGGGGATGCCGATCGACGGAGGTGGCCCTTGGGGGCGACGAAGACCGAAGCAGCGGCGCCTGGGCGGGAGGAGGAGGCCGAGCTGGGAGGAGGAGAACAGGCCGACAGGCGACGGGGGCGGATCTGGACTGCGGCCGGCCGGGAGGAGGACGGGTTCGGCGGTTGGCCGGGAGGAGGATAGGGCGGCACTTGGGGAGGAGGTGGGGATGTCGACCGACGGAGGTGGCGCTTGGGAGCGATGAAGACCGAGGGAGCAGCGCCTAGGCGGGAGGAGGCCGGGCTGGGAGGATGAGAATGTGTAGATGGGGGCGGATCTGAAGTTCTTGGGCCGACGGGCAACGGAGGCAGATCTGGACTGCGGCCGGCCGGGAGGGCGACGGAGCCGGCGCTTGGCCGGGAGGAGGATGGGAATTCTGGACTAAATTAGCCTCATTGCGCAATAAAAATTCCAAAAATAGCCTCATAAGTTCAAAAATTCCAAAAGTAGCCTCCCTCTAGCAGAGTCGCTGCCCCTCGTGGGCAAGACCTTGGTGCTGCCACAGTGGGGCCAGCCGCCACCTGTGCCTGGGCGCAGCCAGGCGCCTTGCCCGGGGCTCGGCGCGGCGCTGCGCCCTTCTGTGCGCCACGCTGGCGCTGTGCACATGTGCGTCTTGCCCGGGCTCGCCCGGGCGCTTCTTGCTATACTGGCCAGCGCCGCGCGCTGCTGCGCCGGGCTGGCCCCGCGCTGCTAGCTGCCAGCAAGCAAGCGCCTGTGCTAGGCCCCCGGACGCTGCGCGCCTATAAAGGGAGGAGCGGTGAGGGAGCCTCCTCAGCGGCTCGTCGCGACACGGTTGGAGTGGAAAAAATTTTGTGAAAAAAAATCTACGAGTCGGAAAAATCACGAGCACGTAGAAAATAAGCTTTGAAGCTGCTGCGAGCACCTAGAAAAGGTAAATGTCATTCGCATTCAATTAGTATTATCGGTAGTTTTAGCAATGTGATTAGGATGCAATTAGATGAATTATAGCAACAGAGTAGTTTTAGTTGTGTAGTTAGTTTATTTTGAAGACCTAGTAGTTAACAATGTCATTATGCCGTAATTAGTTGACTTAATGGACATGTTGCTAGTAGTGTTGTAAATTTCCTTTCGGTATTTTTATAGTTTCATGAACTTGGTCATAAAATAGCAAAATTTTCTGAGGTCATTAAGCAAAATAGAAATAGACCACCGAACGCTTTGTATATGTACTCTTGATCGGGCATATCGCGTTGGTGCATGCACTACACATTACACCGCTAGAATGAGAAACCCGACGCACTCTCAAGAAGTTTTTAAATCTGAAATTTAATGAAAAAGAATACCTTGTCGTGGACCACACATGTCTTTGGTGTAAGTTAGGTCTAACTCGGGTATGGAAACGTAGAAATGCAATAAGAATTTCTGAAGTGAATTATTTTTGCACTGTAATATCGAACTAGTTAAAAATTTGTAACTATGTAGTACCACAGAAATTTATGAAGTGTAACATAGAATAGGCTATGGATTATTTATACTAGAAATAATATTAGCTTGGACATTTCATTGATAGAAAAATCATACGAACTCCAATCGGGATTGAAAACATGTACGACAAAACGTTCGTATGCGATGGGCATAACCAAATTTGTAGAAGCGTTCATTACGACAAAAAATCCATAAATAATTCGATGGTTTCATATGCACATGTGTTAGGTACTTTATGGCGGAAATTCAAGATCATTAGCGTGTTCCACGGGACGGTCTCGACGCTGACGGACCGTCTGGTGCGGACTGTCAAATTGTCACCGCACCGTGATCCGGCGCCGCTCACGAAGGACATGAGCCTCTCGAGCTAAGGCGGTGCGTGCGATCCGCGTTCGATCGCGCCATCGGAAGGAAGAAGCCGCGATCGAGGCGTTGTATGCCTCGGTGGTGGGTGGTGCTGAAGCGAGACCGTTTGGCAACTTATGAAGGTCACATGTGGCGCTTCATGGGCCAACTACATGGGGTTGTTTGCAACCCCGCTGCTGCGATATATCTTGCGGCCGATGGTCTACGTTCGATTCTTGGAAAGCACGGGACATCCGGCGGGTGGTTCCGTGAAGGTGAAGGCTGCTTTGGTGAGGAGGAGCTTGCGTTGATCTGCGATTACGGAGGAGACGTGGGCGATGGAGACCTGAGGGGGCGTGCGGTCAATTTTGAGCCCAACGAAGGGGCGGAGAGATGGTGGTCAGCTCGTATTGATTGTCACGAGTACCTGACCGACCAGGTGGATGAGGTGGAAGCGAGGAGGCGTCAAACAACTAGTTCGGAAGACGACGAAGACGGAGAAGCTGCTGCGGGGGGAGGTGCAGTTGGTGGTTTTGTAACCACTGACATTGCTTACGTCCCCTCACGATTGGACGATGTTGCGATGACATCGCTGGTTCTGCCACGTCCGGAGGGTGCGGAGTGGGGGTTCCATGAGGACACCACGCCGTAAACCGGCGCTTTCGACAAGATCGCCGCACAACAAGCTATTGCAAGATCGCCGTTAACATCGGACGGACGTATCGGTGCGAGAGGTCCAACCCGACACGTACATCGTCGGTGTGTTGATGAATCTGTCTTTGGCAAGGTCCGTGCGCAGAGGTTCACGCATCACGCCATGGGCTTCGGATAACGGTCTTTGAAGGACCACACATGCGAGTTAGTGAGCCGCTACGAGCACCGCAACATGGCGTCCTCGTATGTTGCCGCTTTGATAAGCCACCTCGTCGCTGCAGATGTGTCCATTTCGCCAAAGCTCCTGGCGGCGGATGTTGCCAATATGGTGGGATTCCATCGGCTACAAGGCGGCATGGCGTGCGGCGCAGGGTTACGGAGCGAATGTTCGGCACATTCGAAGAGGCTTACAACCTAGTACCAAGATTATCGCATCAAATCGCGGAATCTAATCCCGGACGACGTAAACAAGCTTGAGCGGGTGCATCCGACGGAGGGCCCAATTGTTTTGTTCTTGAAAGGGTCTTCGGGCCTTCCGTCAGCGATCGAAGGGTTCAAACATTGTCGTCCCGTGCTCACGATGGATGGTACCTTCCTATGTGGAAATGCAGGGTACCATCCTCACCGCCGCTGCGGCCGATCACGAATGACCGATTAGTCCCGTGGCGTTCGCAATTGTTGAGAGCGAGAACACGAGAGCCGGATGTGGTTCTGTGCAATGTAAGCGGTGGTCGTGCAAGATCGGCCGGATGTATGTGTCATCTCGGATCGCAATCTTGGCTTGTTATCTCGTTGTGCATGATGCAAAATGGGGCCTTGTGCCGTGCGGTGGAGCGATGTTAGGAGCCGTTGGTGCATGAGGCATCTCGCGCCAACTTCCACACAAGGTTTGAAGCAAGGACCTCATGAAGATGTTCAAGAAGCTCGCATGCGTAACCAAAGGAGGAAGTTCAAGCGGTGTGGAGACGGCTCGATGAGGAGACCGGAAGCATGTAAGGGACTCGGCGCATGCCGAGGCGAGGCAGCGTGCTAGAGGGTCCGCGAGAGTTGGGAGTTCACACGATGGGTTAACTCGCACGCTTTGACACGGAGAAATGGTCCCTGCCGCACGACACGGACGGTGCAAGGTGCGGGATCATGGCGACCAACATGTCTGAGGTGTACAACGGTGTCTTTGAAGGGTGTCCGATCTCTGCCGATCAACTGCGATCGTGGAGGAGAGCTGAACCGTACCATCGGATACTTTGTCAACGAGCCATGATGGCCAAGAAGCATTTGGAGGACGGGAAGCAATTCTCGAAGTAATGCATGCCTACATGGAGAATAAGATCGGCAAGGCTCGATCGCGCACCTCGTACCATGGATGGCGTCGGCGAAGTTCGAGATCGGGCTCGGGGAGAAGTGCGTGATGGGCCATGTTAGAGGATCGTAAGCGTGTCCGCACGATTGGTGAAGAAGCGTCGTGCACCGCAACAAGCCGCAGCTTCGCACAAACCATGCTCCCATGTGTACGCGGCATGCGCGGCGTGGCGGCAAGCCTCGGGCGTTACATCTCCGAGTACTATGACATCCACCACCGTATGCAACTTGGAGTCTTGAGTTCCATTCATACGGGTGGACACGCACTCTGAGGACCTTTGGTGGACAGTGAAGTGGGTGCCCGACGACGCACTAAAGCACCCGGCCGTGGAAGGCGCGATCCCGACGATCCGAGCGACATGGACGACGGCCAGCGCGAACGAAGTTCGCCGACCCGTTGCGGTCGTGCAAAGATATTGGGCACTCCATCACCGCGCCCAAGCGGACCTTGCACAAGCAAAGCAATCGTAGTGAGGAAGATGTAATTACTACGTCGTGATGTCGCTGCTTATTTCAATGTCTTTGATGGACTCTGTTCTTTGTTTATCCATGCCTTTATGTAGTACTTGTTAAGTTGTCGGGTTTATCCATGATCATATTGTATTGTTGAATTTTTTATCGTATGTCTTGCCTTATTTTCTGTGTCACATAATATGTTTTACATGCGTGCGACATGTTGTTTCCTGTTGGCGGGGAGATGGCGCGAGCTCCGCTTGACGACGCAGCGTCTGGCTGCTCGACCCACGGGATGTGGGACACCGTTGCGGGCGTGGTGCGCGGCGTCGGCCCTCCGAGCACGGTCTGGCGCCCCAGAGAGATGGCCCCTTGGCGAGCAGACGTCCCGAGCCGGAGACCGGCTCCGCCTCGCCGGATGTTGGACCTCCCGCAGCCGCAGCGGTTTGACGCGGCACTCGCTCTGCGCTCGTGGACCGTTGGAGACCGAGACTCACACCTTCCACTTCCGATGGGGAGATGACCATTACTCGAGGGCGTGTCTGCGCTTATGTGTCTACCTCTTCGTGGTCTTCGGTAGTGCCCTCCGAGGCGATGGACCGGAAGGTCCGCTTGGTAGCAATTTGGTGACCCGCTGTCGCGAACGTGTCGGGTGTGCCACATTCTGGCCGCGCGGTACATGATCTGCCCGAGCATGCGACTCGGGAGGAAGTGAGGACACATTTAGTCGCGTACTGTTGTTCTTGTTCGGATGGATCTGTTTCCTACCACGCAGGAGACTGCGTGTGCCGAGCTACATCCATCGCGCATCTCGGCGGGCGCTGGCCCGCGAGTTCCACAATCTGATTGGGGCTCTGCGGTGCTTTGCGCCACCTACCGAGGGTTGTGTGGCGCTTGTCGGTAACAAAGACAGGCGAGGAGCCGATCCTCGCGGTGTGCTACGCCTCCTCGATTATGGTCGTGGGAGCACTTTCCGAGAGGCCGACCGTATTTCCGCACCGGCGTGCACCCTTACGGTGACCACCGAGCTTTACGGGGGCGCTGCAGGGGCGACCCGTCGGCGGACTCTCGATGGGAACACGTTGGACACGTGCTACCCTAGGGTGGGCTAGGAGAGACCGAGGCGCGATACCCGAGTTCCATAACCTTTTGAGACTCTCCACGAGGACGAGGTCATCCGGTGGCCATGGGCAAAGACCCGTTCCTTCACGACACGGCCCCTTCGGATTATCGTCCCAAAGCAAACTGGCGAGGCACTCGATGACGACTGTCACTTGGTCTTCGCACATGGTCGAGCGGTACAACCCGCAGCGGGTCATGAGGCAATTCGGCCTTTACCAGAGGTTCCACCGCCGCGGACGACCTCTCACAAAGAAAGGCTCACCGGTATGTCATTATTTGATGTTATTTTGAGGCATTTTTAGTAAGATTTTCCGACATGTAAATTCAATTGCAGTGCGAGCGAGAGAGAGGCGGAGGAGCGGCGATCGAGGCGAATCTGGCGACCACGGGCGGCGATGTGGATTAGCAGGCTACGACGGACGTGGTGCTTTGAGTTTCGCGGCTACGCCATCGAGACGTCGCGCGGCGTACTTGCGGTGGTATCGTTCCGCGCACTAGGTGCGAGCTTCTTGGGCGGCGCCGCGGCGTCGATGGGCGCCATGCGAGACGACGTCGTACTAGTTGTCCGGACCGTCACCGGCGGCCCGCGCGACGAGACGGTAAAACATTCTTCGCATAATTCTCCTTGAAGAACACTTTTCGCACTTACTATCGGTTTCGTGCGGACTACCGCTTGGAGCGTGTCCGCAACCACTCACATGAAGCTATAGACCGTGGAAACCCCAACACAATGGATCGTATCATAGGCGCGATCGCGACGATGCGCGAGGATGTAAGTTATGCGATTAGATCCATAACTTGTGGTCGCCATACGGCGCTCACGTCAACATCGCGTGCGTGGCGGGTACCTTCCACCACCTCCGCCCTCGCACCTCCGCCAAGACCGCCCTCCGCACGCCCGTCGCACTCGGAGTCGTCTTGAGCTCGATCGCTTCGGCCCCGACCGCCTCGAGCCACGTGTATGTCATCATCAACGGTTCTTGTCGTGAGTACCTTTCCATACACTCATTTGGACGTATCGACATTACCCTTTATTCTTGCAAGATTGCGAGGGACAAGACTCTCACGCAACCATCGTCATCACGGAGGGAGGCGCAGGATCGGACTTCTTCGCACGGCGTTCAATCACACCTCCGGAGCGCGACGGTGGTTGGCGACACGCACGGAGGGTACACCGTGCAAGACTACGGCTCGGGCCGGCGGGAGGGTCCTCGTCAACACAACAGCCTACTCGGTACGTGAGCGTTTAACACCAATTTTCCCGTCGTACAAAAGCAATGACTAACTCACCTCACGCTTCCGCGGGAAGAGCACCGATGGGTGGGCGACATGCTCGGGCCTCGGCCGGACCGCCACGATGAGATCACCCGGTTCGCCTCCCGCACAGGCCCCTACTACGGCCTTCGAGGCGTCGCCACTCCGGACGAGTTCACATTCCCGAGGATCATCTCGTCGTCCGACAGCGACACGACCATGCGCCTAACTAATTTCATGGGCGTGTAAAACTTGTTACATAATGCCATCATGCATCTCGCCTTTACGATTTATGTAATGTCCATGTATGCGTTCGATTTATTAGATTTATGTACACAACATGTTATCTGAAATATTTAGTACTAACAACAATCAGTAACTCCGATTTAAACTTACTAAACCTTAAATACATAACGCATAATCTCGCCCCACGATACCTCCTCGCCTGCTACCTCGCTGACGCGAATTTTCTTCAACCAAATTATAATTTACCAACAGGCTATATATATGCATGATTTGGCTTCCATTCCACTCACTCTTGATTCCTCTTCTCCTTCCTCCCGGTCTTAAGCGGATGTCTACGGCTTCATCAAACTTTGAGTGAGCAGGCAATTAGAAGCACTAAGACAGCACTTGGATTGCCCTCGTTGCAGGGATCCGGTGAATGTGTTCACCTCCCATACGCCAACGAATCCATCCCGAGTGTTCATGAAGTGTTCGAATGTTACGGTAACTTATGTCTGATCATCCCCATTGAACTTCTTTCCAAACATCATATTTTTCACTTGTATTCCCAATTATTTTTATAGAACACAACATGTCGGTTACGGGCGTGGTGATGATGAAGCGATGCAGACGCTCGAGGCATTGCAATGCAAATTGCGGCCTTGCAAGAGGACACACATCGTGTGGCTGCATTTCGTCAAGTGCCTCGACCATCGGATGAACCGACGGAAAATAAAGATAATGTTCTTAAAGGACTGGATGAAAGGATGGGAAGGGTTGAGAAATCGCTACAGAAATTAGTTAACATGGCCAGTTTGGTAATTTTTCTTCTATTATTTCTTGTTCTTGCTAAGTAGAAGTTCAGTTTTAATAAGATTGTAATATCCACTATTTATCTATGCATCCCCTGCACTACGTGATGTATGCCTTTGCGGTGTTGTGGTACTAGTTTGTATCAAGTATGCATCTATCTAATTCCGTTGTGGACACTTTGCGTGTGATCTAATTTGCGGTACTTCCGATTATCGTTCCGCGCGAAAATCTGAACTCCCGCGGTGCAGGAGTACCGCTCCAAACATGGCGGTAAGGACCACGCTTGTAGAAAATCAGCTAAGTCCCAAAAGAGTGCTCTTTGTAAAAAAAACGTTCCGCGGGATTTTCGGAAGTTCTGCCGAGAGGTACTTCCGCACTTATATCGTCGGAACTACCGATCATCCTAACAAAGAAGCAAAGAAGCAGATGGCTTTCAAAACAACTTCAATTGCAAAACAAATTTACCAACTTTTTGGACCGAAATGGCGGCCTCTGCGAGCAAGGCGTGACAACTCAACTGCGTGCCGCCACTTTTCGGACGAAATGACGGCACTCTGCCTCGCGCGACTTTTCAGATCGAAATGACAAGACTCTGCGAGTAAGGCGTGACAACTCATCGCCTCGCCCGACTTTTGGATCGAAATGACGGCACTCTGCGGTCATAGGCGTGACAACTCATCGCTTCGCCCGGCTTTTCGCATCGAAATGACGGCCTCTGCCTGCCCGGCTTTTGATGCGAAATGGCGGCCTCTGCGAGTAAGGCGTGACAACTCATCGCCTCGCCACTTTTGGATCGAAATGACAAGCACTGCGGTCATAGACGTGACAACTCATCGCCTCGCCACTTTTGGATCCGAAATAAAGACTCTGCGAGCAAGGCGTGACAACTCATCGCAACAACGAGACAACACTCGCCTCCGCAGCTTTTCCTACCAAAAATAAAGCACTTAAAAAGGGGCCATGACTACTCTGCGAAAGATTAGACAACACTCGCCAACCACGTCATGCCAACCCTCGCTTATAAAAGGTGGTGCAAGTCATCTACGAGAAAACCACACAACCAAACCAAACACTACACGAGCTTGCTTCACCACGCGGATGGACAACCTCAAGAAGCAATGGGGCGAGATCCGTGATCTAGCAAGGGCTTCAGCGGCGCGGGCGAACAAGCTAAGGTGCTGAGGCCGGTCGGCAAGAAGCGGCTTGCCGGGATGGCGACTCTCATAATGAAACCCGCGTACCAAAGAACCCCCGCCGAGCGTTCCAAGCGAGCCTTCGCGCAACACCCGCCAGAGGAGACGCCGCCCATCTGTTGGTGCGAGGACACATGCAAGTTCTTCAAATCAAGCACCACCACCTCGGCATGCGTTCTTCGGGATGTCCTAACTACTCCTCGACTATCCCGACCGCCGTTGGGATACGAGCAACTATCGGCGGTGGTAAGGAGTACTAACGAGAATATATCGTACCAATTCTCTTTTGAGTATGCACTAACAATCTCTCCGTCTACACGCAGATCCGGAGCCGCTATGTGGCTTCCGCAAGTGGATCGACCTAGAGATCCACCCACACGACCGATGGCGGCTCGACTTCGAGTGGAATGCGAAAGGGGACGCGAGATCCGGGAGGAGGATCGTCGGACTGAAGAGCACAACGAGCGTATCCGTCGGGAGACTCGGGCCCATCTCGAGCGCAGCGCGCAGGAGCGCGAGGCACGCGAGAGAGCGAGCGCGAAAAGCGGGAAATGGCGGCCGAGGCCAGAGCGGCAGGCGAGGACTACAATGCCGAGCTCGCAAGAAAGGGCAAATGGCCCCGGTCCACGCAGTAGGTCGGGCTAGTCCGTAGTAGACCCCCTCCTATTCGCCATGTTTTAGCTATCCCCTAAAGGCATGCGTGCCCATGGTCCTAAGCTCGTGTCGCGAGTTACCGTAGTAGTAGCGTCCATGGTAAAGTAATTAGCCGAACCATCATGCCATGTGACCACATGTAGCGTGCTTCATCCGCACGGGGCTGCAATGTAGTTACGGTTACGTGCCTCATTGAGCCATCAAAGTATAGCCATTCACATCGGTCTCGATTCGGTATGTTTTAGGGTTTCTCCGTAATCGCAACGTTCTAAGCCCTTTCAGTTAAATTATTTTTTCGTACTCTGTTTTTCCGTACTCTACTTTCACAGAAGAAATGTGATGGAGAACCATACTTCCCACATTTCAAGCCACATGAATTCATGAAACCCAATTTCAAACGTCTCGTCCTAATTTTTGAGACCTAAACCACGAATTTGTCGAGACAATTTGAGCATATAAAATTTTGTAAAATTTACACAATCAAGTCCACTTTGTGTAGGGAGTATGAAAAAAATCAGAATGTTTGGACCTCATTTGTTGTATTATAAAATTCCTACAAACATTAAACTTTAAAGAATTTTGCGGAAAAAAAAGAATACATAAAATTTCAAAAAAATTACACAAGCATAAATACTATGCCAGGAGGCTCCACAAAAAATTTCATAATTGTTTGAGCTTATTTTGTATATTTTAAAAATCGTCTAACATATATTATTAATAACTTTTTAAAAAAATTTCAAAAAATAAAAATCTTGCGACGCGGGGCAAGACCTTGGTGCTGCCCCTGCGTCTGGTTGGTGCGGGCGGCACCAGACCAGAAGAAGACACCAGGTCTTGCCCACAGAAGACAAGAAGACCTTGGTGCTGCCGCAGTCCCCAACAAGAAGAACAGTTCTTTGCCGCCAGTGACAAGAAGACCAAGGTCTTTGCCGTCCGACGGCGACAACTAGGTTGCTTCTGAGTCCCTGACGGCAAAGACTCGCTAGAGGGAGGCTACTTTTGGAATTTTTGAACTTATGAGGCTATTTTTGGAATTTCTATTGCGCAATGAGGCTAATTTAGTCCAGAATTCGGAGGATGGGGTGGCGCTTGGGGAGGAGGTGGGGATGCCGACCGACGGAGGTGGCGCTTGGGGCGACGAAGACCGAGGAGCGGTGCTGTCTGCGGGAGGAAGCCGGTGGGAAGAAGAAGCGGGCCGATGGGCGACGGGGGCGGATCTGGAGTTCTTGGGCCGACGGGCGACAGGGGTGGATCTGGACTGCGGCCGGCCGGGAGGAGGACGGGGCGGCGCTTAGGGAGGAGGTGGGGATGCCGACCGATGGAGGTGAAACTTGGGGGCGACGAAGACCGAGGGAGCGGCACCTGGGCGGGAGGAGGCCGGGCTGGGAGGACTGAGGAGGAAGATTGGGGGATAGGGGGCGCCGTCAGAAGAGTCTGGCTTTTGCCTTTCGGGCTCTGGCGGTTGGGAAGTGGGAGGATGGAGTTGGGAAGAGTGGCTAGGGTTTTAGACGGTGAGGTTGTTTTATGATCCCACCTATCAGTGTAAGTTATGGGTAATCGGACGAAACGGGCATGTGTGGAGTTTACCTATGCCCACCCGTTTATCCGATGGGCAAGGAATTGTACCAGTTTTCATATCCGTAGATAAAAAGACATCTATATCCGCCTCTATTAAAGTATTTGTCCATAAACACATGAGTAATCGAGCACAATTACCATCCCACGTAAGCGAGCCGCTGTTGACCATAAAACCCCTCCTCGCCGCAACCAAACAAACCTCCCGTCTCGCCCGCTCGTGAGGACCGAACTCCCGCACGCAACTACGCGCCGCAACACCAACGCGCTCACAAGGAGCACGCTCTCTGTTCGGCTTCTCAGCGCCTCTCTATGCGTCGCCGCCACTGATCGCCCACCGCGCCCATGGAGCTCGCGTCGTCGTCGTCGTCTCTGCCGCCGCCGTGGTGGCTCACCACGAGGGCGTGCGACCTCCCGTCCGCGGCCACCGCGGGGTTCCTCGAGTGGATCGCCTTCCTCTTCCTCTCCACGTGTTCGCAGCGGGTGCTCCTCTCCGCGGCGTCCGCGGCGTTCCTGGTCGTGATCGCCTGCTTCGCGGTCCACAAGCTCCTGTCCCGCCGCCGGGAAAGGCATGATGGTCTCAGCAACGGCGCCGATAAGCCGCTGCTCGACAGGGGGGAGACCCGGGCAGTGCGTGTCGGCGTGGGCTATGTCGTGGCGCTCGCCGTGTCTGCGGTTCTTGTTGGGTTCTACGCCGTGCTGTTCGTTCTCTCGCTCGTGGTGCGGGGTGGCCAGGAGGTCCAGGAGGTGGTGTTCCTGGCGCTGCAGTGCGCGGCGCACCTGGCCGCCGCCGCGCTGGTGGCCCACGAGAGGCGGTTCCGAGCGGCGGCGCACCCGCTCACGCTCCGGCTCTTCTGGCTCGCCGCGTCCGCGCTCACCGCTCTCCTCGCCGGCGCCGCCATCGCGCGCCTCGCCTCCGGGGCAGCCGCCCTCCCCGACGACGCGCTCGCGATCGCCGCGCTTGTCCTGTCCCTGCCCCTCCCGCTCCTCGCCGTCTCCGGCGCCACCGGCATCACCGTCGTCCCCGCCGCCGCGGCGCCGGCCGCGGAGGGCCAAGAAGAAGCCGACGCCAAGGACAAGAACGTGACGCCGTACGCGACGGCGTCGTGGGGGTCGCGCGCGACGTGGGCGTGGATGAACCCGCTGATCCAGCGCGGTCACCGCGCGGCGCTGGACCTCTCCGACGTACCCACCCTTGCTCCCCCGCACCGCCCGGAGCTCATGCACGAGCTCTTCGCGTCCCACTGGCCATCCTCCTGGGCGACTAAGGACAACAACCCAGTCCGGCACACCCTCCTCCATTGCTTCTGGCCGCACCTCCTGCTGAACGCATCGCTGGCACTGCTCCGGCTGACGGTGATGTACGTGGGACCGACGCTGATCCAGAGCTTCGTGGACTTCACGTCGGCTCCGGAGCGGCGGCCTCTGTGGGAGGGCGTGCGGCTGGTGCTGGCACTGCTGGCGGCGAAGGCGGCGGAGGCGTTCTGCAGCCACCAGTACAACTTCCACTGCCAGAAGCTGGGGATGCAGATCCGGGGCGCTCTCATCACGGCTCTTTACCGCAAGGGGCTGCAGCTGTCGTGCTCGGCGCGTCAGAAGCACGGGCTCGGCATGATCGTCAACTACATGGCCGTCGACGCGCAGCAGCTCTCCGACATGATGCTCCAGATACACTACCTCTGGCTCATGCCGCTCCAGGTACACACCTACGTTCCTTGATTGTTTACCACTTACGTTCTTTGCTGTGCTATACCCGTATGTACGTATACTACAGTGGGCTACTCCGCTTGCTCGCCCCTGTTCCTACGTGGTGCCACCGCGGTAGGAGGTCCCCCTTGCCTGTGACGCGTGTTCCCCGTGCTCGTTTCTCTTTCGAGCTCGGCCACGGGGAATCTCTCCAATTTCGTAGGAGATTGCGCCGTTTCAAGTGAAATTCCTACGTTTCAAACAAATCCGGTCCGTGTAAAGTTGTATAGATTGCAGCACCGGCTGGAGTTTCGCATGGCCGTTTGGCTGCGCAAATTGCACTCTGGGGTTTTGGACTCGCCCTTGGTGTTTCTTTCTCTCGATCTGCTCTTGCTTTTGACCTCTTCTGCAGAGTTTGTTTCGGGCGTGTAGAGATTACACGAGCCAACTCCTCTCTCCGGTCCTGCCTTGGATGGACCATGCTCCATAGGGTGAGTCTCTGAGCACAGTGCCAGTGTCACGCATTCACTGCGTGTCTTTTCTGGCAATTGAACCGAGCTGTGCTGTTTTCTGGCCTGCCCACTGGCTTTCCCAGTCGTGCTTTGGCCTGCCCCCAGCTCAGTGACAGCGCTATCAATGTGGTTTGCTGTGTGTGGTTCATGGGTTTTTTCCCTTTTCAGTCTCTCGTTTCCTTTTCTGTTCGGTTAATTTTGGGAAATAAATAAGTAAAAAAGATGATATTCTCACATGCTTGTTAGAGCCCATTTAAAACTTTCCTCGGTAATCTCTGGTTAGCTGCGTTTTGGTGGTGGTCTTGTGTTTCCTTAAAACTCTGCGAACTGCGAACTGTCTTCCTTTGAAAGTAGGATCCTGTTGGGTCTCCGTTCTAAAAAAAAGGGCCCGTTTATATAGATCACGCGAGTCTCGTAGGGAAAACCAACATAATTCCACCGTGATTCACATGGAGGTGGCAGGCATCGACCGGGACGGATCGCTACGTTTTTCGTATGCAAAAAGCGGTTCCACTTTGAAGAGAATTATTCGTGCCGGTAAACGCAAACGGTGGGTGTCTTTCCTCCCAGGTATAGTACAGTGCTCGGTATCTTACGGTGAACTGATAGAGTTGAATGAGAGGAGGCGATCTTGTATCGTAAGGTTATATTGTTTTAGGAGAACGAGGTGGTTCAATATTTTTTTTAAAAAAAATATTTTATAAATTTGTATTCTAGTGATAGTTTTATTAAACAATCAAAACACATAGATTGCTTTTTTTTTCTTCTTAAATCTACACCAAGGTTGCGCAGCAGTGCGCTCGCGCATTGGATCCGTGGCTTGTCGTGCGTAGTTGGCCTCTTCGATCGAGACACCGACCGACCGCCTGGTTTGATTGTCAGTTTTTGGTGCTCGGTCGGACTCTCCAGGGGATATTATTCTTTGTCTTTGGAGGGTTTTGCTGGGCGTGTAGAGGTATTGGCGATGTTTTCTGGCAACTGAGCTGTGAAGTGCACTGCTGTGCTAGTAATATTTTTTCTGCCGTTTTTTTTTCCTCAAAAAAAAAAGGTGCATGCTTGGCCCAGCACAGTGCCAGCTATCCATGCGTTCACTGTGTGTGATTGCTGGGGTTTTTTCCCCTTTATTTAGTCCACTAATTGGTCGCAAATAAATTGTGCTTTCAGAAGCGGTAAAAACAGAGGAATAATTGAATTGTAGCTTTCCTGTATGTATGTATGTATATATACCTGTAGCGTCCTTGGACGTCGCAGATCCTCGTATTGTCCGTTCTTCCCTGTTTGCTTCCTGCCAAGTGACGCCAATAGCAAAGAGCGAGATCGTCTCCTGAAATAAACTATTTGGGTTTTTATAAGATGCACAAACTTACAAGTGGTCCTGATTGTGAATAATACAAGTAAACTTTGATATATTTTTTAAAAAAATAGTACAAGTAAACTATTTGAGAAAGAAAAAAATAACCCCATGTTTTTAAGCCCGTCCGCACCTGAGGTTGTCACTTGTTTTTCTCCTGAATCTCCTTAGAAATCCTTGGGAAATTAGGTCATGGATGTTCAAGCTCTACTGCATTTCCCCCCCTTCCATGTCGTCCTAACCAAACCCTGCCCTTACGGTGGGGTACGCATTGACTGGCGCGACGGCGACGGTTGTGTTTGCCGGTGCCGGGTCGCTGGTTTCGCCGGTCGTGACGGGAAAAAAGAGTTTGCCCCCATGCATTACGCCATCGTTTTCCAGAGGCGTACGTAGCAGTAGGTGCCAAGCGTGGCTCGTATCCATGCCACGACGCTACCTAGCTGCTGGTGAGACGCCGATCACACGTACGCTCCGATCCCATGCGAGGCATCCTAGTCGACCGCCTAAATTAATTCGGTCGACGTGTCTAGCTCACTCCTTTTCTTGGCCTTTAATTTGGGGACTAAGTGAACCGGACATTATAGAAAGTAAAAATAGTGTTTTTAGGAGGAAATTCACTGAATAATTTAGAATCGTGACATATATGAATTTTCTTTTCTTTTTTTAATACAGAAGGCTGCGAAACACTGTACAATTCTGCAATGCAATAATGTTTTTGAGCTCAGAGTACTAGAAAAAGCAAGTAGGTGACACCACATGACAGAGGAAGTAACACCTATGATGAACATGCCAAAACATCTACTATAATAGTGTTTGTTAAAAGGCTAGTTTACCCGTTAACCATACTTACATACATTAATTGCTTCTGGGGCTGAGTGGGCGAGTAGCTGTTGTGACCCATTGATTGAAACTGGGATCGATCGGCTTCTGGAAGCACGCGGATCCGGGCCCGAATTGTATATTGGGCACGTGCTCCGGCTGATTATAGTTAGTTAGTAAATGCTCCTAGCTAATCGATCAAGTACGTGCCTGCTCTGATTAGTGAGTGGTAGTGAGCACTAATCTGCTGTCACGGGTCAAACAACGACATGCTGGGCCCCCACCGTCCTTAATTTCAGCGATGTAAAAGTGAACGCATTTTTCTGTGTAAGTTTCGAAGAAGTTCTTGTGTTCATTTGCCGTGTTTCAGTTGTACTTTATTCCCCGTATATCTGGACCGCAAAACTATATACTTAATTTACGGATTTCAGTACAAATTTTTCGCTTTTCAAGTTTCAGATTTCGATGTAATGTTGACCACCAAACTTCAGTTGTACTCCAAGAAGTTCTTGTGTTGGATAAGTCTTTTAGGCGAGAATGATATATAGCCTTCTGCTGCGTCTAAAATCGTTCGACGATCGATGAGTGTGCATGGTTGGTTAGATCGATGAGCGTTCTAGCTTGCAAGTGCTCGATCGATGCAACAAACACTAGTGTTTAACCGATGCGTGCGCGGATGCATGCATGAGAGTTAATTGTCACTAGCAACGGCACTGATCAGGTTAATGAATTTTTTGCAGGTCGGCGTGGCGCTTGGGCTGCTGTACATGTACCTGGGCCCGCCGGTAACGTCGGCGCTGGCCGGCGTGATCGGCGTGATGGCGTTCGTGCTGCTGGGCACCCGACGCAACAACCGGTACCAGTTCTCGCTGATGGAGGAGCGCGACCGGCGGATGAAGGCGACGAACGAGATGCTGAGCTACATGCGCGTGATCAAGTTCCAAGCGTGGGAGGAGCACTTCCACGAGCGCATCGGCCGCTTCCGCCGCCTCGAGTTCGGCTGGCTCACCCGCTTCATGTACTCCATCTCCGGCAACATCATCGCGCTCTGGAGCGCCCCCGTCGTCGTCTCCGCCCTCGTCTTCGGCACCTGCGTCGCCGTCGGCGTGCGCCTCGACGCTGGGCTCGTCTTCACGGCGACCTCCTTCTTCAAGATCCTCCAGGAGCCCATGAGGAACTTCCCCCAGGCCATGATCCAGGCCTCCCAGGCCATGATCTCCCTACAGCGCCTCGACTCGTAAGTCTCACACTTTGTTGCGCCATTTATCTTGCTAGTTAATCATCGCTTATTTCTACATCATCGCTTATTTCTACATGTACGTATATTTTTTGGGGGGGGGTAATGTACACGAATGATTAATCGTTTTCTTTCCTTCTTAGGTACATGACGAGTGCCGAGCTGGACGATGGCGCGGTGGAGAGGGAGCCGGCGGCCTCGTCGGGGTGCGACGGGGTAGCTGTGCAGGTGAAGGATGGCGTGTTCACGTGGGACGACGAGGTGGAGGCGGGGCAGGAGGTGCTCCGCGGGATCGACCTGGAGGTCCCGAGCGGCGCGCTGGCGGCGGTGGTCGGCATGGTCGGGTCCGGCAAGTCGTCACTGCTCGGCTGCATCCTCGGCGAGATGCGCAAGGTCTCCGGCAAGGTACGTACATACTCGCGCTGACACGTACATGGTAGTATATTCGTTTGAGCATTAGGTGCATTAATCAGGTTCCAAAAACCGGTATCAAAATTTTACCGGGTCTATAGGGCCGTTTTGGCCGAAAATCAGATAAATTCAGTGAATTTTGGCCTAAATTATCAAATTAAATTTTGAATTAAAAAAACAGCCGAAATTCACTGGAAATATCTTCCGAAATTGTTTAAAATAAATTCATACAAATCGGAATTGGTTTCAAAATTTACCGGCCGATAGAACCGATTTTCACCGAATCATTAATATAAGTGGTTGCATCGGCGTATTCAGAGTATGTTTCCTCTGCTCACCAACCGCGTGGGGTGGGGGAGAGGAGAGCCATGCAGCATCATGCATGCATTATTTCAGGTTTGCAATGGCCGTGCCCGATGGGAATGTTTGCTCGTGAAATGGACCTAAATGCAGTAGTATGGTCCAAGCCACGTGGCATTGATAGCTATCCATGCATGCGTGGCACAGTTTGTAAGTAGGCCAGAGAGCAGTTGGCGACGGACCCTATCAAAAGTCTAGCTGGTGAACAGCTGACAACTTCAACCAGTCAAAGTTCGCCGCAGAACCAAATTAACCATACTCTAGCTAACCTAGTTTGTCTGATTATATTCGATACCTTAAAGACGATTAATTCAGCTCCATCCCACGACTGCAACGAAGCAGAAGATAACTTTGTTTAATGGATCTGGGCCCAAACAAAAACTGACATGACCTCGAGTCGATGTTGAAGTGGTCACAACAATCCAACAGATAAGACAACATGTGTCAGAGTCACTACAATAAAAATGATCGACAAATGTTCGTTCAGATCTGAGTCTAATGCGTGTCAGATCCTCCATCAGCCCTCACATCTAAAAAAAAATGTAGTCATAGATCAATGTTGGGATTTGTCTCTGTCTTGAGCATTAGAATTTATGTTTACTCTGTTCTGTTTTGTTATGTTGTAAAGTTTAGATGTTAGTGCACCTCTGGGTTCATGAATCAAAATCCTTTCGGGGGTTCATACATAGGTATACAAAAAATAAGGCCTTGTTTGGAACTTATGAATTTCTCCATATTTATGTGGGAATTTAATATTTTTGCTGTAAATTTTGTGCATTTCAAACTGTCCTATGACGTATCCTTGAAACATAATATTAGGCCCTACCTCGAACACCGGAATTTCATATGAAAATAATTCAATTTTTGCATGAATAAAGGGAAAATATTTCCGTGTTCCAAACATACCCTAACCCTTTTTGGGCGCACACATGCACTGCAACTAGGCGAGGATTACCTTTAGAGATTGTAGCGACCAAGTCCCGGATGAAAATGTTAAACCATTCCTGAAGAATCGTAGCACGAGAAATACAGCATTCCTGGTTGCCGCGAGGAGAGCATGCATCAGTGCAAATTGTTATAAATAGCGCTCATGTGGTTAATATTACCAATATATATACAAGTACAGATGTAGTGTATATATAGAAAATCTCTTATACAATAGGGAAAATACACAAGTAATAAGATACATCTAACTCGCCCCTTAAACTTACGGTGGATCAACAACATGATGTTTGAAGAGATAGAAACTGTGCTGAACTCTGGTCTGTATCTTCGTGAAGAAGTCCGTCAACTGAAGTTTTGAAGGCACGTACTAAAGAGCAAGCAACACACAAGCAATAACATACATCTAACTCGCCCCTTAAACTTACGGTGGATCAACAACATGATGTTTGAAGAGATAGAAACTGTGCTGGACTCTAGTCTGCGTCTTTGTGAAGAAGTCTGTCAACTGAAGTTTTGAAGGCGCGTATTAAAGAGCAACAACCTGGTCATGCACATGTGTCCGCATGTAGAAAGTATCAACACCAATATGCTTAGTAAGCTCATGCTTCACCTGATTTATAGCAACGCTAATAGCCACTGTACTGTCAGGCAAAAGAGGAGTGGATACTGAAACATAAACACCAAAATCCTCAAGTAATCACCGTAGCCAAGTAACCTCCGTAGTCAACAAAGTCATAGCTCGCAACTCGGGCTCAACACTCGAGCGAGAAGCGTTATACGCTTCTTAGTCTTCCAAGTAATGAGAACCACCAAGAAAAACACAATAAGCAGAGAGAGGCCGGCAATCAGAGTGATCACTAGCCCAGGTGGCATCATAATATACCTGAAGTTGTAAAGAGCTAGAGCGAGGGAAAAACAGACGATGAGTGATGGTTCCACGAAGATATCGTAGAACACGAAGAAGATAATTATAGTGGGCACAGTAGGAGCGAAACAAACTAACTCGAGGTATGCACATGGTACAAAATATCAGGATAAGTGACACCCAAATAAACAAGACTCCCAACAAGGTGACGATAGCGAGTAGGATCAGTGAGAGGTTCACCATCAGTGGACCGAAAATGAATATTAAGCTCCATGGGAGTCTTAGCGGTGTGCTGATATGTAAGAGAAACATGATCAAGAAGATCCTAGATTTTTTTTTGGGACAGATAGAAGCCCTCAGACGTAGAAATAACCTTAATCCCAATAAATTAGCGAAGATGACCGGATCGGACATGAAAAAGCGCTCATTAAGGCGCTCGTGACAAAAGTGATGTCGCGATAATCATCTCTAGTAATGATCATATCATTAACATATAAAAGGAGAAGCGTCCAGACCACAAGGCGAAGTGTGAATAAAAAGCGCGGATCATGAGCACCGGCAAAGAAACCAATGCAATGATAACAGAAGAGAAACGATCAAACCAAGCATGAGAAGATTGCTTGAGGCCGTAAAGAGATCGGAGAAGGCGACAAACCATACCTTCGGGAACAGAAAACCCCGGTGGTGGTTGCATATAAACCTCCTCATGCAGCCCACCATTGAGAAAGATATTTTTGACATCAAGCTAAGAGATGGACCATACCCGAACATATATAACAAGAAGAAGAGTGCAAACAATAGTCATGTGAGCCACAGGAGCAAATGTCTCATCATAATCACGACCATACTCATCTTTGAAAACCACGGGTCACGAGGCGAGCCTTGTAGCGCTCAAGAGAACTATCGAGGCGGGTCTTAACCTTGTAGACCCACTTGCACGTAATAGGGGTAACACACGCGAAGAGGATAAGATCCCACATGCGATACTCTCAAGGCGCAATCTTCTACGCCATCGTATCGCCACTCGATGAAAAGCAGCATCACGATAAGAATCGGTTCGGCAAGAGCCGCTAAACAAAAGCGTGCAAAGGGCCGAATAGACTAGCAATCACGAAGAGCATATCGAGGAGGAGAAGCCGAAGAAGATGACTTACCAGAAGAAGATGGTGTATTAGAAGAATCCTCAACTCATGGACGACGAGTGTAGTAGAGAGGATAAGAAGGAATAAACGACGAGTGTAGTAGAGAGGATAAGAAGGAATAAAACTCTGATACCATATTGAGTTGCATGCACCAACAATTCACCCAAAAGCTTAAGCTTGGAGATGAAAGACGGACAATTCACTTATACTTCAACACTCCCCTCACGTGTAGGCTCCCTCAGGCCTAAGACGTAGAATATAAATAGGCTGCAATTATTTTCTTAATTGCGTCAGCCGGGTCTTGATCTCAATACTTTTTGGCTCTAATACCATATTATGAATAGCATTTGTATTCATTATAAGTCTAATAGACCAATATATACAAGTATAGATGTAACATATATGTAAATAACCCTTTATATAATAGGAAAAATATATAGACAATGACATACATCTAACACAAATGTCCGGTCCCCTAAAGCCTTTACCACTGCTCTGGGGGCACGGTTGCAACGTGCCAAGCTTCATAGCTCACGTGCGAGAAGGAAAGGATCGAGCAATTCCTCTGGATCTCATAAGATAAATGGATGATCCTCAAGTACTGTGCAATTCTTAAGCCCTTTTCTCTGCTGCATTTGGCCGGTTACACATAAATCACGGGGTCTGCTGCGTTTGGCCGGTTACACATCGGAAAGCTAGCTTGCTGTTCTTGGCCCACATGAACTTTCCACCTGCCTGGACTTGTCACCAGTGCCATCAACTTTCCAGCAGCACAACATAAAAAGATGAGCCTTATAGCAGGAACTGAAAGGCTGAAATGCCATGTTCAGCGATCAATGGCTATTCTTCCTGCAGACGCCTGTGTGTTGGGCCTCGAAAAGTCTAAAATGGCTGACATGCTCGCCGGCGACAGACGCTGGCAGTGTAGTACTAGTGTCAAGTCGGATCAAGCATCTTTCATCTTCTGTGGCCTAAAGGTGGCCAGGTATGCTGGGGGTTGTTGCTTCTGGCATGAATGCATCTTGATGTTTCTTGGTTCTACTGAAGCTAGTCATATGCCCATGAGTTTATTCTTCTTCTCAGACCGATCTTGATAATGATTTCCTTATGACAAAGGTACCATTTTCGATGTCATCTAATTGTGTAAATCTGGGAACAAAATCATCAATGAAATAATTCTTAGTCAGAATAATTGGTGTACACCAGATAAAATAATATATATTTTGTACTGGCTGCCAGCATAGTGCAATGAAAACGACATAATAGACTACTAGTATAGTAGTACTGCTTTCTCGCATAAGAAACGAAACTGTCTGAAGTGGGGGACGCGGAGTTATCCGTTAAAATGGCACTGATATAGTAAAATAGCAAAAATAGAGAACAACAAAAATAACATTGTAGCCATATCGACAGTCGACATGTGCTCCTGTCATGACTCCATCATGCAGTAGGCACAAAAACTGCATAAAAACAGTGTTTTTACACAGTAACACCACCGTAGCACGTGATATAGCAGCAGTGTTCACTGTACTGTGCTTATTTCATTGTTGCGCGCAGCAGGGGCACATGTTGCCTCCCATATCCACGGTGTTATTTTTGTATTTTTCTCTTCGTTAGGGGTTAGAATTGTTATTTCGACGCTAAACAGTGCCAAATGAGCAAAAATTCCGGTGTGGTGCGGTTGGTAATACCATGATTCATGATTGATGAAAAGGACAGGAGAAGAAACTAAAGTGCAGTCTATTCTGGTGGATTCAGTTGATATGCGTATGGACTATATCCTTTGTTTGCATAGACAAAGCCAAAAAGACATTTTCAGATTAGATTTTGGTGGACAAGGGGAAAATCTATCTAAATCTTATGTTGCCTTTATTAAAGACTGGCTTCTGCATTTCTATAAAAAAATATTGGCTTCTGCATTTCTATAAAAAAAAATATTGGCTTCTGAATTTGGAACTGATATTGATGTTGGTTTGCTGACAAAATGCGTAAGTCCTGCAAATATGTAAGCCATATGATTCAGACATATGTTATAGGATGTAACTGTATAACTGAGCAAAATTAAATAGCCTTGCTGTTTTATTTTTTCGTGGTCGATTGATATACAAGTTAAACCTGTTTTAGTTGATTCTTACTTTTACATAACCACAATAGCTTAAAGATTTCTGCCTTTTCGCAATATTACAAACACACAAGGCATTTCCAGAGATGAAGCCTACTGTATGAAATGCTACTCTCATTTACATATTTTAACTGCTTCTTCAATCCCTCCACGGACATTTCTCATGTTTAGAGAGGAAAATGAATCCATTTTCTATGTTTCTTACAATGATGCATTGTTGGATCATTTCTGAATCTGTTGCAGGTAAAGGTCTGTGGCAGCACTGCCTACGTAGCACAGACGGCATGGATTCAGAACGGCACCATCGAGGAGAACATCCTGTTTGGGCAGCCCATGCACAGGGAGAGGTACAAGGAGGTGATCAGGGTGTGCTGCCTGGAGAAGGACATGGAGATGATGGAGTTCGGCGACCAGACGGAGATCGGTGAGCGAGGGATCAACCTCAGCGGCGGGCAGAAGCAGCGTATTCAGCTTGCCCGCGCCGTCTACCAGGACTGCGATATCTACCTCCTCGACGATGTCTTCAGCGCGGTCGATGCACACACCGGCAGTGAGATCTTCAAGGTACTACTTCACACTGTGATTGAATTTAAAACCATGGATAAGTTTTTAGATTGAAGTGAAATGTTGATAAGTAATGTTCAAATCTAGTACTTTGCTAATTGCCATTATAGAATTGGTGTACTTGATCAGATAGTGCTCCTTAGGTGTGATGCAGATTCCAAAATGAATGAATAGTAGTAGACTGAAATTTGAATTCACGGGTTTTTCTGCAGGAATGTGTGAGAGGTGCTCTGAAGAACAAGACTGTAGTGCTTGTGACTCACCAAGTCGATTTCTTACACAATGCCGACATTATATACGTAAGTACACATCATCTTCTTAACTGCTGCCAATTGAACTTAGAAGCCGTAGAATTCATAAGTCAAGTTTTGTTAATCGAAATACTAGAAAGATCAGGCTTATGGTTCAGACTTAAGAAACTACTTCCTGAGTAATATTCAGCTACTATTTCACAATGTTACTGATCATGTAATATTATTTTTCAGACTACCTGTGGCATTCAAATCATGAACGAAGTAAAGAAATACTGCATTGTTTGCATTCTCTTACATGTAAACTTCTCTGAATTCTGAACCACTGCCAATGCCGCCAGGTAATGAAGGACGGCATGATAGTGCAATCCGGCAAGTACAACGAGCTCCTACAGCCTGGCTCCGACTTTGCGACACTCGTCGCGGCGCACGACAGCTCCATGGAGCTAGTAGAGAGCGCGGCGCCGGTGACCGAGAACGGCAACCGCGAGCTTCCCATCTCCGGCCAGCCGTCCGTCAAGCACAGCAGCAGGTCCAACGGCGATGCCGGCAGCTCCATCGTGGCGCCGGTCAAGGCCGAGAAGGCGTCGGCGCGGCTGATCAAGGACGAGGAGCGCGCGAGCGGGCACGTGAGCCTGGCCGTGTACAAGCAGTACATGACGGAGGCGTGGGGGTGGTGGGGCGTCCTGGTGGTGATCGCCGTGTCCTTAGCGTGGCAGGGCTCAGTGGTGGCCAGCGACTACTGGCTCGCCTTCGAGACCTCCGACGAGAACGCGGCGTCGTTCCGGCCGTCGCTGTTCATCGAGGTGTACGCCATCATCGCTGCCGCCTCGGTGGTGCTCGTGTCGGCGCGGTCCTTCCTCGTGGCGTTCATCGGCCTCCAGACCGCCAACACGTTCTTCAAGCAGATTCTCAACAGCATCCTGCACGCACCCATGTCCTTCTTCGACACCACGCCCTCCGGCAGGATCCTCAGCAGGGTACACTGCAACTCTGAAACCAATCATCTTCGTGTTTAACATGATCTTTGCTGTTCGCCTGTGACGTTCTTCAGACAGCTGCTATTTTGTTCTGCTTAGATATCTCCGTGTAGTTCTGAATTCCTTACACGATTTCCGATGCTCCTCTAGGCGTCATCGGACCAGACGAACGTTGATCTCTTCCTGCCGTTC
Source organism: Hsuehochloa calcarea (assembly GCA_036346395.1). NCBI lineage: Eukaryota > Viridiplantae > Streptophyta > Magnoliopsida > Poales > Poaceae > Hsuehochloa > Hsuehochloa calcarea. The sequence continues at coordinate 33,080 of JAYEVG010000040.1, read as the reverse complement.
TTCGTCTGGCTCAGCGTGTCCATGTACATCACGGTGATCAGCGTGCTGATCGTCACGTGCCAGGTGGCGTGGCCGTCGGTCGTCGCCATCATCCCTCTGCTGATTCTGAACTTGTGGTACCGGGTGAGTTACTATTGTCAAACTGCAACAACTAACTATGATGTATAAATTTTGTCGTACTTTGCAATGTTAGATTGGTCTCCTCTCGCTCTAAAAAAAGATTGACCCCTCTGTCTTTTCTTCCAAGCTCTGCCACTACTTACAGTGTTTTTACACTTTTTGATTCACATTTGCCAATTTTATTTGCAGAGCTACTATCTTTCGACCTCGAGGGAGCTGACCCGACTTGAGTCGATCACCAAGGCTCCAGTGATCCACCACTTCTCCGAGACAGTGCAGGGTGTCGTGACCATCAGATGCTTCAGAAAAGGGGACAGCTTCTTCCAGGAGAACCTGAACCGGGTGAATTCGAGCTTGAGGATGGACTTCCACAACAATGGCGCCAATGAGTGGCTCGGTTTCCGGCTGGAGCTGATCGGAAGCTTTGTTCTCTGCTTTACCGCCTTGCTCATGGTCACATTGCCGAGAAGCTTCGTGAAGCCAGGTAAGCTTCTTCTCAGACTGTTTTCACATTTAACATAACTACTCTAAATGTATACGTAACTGTAAGCATTTGTAAAGCTTTAATGTCAGAATGTAATAATGATGATCATCAATTCATCATGAGTATTCTGATGAAAATGTTATCAACTTTCAAGAATTTCAGAGACCGCAAACCTTCAGCAAATTGAATTATGATGAACCTTTTGCACTAAACAATGTCAAAATAAGTCTGTCAAAGAATAGTTCTTCATAATGTTGACTTCCTTTTGAGAGTTGCAATCATTTTCACGATGAAGTTTCTAAGCTGCTGTTTGTGCTTTTGATGCAGAATTTGTCGGTCTATCGCTCTCCTATGGTCTATCCCTCAACTCAGTGTTGTTCTGGTCCATATGGATCAGTTGCTTCATCGAAAACAAAATGGTCTCGGTAGAGAGGATAAAGCAATTCACAAACATCCCATCTGAGGCAGAATGGAGGATCAAGGACTGCCTACCTGTTGCAAACTGGCCAACAAAAGGCGATATCGATGTCATCGATCTCATGGTAATTTCTTGATGCATTTTACTTCAATACAGGGGCGGAGCTCAGGTCAGGCCAAGGGGGGCCACCCCTTTCAAATTGGAACCCCACTACAAAGTATCATTTGTTGCTACTTATACACTAATTAAGTAGTAAGTTGGCAAGTGCTTATTAGGATTTGGAGCACAATTAGCTAGATTTTCACCCTCTAAGTTTTGGTTCAAGCTCCGCAACTAGTTGTATATTATGATCTTTTAGAAGCTGAAGTGCATCAGCAAAGACATTTGATAGCTTCTTAATCTTGCCATGAAACAGAAAACATGAACTAAACCAGAAGTGATGTGTGCGCGTATGCAGGTTAGGTATCGGCCTAACACTCCGCTAGTGTTGAAGGGCATCACAATAAGCATACGCTCAGGAGAGAAGATTGGAGTTGTTGGTCGAACTGGCAGTGGGAAATCAACACTGATCCAGGCGTTGTTCAGGATAGTGGAGCCCTCCGAGGGGAAGATAATCATCGATGGCTTTGACATCTGCACCTTAGGACTCCATGATCTTAGGTCTCGGTTCGGTATCATCCCTCAGGAGCCTGTCCTCTTTGAAGGCACAATTCGGAGCAACATCGACCCACTTGAGCAGTACTCTGATGATGAAATTTGGCAGGTATTTGACCAAGGTGTCTGAATTTTGTATCCATGCACAATATTTGCTATATTGAGAACCTAAATTTGTTTCCTTTTAGGCCTTGGATCGCTGTCAGCTGAAAGAAGCTGTGGCTTCAAAACCCGAAAAACTTGATGCTTCAGGTACTTTAATTATAATTTAGTGTTTAATATATTACTGAGAAAGATCAAATTTTCCTATTTCCTATTTTTCATTTTATATAATGTTCTGCCGCAAGATGAGAATACCCGGTGTTGGGGGCATATCATGTGAAAATGGAACAAAAGTTGCAAATTTGGTGAGAAATCAGATGTAAATGTTCAAAAAAATCTCAAATAATTACTAATTATCAGAGATAGGGAAGGGCATGTTCTATATCCATGCAAAATTTCAATATAATATTCGTTCTCATTTGCAAGATACAAGAAATACAAATACTTGATGAATTGTGTAAAATCATTGTTTGCCAAATATTTCTCTTTTTTTTTGTATATCACAAGTGTTTATTTGATCTTAGAACTTCGAAAAAATCTATAGTATGGCTTACACTAGATGTGATTATTTTTTTTTGAAATTTCTATACCCAATTTTCACGCATTTGCAAATTTTGTTACATTTTTCACCTGATATTTCCCTCCCAGTATTGATTCGTTAACGTGCTAACTTGTCCTAAAAACATTCTTCTGACAAAAAAATTTAGAATATTCATCGCAACGATATGCTAATATGAGAATACGTTGCCTTGTTTACCTAGTTGTTGACAACGGTGAGAACTGGAGTGTTGGACAACGGCAGCTTCTGTGCCTGGGCCGGGTGATGCTGAAACACAGCAGAATACTTTTCATGGATGAGGCAACTGCTTCGGTGGATTCCCAAACTGATGCGGTGATTCAGAAGATCATCCGGGAAGACTTTGCAGCATGTACCATCATCAGTATTGCGCACAGAATACCTACGGTCATGGACTGTGACAGAGTCCTGGTTATAGATGCAGGTAACCTTCTGAAATTTAGCACATTGCTCGCTGTAACACTACATTCAGAAACTGAAACTTGAGAACTAATTCTTAGCAACATTGCAAGTATCAAAGCTGTACAAAAACGTGTTCAGTACTATCTTTTTAGCAAACTAAAGAACTGAATTTCCGCGTAAAAAAATTCTAGAAGACTGAATTATTTGTGTTTCCAGGATTAGCAAAGGAGTTTGACCGACCTGCAAACCTGATCGAAAGGCCGTCGCTCTTTGGAGCATTGGTTCAAGAGTACGCAAACAGGTCGTCTGACGTGTAGCCAATCAGATGGTGGCTAATTTTTGACTCAGGATTTGGGAGGAAATAAGGGATGGAAATTTCTCCAGGTGGTGGGGTACTGGGGTGAGCAAGCTGAATTCATGCTCTGAACACTGTAAGCCCTAAAAAGTATGCGAGCGATGACTGATCATGAGAAATGTCAGAGAAGCCAGTGTGAGAAAAGGCATCAAGATGACTCAAGAAGAAACAGATTCCAAGATATCTTTCAGCCCGTTAAGATGAATTTTTCTATTACTATGAACTGAAGATGATATATAATAATATTTGTTCAACTGAAATAATATCGCCCTAGCAGATTCTCAGTCCAGCTGTATGGGATTAAATGTCACAGAAATTGCAAGAAATAGTTTTTTATTCAGAAGAAACTGCGAACATTGGGGTTTGCGCTGTTGTAGGCTCTACAAAAGAGACTATGAATAATTACATTTAAGTATTTAACCTGTCGCAAATTCTGTCTAATCGTTCTTTTAAGATCGCCTGCTTTTGTAGATGCGCACGTTACAAGCCGAAACTCTGATTCCTAGAAAAGGAAAATTAAAATTGCTGCTTCCCCAAAAATTATGCATTATTCTGAAGACAGCCATTTTGTTACACTAACACGTGAAAGTTCTTCAGTGTTAAGAGGCATGAGGATGATCACTACGGAGAGACGGATTCCACGATGTCTTCCATCATAGTAAAGCAGGACCTTACGAAGAAATTGAAAACGAATGAGTTATTACATTAGCAAGACCGATTGCCATACTGCATAGACTAATCTTTAACAACTCACATTTGAACTATGATATATATCTTGTTTTTTATTTTTTTTTATAATTCTTTGTTATCTTTTTTAGTTTAAATGTGTTCTACATGCCATCCGATGGTTATGAATTAGATGAAATTAGGGTACATGAACTACGGGGCAGAAATATTTTAATGAGAACTAGTATTTTTTATTTCATTTCTTAGCACATGTAAACCATCTGTCATCAATCGTAGTTGTTGTTCTGCAGAAGCTGAACTTTACTGGGAAATATACGACGACGATGCACAGGGTGGAGATGACTTTTTAAAAAAATAATAGGGCAAGAGATCCGCGTGCCTTTCTATTAAGAAAAAAGTTATGTTATAACTTATAACCACTGTTTTTGTTTGCCTTGTTTGCTGTAAATCCCTTGTCAAGTAAATGAAATCGCAATCCTTCTGCTTTTGGTAAATACCAATAATTGGGCTCAATACTGTATATTTCGACCCCCGTTTGATTTCAGCTCATCCCACACACTCTCTCCCAATCACACCCTATGCACGCACAGCCCAACCAGCAACAGATTGGCCTACGCAACAACCAACAACCCAACTGACGAAGTGGCATGTGGCCTGTAACACCCCAAAATATCTGAATACAAAAATACGAGATTTTTACAACTTCTTCATGTGTTATCTATTGTCATGCTTTTGACTAACTTTCTGATATTTATTTGATCTGCATTTCTTTTCTTGTCGACACAAACGAATCTTAACCACCGACCCTAGAAACAGAATAATGCTCAAGAACTAGTTAGAACTGTTTAGCAAAATACCATATTGAGATATATCATTTCTAGGGAAATTCTTAAAAAGCAAAGTTCCTCTTCTTGTCTCAAACCCTTCCATAATCCCCCTTGCCTCCATTGTCAGCCGGCGTGATGCCGTAAGCCACCGATCCCCTTGTGCAGTCGTGGCGGCCCCACCACAGTGCACCGCGAACCACGATACCTCCTGGCGCGTCACGGTGCACTATTCCTCGACCGATGGCCCGGTAGAACGGGCGATCGAGGCCGTACTCTGGCGTGGGCGGTGAATAGACTCAGATCGGGTGCCAGTCAAGCCGGTGCGACCAGAGATCGCCCCTGGTCGTGGTCTTCTATGTGGGCCCGGGTCAGTACGTCCTCTCCCCTATTGGCGTCGACACTTGCTAAGTCTGGACGCTCCGATGCGACTTGGTATGTGTACTGGCAGCCACCGTCGCTTAGCCATTAAGAGCCATTACTCAGCATGTCACGTCGTTGTACTGTGTTGTCAACTCCGTTGCTATCGCCAACCACCCCGTGGTACTGCGCAGTGCCAGATGCAGCTTATGCCCGGTCGACCTCCACCCCCCTGCGCCTATAAATAGCAACCCCAGGCCCTTCTGCTATCGTTCCGTACCACAAGAGCTAGTTCCACCCTTCTTTCTTCCTCCATTCTGCAAGAGAGCTCGAGCTCCAGGTAAGACTTGAGCGCTCGCTTCGGCCGATGCCTCCACAAAGTCGCCAGCAGCATTAGCGCCATCAGTGAAGTTCTCTTCTTCTTGAACGCCTCATCTCTTATTCTCTGACTCAGAGGCGGCTCCCCTCATTGATTCCACTTTGTATTCGCAGGAGCTGCCGACCTCATTGTTCCTCCCCTCTGCCCAGAGTAGCCCTGGCAATCGGATCGACCTCGACGGCCATCACCGCTACATGGAGTCTCTCTCGCCGTTGCAGACCTTCAACGCCAGACCGTATTCGGCTTCTTCCGCTTCCTACCGGTACGTTCCTAGTGGCTCCTTTCCACTTTTGGGGTGTGAAAGCATTGCCAGAGCGAAGAATGCACTGTAGACCCAAGTTGTAGTCGAACCAAACTAGGTGGTCGAACCCCCCCCCCCCTCCCAACTTGAAGTATAGTCGAACCCCTAGATAATCGAACTCCTCTCCGCCTAATGCTGTGGTCGAACCTATATCTTCGACCAGATGGTCGAAACTCCTTTCGACCAGATGGTCAAAACTCTTCTCGACCGAGTGGTCAAAACTTCCTTCGACCCCATGGTTGAAACTCTTTTCAACCAGATGGTTGAAAATCTTCTCGACCGGGTGGTCGAAACTCCCTTCGACCCAATGGTCGAAACTCTTCTCGACTGGGTGGTAGAAACTACCTTCGACCGGATGGTCGAAACTTTTTCTGACTGGATGGTCGAAACTCTCTTCGACCAGATAGTTGAAACCCCCTCCGACCCTGTAGTCAAAACCTATCACCAGTCATGTGAAAGCCCTTTCAACCAGTTGGTCGAAACCCCTTCGACCAGTTAGTCGAAACTCTCCTTCGACCAGCCTGTCGAAGACTTCTTCAACAAGTTAGTCGAAAACTCTTCTTTGACCAGCTTGTCGAAACTTCTTTGACCAGTTAGTCGAAACTCTCCTTCGACCAACCCGTCGAGAATTTCTTCGACTAGTTAGTCCAAAACTCTTCTTCAACCAGCTTGTTGAAACTTCTTCGACCAGTTACTCTAAACTCTCCTTCGACCAGCCCGTAGAGGATTTCTTCGACCAGTTAGTCGAAACTCTCTTCTTGAAACTTCTTCGACCAGTTAGTCGAAACTCTCCTCCGACTAGCCTAACGAGGATTTCTTCAACCAGTTAGGCAAAACTCTTCTTTGACCAACTTATCGAAGCTTCTTCGACCAGTTAGTCGAAACTCTCCTCCGACCTGATTGTCGAAACTTCTTCGACCAGGTAGTCGAAAAACCACATCGACTTATAGTCGAAACTTCTTCGACTAATAGTCGAATCACCTTTCAAAATTCTGTTCGGCCAGTTGGTCGAAATTCCTTCGATCAACTAGTCGAAACTCCGTTGACCAATAGTTGAAACAATAAATAGTAGTTGAAACAATAAACAGTAGTCAGAACAATAAGCAGTACTCGAAACCATGAACAGTACTCAAAACCCTCTCTACCCAGTATTCAAAACACATCCCGACTAAGCGGTCGAAACTATGAGCAGAAGACAAAAACCTCCTCGACCAAGTACTCGAAACCCATATCGATCAAGTGGTTGAAACAATACACATAACTCGAAAACTTTCTCGACCAAGTATTCGAGACCCATTCAGACCAAGTGGTCAAAACTAAGAACAGTACTCGAAAACTGTTGGAAATATACCCTAGAGGCAGTCATCAAGATGATTATATTTCATTATGTTCATGACATTGGATAATATGTTTTCTTATTACTAGAATAATATCAATAATATTTATTATCAAGTATGTGACTTGATTGTGAAACTCTATATTTTTGCGATGATTATTCTTAAAAATGTTCACTGGTCGGAAACATATGAGAACACATATGAATAGACTAGCATATGTATTGGTTGATGACTATATTCCACAGGTTATGGATATGGAGATATCAAACTAATAATATGAACACATATTAGAGAACATAGTGTTCGAAAAGACCCACCTTGAGACACTGTTAAGATTGTTATGATTCTATGTATCATTAGTTGCTCACAAACAATGATGATATATAATCCTTAGACCAGATATCAGCATAGTTTCCTACATGTGTAATATCACTCTTAGGGATTGTCAAACGCTACTCGTAACTAGGTAGTTATAAAGTAGCTTTCGGGTATGCTATGAAATATATGGATGGATGTGACTGGTCGAATATGGGATTTGCCCCTCCTAACATATCAGGAGAGATATCTCTAGGCCCCTCATTGTGGTCAGATAAAGAAAGTGCATAGCCATGCCACTAGTGGTCGAAGTGTCGACCACATGAAGTTATTCGACACTTGATCGAGAAAGTATTGAATAGTCTATGGATGACACAACATCTCACCTGGAGTTCAACCAGATATCGTGAGGCAAAGGGAGAATACACGAGAAGGTCTTTCAGTTTGATCAGATACGGACTAGTCGTATGGAGATACGAACTGGTCGTAGGTTGATCGAACATGGTCACTAAGTGGTCGAAACCTGGTCGTAAGGAGTTACGGATTGGTCGAGACCAAATATGAACTTGTCGTATAGAGATATGAGCCGGTCATTAGTGATATGGACCTGACGTAGATCATATTGTATTGTGTGTTTGGGAATCGTTATGTGCTGCTATGTACCGCTAATGACTAGTAGTCGAAAAAGAGTTTCCGAGTTACAACTGATTACACATGAACCTATAGGGTCGTACACTTAAAGGGCTAGGATTTGATTTTGGATGGTGATCCGAATTCTTGTAGACCACGAGTTCCTAATGGACATCAAGTACGAGACCCATCATGGATGCCTATATATATGCAGGGGTGGTGGCATGGGGTGATAATGATCTTTTGAAGAACCCTCGAAACCTTAACAGCCACGCCTTCCTCATACCATGCTGCCGGCGCTAGCACTTCAGCGCGTGGTATCCCTGCCCCGTACATGTGGATACCTTGGAGGTGCTGTTGTGAAGCATTAGCACTAGGATTATCCGCAACTCGTGACGGTCATAAGACTCGGAGAAGAAGACGCGCGGCTAGTACGACTACGACTGCATCAACTCGCTCGACTCTACTTTCGCTATGAGTCGGCGTGTCTAGTGATAATCTCGTGATCTTATTACTAGTGGAGGTTTCTTGGTTGCGCGGTAAATTTTTGTTTTGTGCTATCGTAGCCTACCCGTAACCCTTCAAAAACCCCTTCTCCCAAGAAGACGAAACCCCTTTGACCAGGTGGTCGAAGCACTGAACAGTACTCGAAGCCAAGAACTCGTACACAGACTAGACACTATCTCGAAAACAGCCTACGATACCTGCTCGAGCCCTATGTCCAACACTGAACGTGGTAATAGGAACCTGAATCTAGCTAAAACTGCCCAACTAAACCGAGGACACCCCCCACATTTGGATTTTTTTATTGGAAGCTGAATTCATTTAGTCTTATTCTAATTTTGGTTGGATTTTGCGTATAGAACCTGAAGCTCCAGAAGACCCGCTACCAGACCACGAGCAGGAACAGCAGTACCACGACTAAGGCGAGTCAATACTTTGATCATATTGCACCCAGTCTTTGCATTGCATTGCTATGATTTAAACAACTATATTGGTCTAGTTCATAGTTAATACCTTAATGATCACTGAGTATAATCTTCCACTCCTTGAACTTGGACATTATCATTTATCACGCTAGACTTAATGGTTTACATGCTAGTTAATAAGTCTATATCTAAGTGTCATACTTAGCTTTCTTAGATACGTGGTCGTGTGGGCATCAAAGTGCCCGACATCAACATTTCCAAACATGAAAAGCTGGATTTGGGCAGTTGCGGCTGGGAGCCTGGCTGATATGTTGGACTAAATGTTATTTTTAAAACCAACCAAAACCTGAAAAACTCTACTCGACTTGGGCGGATGGAGTGAGTGGCTGGTGTTGGTGATGTACGTCGTGGGGTATGTGGATGCACTGTCCAAGTCAATAAAGGACTGGGTTTTTTGTGATGACCTCTCGTGTAAAAACAGTACGACCACAAGTCTATAATGAGTATGACCTGGCTAACTAATTTGTTCGCCTCGGCGTGGCTTCGCCACTGGTGGGTGTGTGTGGCGTGGGTATGGGTAGAAGCCACAGGAAAACCACACGGTGCAAGAGGGGGCCTCGTGGGAGTGTGGCTTCGGGCGATGGAAACCTTAGCAGGTGGGGTTGCGTCGAGGTTGAGCATTGTAAAGGCCTTGTGGTAATCTCCCCTCGATTCACATATCTAAGGAAACGTGTGTATATATTAGGATGATTATCTCTTGTAGGTAAAGTGTACAAGCTCTGTAGAGTAAGAAAACTATCTAGAGAGCCGTGCTCACAGTCAAGAGCGGTGCCGGGAACTCACATGAACTAGCTTTCATTTTTTAAAAAACTATTTGAGGGTGGGTGTGGAATGAAAAACTGGGGTGGGACATCGGGGGTTTGTAAAGGCCTGGTCGTGGACCAGTGGTAATTGCGGGTTAGCCCGGGCATTGAGTAGATGGAGCCACTCGATGGTATAGGAGATGGGATCTCCACTTGTACCTTACAACTGAAAATCAGTTTATAAAACATGTTCTTGAAAATTGCTAGGCCATAGGATGTTCTACTACTTGATCTAATTCAAACTTGGCTTGATGCAAATAAAAGAATCATGAGCCTTCCCTTGACTAGCCTTGCATCTATGATAACTTGCATTGTGTCTTGCTCTCAAGTACGGTTGTGCACTTAGGCTCGTCCAAAATAATCTTTCAGAGCCACTCGACTAAGACCCCTACAACTACTACTTGGCAGCCGAACCAGCCAGTGACGATGATGACGAAGCTTAGGCCGAGACCCCCAGTCGCTTGCCTGTGGGCAGAGTGAATAGATCTACCACTACTTCATTTGTTTCCGCACTTACCCCTACTCTGTACTCGGATCTGGTGGTGGCATTTGTGCCCTTTTTGTAAAACAATGGTCGTACAATCGGTTATATAATATGTTTTGGCTATGAATGTGATGTATGTGATTGATCCAAGAATGTATATGTGTGTGCTATATACTGATCTAAGGAATGACACGGTTTGACACAGTGGATTCCAAATTACAAATTTGGGGTTCAACAATGCCCTAACTCTCCATCTTTGTCACTCTCTCTATGGTGGTGCACGATGCACATGCACTAACGCAGGCGGGCGGGCAGGCCGGTAGGGAGTGGGCGAGCAACGAATGATGCAGGCGGTAGACACAGCGAGCGAAAGCACGCACCACACCGCGTATAGCCGTCTCCAGCCCTGTGGCTGCGGCAAGCCAAGGATGGAGGGTGTGGCGCAAAAACAACAGGCAACTGAAGGGACATGAATAGGCTACACTAGCACACAATTCAAAATTCTACCACGTAAACTAAGAAGCCATGTAAGTAAAAGATCATAGATCGTTACCACTAGATATGTAGCGCAGTGAAAGAACAGTTTCAACGTCGAGCACATTGATGTAGTGGTCATAGTCGATCGTCCAACGTCCTCGGCCACCGATAGTCTCCTACAACAGCCACTCGTGTTCCCTATGTAGGTCGCAGATCATTATTGATCAGCGTAGTAGCAATCGCAGCAACGCCTCTACATTATCCACATGTCTAGGGGTGGAACGTCGTACGCTAGTGTGCTAGCACCAGTGCGCACGGTAGGGTCTTTGAGGAGGTGGTGGCTAGGGTTTCTGTGGATGGTGTAACTCGTATCCCCAAAAGCCCCCACGCCTCCCCTTATAAAGAGCACATAATGGATCCAATCCGAACTAGTATGTTCCAACCTGTTAAATACATGACCCTATAGGTTCATGCGTAATCGGTCGTGACCCAAAAACTCTTTTCCAATCACAAATCGGTAGTAGTTCATAGCGACTCCCGAATACATATAAAGATTATATTGGATGAACCTTATGCAATATGATCTGTGACCAGGTCTTTATCACTCACGACCAGTTTGTATCTCCATATGACCAGCTTGTTTCTGGTCACGACCAGGTCCTTATTACTCACGACCAGTTTGTATCCCCATATGACCAACTTGTTTCTGGTCACGACCAGGTCGTAACACCTTACGACTAGTTCGTCGACCAGTTTGTGCTCATGTACGACCAGCTCACGACCAGTATGTATCCCCATATGATCAGTTCATATCTGGTCAGACTAAGCGACCTAATTGTGTATTCTCCTTTTTCCTCACGATATCTGGTCGAACTCTAGGTGAGATATACGACATCCATGGACTGTTCAATCTTTTCTCGATCTAGTGACAGATAACTTCATGTGGTCGACTCTTCTACCACTTGTGGCAAGGCCATGTATTTCCTTTATCCGAACACATCGAAGGACCCAGAGATATCTCTCCTGTTATGTAAGGAGTGATAAATCACATATCCGATCAGTCACATCCCTCCGCATATTTTATAGCATACTTGAAAGCTACTTTTATAATTACCCAGTTACGGAGTAGTGTTTAGTAACCCCCTAAGTGTACTGTTACACATGTAGGAAACCATACTGATCTCAGGTCTAAGGATTATACATCATTATTGTTGTAGACCAACTGATGACATATAAAATCATAATAATCTCAATAGTGTCTCAAGGCGGGTCAATCCAACACCATGTTCTCAAACATATGCTCACATTGTTGATTCGATATCATTATATCTATGACTGGTAAAACATGGTCATCAATCAATACATGTGTTGGTTGATAAATTATTAGTGTCCCGACTAGTGACATCCGACTAGGGATCCTTTTAGAATGACATCATATAACGATTAAAGAGCTTCACCAACAAGTCACATACTTGTTAATCTTTATAAATGATAATTCATCTAAGGAGAATAATAATATTTATTGTATAATTAATAAACATAGATGTGATACAATCATCTCCATGATTTCCTCTTAGGGCATATCACCAACAGCAACAGCTGAGCATCCGACAACAATACAGTCACGGAATATCTCATTCGCAATTCCATTTCCCAAATCCCTAATTTGTAGTTATGTTAGCATTTTGTTGATTTGCAATGGTGAATCATGATATATCTCTTCCAAGTAATGAAGGAACGACCAGTTAGATTGTATTTTTTTTTCTTAATTATTCGGCAATTTCTCTAAATTATTTAAGTTATGAGATATTGTCTCGAATAAGAACAATTTACACTTTGTATTTTTTATTGTGAACATTTATATGTTTTAAATTGAACAATATTTTTGTAACTTCGAACACTTATCCTAGAAATCCTAGATCTGCCACTATAGGGGTGTTTCAACAGGGAAGCTTTCAAACACATGATTTTTCAACTGAAAATTTTGATAAAGGACTTTTTAACTATCTCAACTTCGGAGAAAATATTTATACCAGCTACATGGGGGCTTCCCTTGAGAGAGGGGCGTCAGCGATGGTGGTTAGAGTCAGCGGCATTCACAATTAGGGTTTGAGGAGGGGAGAAGCGCAAGACATCTTAAGAGTGGATGCTTGCCATGCAACCCTTGTGGCATACTTTGACGTGTCTGTTTATCTATAAATAAGTGACTTATATTTTCACTTTTTTTGTTCCATTGGATCAATTTAAAATTAGACACAGACACGTCTCAAAACTAATCCAAAGGCCAGAAAAAAAAATTGACTTAAAGAGTTACGAAAAAATCAAACAACTTACAAGTTTTGCTACCGTACTTCAATTGGGTTGTGGCCCCAATTAGATAGCTGAGGACATATGGGCAAATGTGTCCATGTAGCTTGTGAAGGGTGAACATAATAGAACCAAAGTTTTTAGAGCATAGTAAATGGCAACATTACCGTCCTGCCAACCCAAAAAAAAGACCAAGTCCCACTTCATTAATTGAACATGCCAAAATTAAAATAGTTCTTGCAGGGATAGATAGGAATTGTGAATATGTATTGTCCACCATTTTTCTTGCATTCCCCTCTCAAAGAAAAAAAACACTTCCTACATTTCCCTCTCACAATAAAAAGATTCTCATGCATTCATAAAATGTTGCACCTCCTTATCATTATATTTTAATAAATTTTGCTAACATGTAATTATAAAAATCAAGGTTTAAAGTTTTGTATTCGAAACCGTATCAATGTCCAAAATGACGAATAAAAAAGAACAGTGGTATTACATCAAAAATTAAGAAGAGAAAATAATTTCTGCTGACCAAGATAGATCAACGAGCAAGCGAGCGTGCGCGCGCGAGGGGGAGAGAGAGAGAGAGAGATCAAACATAAAGACAAAGATGGAGATACATACCCCTGACTTTTATTTGTAGACGGACAATGTCTCCTTTTTTTGCTAGGCATTGTGAGATTGAAAGGTACTAATAGGCTCGAACTCAACTCCATGATACTAGGAACTCCAAGTATATCTTTGGCTTGGATAGGCTTGAGCTTGCCTCGAATAGGCTCAATAATGTCTTAACACCACTACAAAACATGTCATACTGGGCGCCTCCTCACAAACGATTCCAAAGGGAACCGTCTGTGTTGTACTTATCATAGACGGTTTTAATAAGAACCGTTTGTAATATGTAGCGATGGCTAGAACCGTCTGTGATACATAATTATCACAGATGGTTCTTGGTAATAACCGTCTGTGAATTATCACAAACGATTTTAAATACAAACAGTCCGTAATGTCTTCGAATATCATAGACGGATTGTATTTAAAACCATATGTGAAATATCACATACGGTTTTTATCCTGAACCGCAAATGCGTGATGTTTTCGAATATCATAGATGGTTTGTATTTAAAACTGTCTGTAAATCATCACAGATGATTTTTTTTATTACGAACCGTCTGTGATGTCTTCAAATACCACATACGATTTGTATTAAAAACCGTCTGTGAATCACAATAAAAAACCATATGTGATTATAATCATATCACAGACAGTTTTGTAGACAAACCCGTCTCTGATACTTTTATTTTGTTGGGCGGTGAAACGAAAATTTGGACTTAATAGGCGAGCTGCTGAAACTCGTTTTATATTAACCGAGTCTCCTCACACCTCCATCTCCTCCTCTGCCATCTCTCCTCTAACCGAGTGCCGCCGCTTTGCCTTGACCTTGCGCCCGGCCTCCCCCGAGCTCGTCGCCCGGGCCTCCTCCACCTCGCCTCAGTCTCGTCGTCGCCGGCCTCCCCCGACCTCATAGCCTATGGGCTCCCCCGACATTGTCGCCCCCCGCATCCTCCACTTCCTCGCCCCAGCCTCCCACGGCCTCGTCGCCCCTGGCCTCCTCCACCTCGCCCCGGCCTCGTCGTCGTCGGCCTCCCCCAACCTCATCGCCCCCATCCTCCCTCGACATCGTCGCACCCGGCCTCCGCCGTAGATCTCACATTGTCTGGTAAAATAATCATAACTTTTGCATACGAATTCGGATTGCAATGTTCTTTATCTCATTGGAAAGCTAACGAAAAGTTTAATCCAAAAATTCATAAGTATCAGATTCATTCGCGATGCTTGAGAGGCTCCAGATGAAGTGAACCCCCCCCCAAAAGATCGTTTATGGCCTCAAAATAGCCTCCGATATTTCAGCACCCGTTTTCGCTGTTTGTTTGTCGTCCAGTTTGAGTTTTCTTTCATTCCAGATTGTGTAATCAACCATATGTAGATACTCGGGTCCAACTGTTCAACAATTGCTTGGTTCTGCTCAAAATTTGATTTTGTTTGCAATAGGAAAAACTATCACAAACGGTTCTAAACAATAACTGTCTGTGAAAAAAGCTATCACAGACGGTTCTAAACAAGAACCGTCTGTGAAAATCAATTACCACAGACGGTTCTTGTTCAGAACCATCTGTGATAGCTTTTTTTACAAACGGTTCATGTTTAGAACTGTCTGTGATAGCTTTTTCACAAACGGTTCAAAAATCGTCTGTGATGACCTCATATCATCGCAGACATAGAAATTCAGACGGTCAAAAACCGTCTGTGATGACAGTTTAGTGTCGTCTGTGACGACCCTCTCTGTAGTAGTGCAAGTTTATATGTTGGTAGAACGATAGACGATTGATTGTTCTTGCCACCTGCTTATTATAATTTGATCACCATGTTATATTTATGATTATTCTTGTGAACTATGATATACATGATGTTGAACTATGATATACATGATGTTGATGAATAAATAATATTGATAGATACATGGTAGTGATGGAATAAGGTAAATGATTATTGAAAAACATTGCATCACTTGCATTCATATCGTGAAAGGGGTGCATTTGAGCCAAGTCAGTTAGAAAGTCATATAACTAGCTCATTCATGTAATATCCCGATTTACATTAGGAAGATCAATTGAATTAGAAAGGGAATTAAGTGAATTCAAAAGGGGAAATTCAAAAATTTAGGGAAAACTTGGACCTTGGGCCTTCGGCCCACGGCTTTTGGGCCCGATGGGGGAGCCGGCCATAAGAGAAACTAGGGGGGATAGCCCTAACCCTAGCCGCCACCCTCCACAGCCCTTGCGCATCCACCCCTCCCGTCACCTCTTTCTCCCTGCGCCACCATCTCCCTTGGGCACCCTTTGCCTCTTGTAGCCGACACCCTGCTGCCTTCTTGGCGCCATTGCTCCTAGACAGGAGAAGGAGCCAGCAAGGATCAGCCAGTAGAAAAAGAAGGAAGGCGGGGGAGGAAAAGGAGGAAGGGAAAGGAGGAAGAGAAAGAAGGAAGAAAGAAGAGGTAAAGAGAGGATTTTCGCGGGGTTTCTGTGATCCTTCATGTTCTTCCATGATCCGCCCTCGTGTACGCCCTCTACCCTCAATGTCATGTTTGCCATCGCCATCAAAGCATCACGACACAATGCTCTCCACCCTCACGTTGTTCCTCGACTTGCATCGTCGTGGTTGCTTCCCGTACTCCATAGGTGAGCTCGAGCTCCCCCATCCTTGCTGTCATGAAGTTGGCAGGCTCTGCAAAGCTCTAGGCTCACGGCCCCAAATTAGCCCGACGACTCACCGTTTCACTGTCCACCATTCGCTCGACGAAATGCATTGCTCTTCTAATCCAACTCTTACTCTCCTTTCTCACATAGCAGAAAGCATGCAGTGGTCAGGCGGGAGTGGCACAACCGCACGACATCGGCAGCAGGATGAGGACGAGGAACGTATGATGCAAACACGGTTGGTGGAAGGCGAAGGCCACATGCGACACAAGCACATCAGGTTGAGGGCCGGTGTGATTGGTCGAGCGCGAACATAGAGCAGGCGCAGTAGGCCAAAAGTAGGCGCAACTAGCAGGCTTACGATGAGATATATCTCCTCCTCTCCCTGTCTTTAACCCTCTACGTGGGCATGTGGTACGTTCGTATTCAACCAGGTTAGCTCTCAATAGGCTTATTGTGAACATTTACTAATTGCTAATTTCACTAGCTCCAGTGATGATTGTGCAATTGCTTCCAATTTGGATTGAACCGATACAAAAGCTAACATGATATTAATTCATTAACTCACGAAGTTTGATCCCGATAAGCTAACATTACTTAATACTAAAAGCGTTCGATGAAATATTTCTTGGAGCAATGTGTGCGAGCAGTTCAAAGGACGCTTGCGACAGCCCAGAGCCGCACAGGAAATTAAAAGGCCTTAAACACAAGCTGGTGGAAGAAAACGGTGTTCATGGCTCAAATATCACCGCTTGTCAATAAGGCCTTAAACAACTGAATCTATTCAATGATATAAAAAT
The DNA here is from genome assembly GCA_036346395.1 of Hsuehochloa calcarea. Classification (NCBI taxonomy): domain Eukaryota; kingdom Viridiplantae; phylum Streptophyta; class Magnoliopsida; order Poales; family Poaceae; genus Hsuehochloa; species Hsuehochloa calcarea. The sequence continues at coordinate 16,018 of JAYEVG010000040.1, read as the reverse complement.
AAATGCTATGTGTGTCGGGTTGCCACCACCAGTAAATATGATGATACATTTGTTGATGATTCATACAATTATACCTTTCAAGTATCACAACATTTGATGCAACATTTTGTCTACCTGCTAATCGGTTAAATATGTCTTTCACAAATTTGTATTTTGCTACGGACATTCAACTAGTTTTTTTATTAAAAAAATCTAAATACCTAGCTAGATGTAACAAGAGGAAGCATCCGATGAATGAAATAACACCTATCCTAACGAAACACGCCGACTATTCTGTTTGTTCATGAGTACCAAGTCTCAGGTTTGGTGTTCCAAATACGAATCCTACCATTGATGGCCAAGTGGTTTGCGCGGGGGCTAACACGGGGTGTGACGGCGAGGTGTTGCATAGTGCGCTTGGCGACGACGGCGAGCATGCAGGGTGATTACAGTAATCAATAACAAAAATTATGTATATAAATTATTGTAATTTATGTATAATAAAATTGTAAATGAATTATAATTTAACTGTTTTGGGTTGAAAAAATAGTCGAATATTATATAGACGAGTGCATAAAGAAAGAATACTTCTAACGAAAAAACAATGGAAATATCGATTTCCAATCCAAAAAAATAGTCAAATATTATATAAACGAGTGCATAAAGAAAGAATACTTCTAACGAAAAACCAATGGAAATATCGATTTCCGCACGTCAAACATCACGACCCAACTTTTACAAATCCGAAGACATACCTGCGGTGCGACGCGGTGCGCGCTGACGGTGGACGTGGGTGGGGCTCCTCCCCAAAATCGTACACCACTGATGGAATATTTTCCTCGAAAATTACTGTTCCTCCAACTTTCCGGTCGTAAAGCACATAACGGGATTTTTTTATATATAAAAAAGAAACTCTCCCAATTTCCTCGAGGCACCCACCGAAATCAGCCAGCACAGAAATTCGTCTAGGGTTTCCGCCTCCGGCCGCCGCCGGCGATGGGCGCCCTCACCGACAGCCGCAAGCGCCTCTCCGCCGACCACCGCCTCCTCCCCTCCTTCCCGCCCTCCCCTCCCCCTCCCCCTCCCTCCAAGAGGCCCAAGCTCGCGCCCCTCCCCACCCTCCTTCCCACCTCCCCCGCTCCGCCTCCCGGCCACTCCTCTCCTCATCTCCCCGCCTCCTCCTCCGCCGCGCCGGGACCTTCCTCCTCCACCTCCGCCGCCGCCTCCACCTCCTCCTCCTCCTCGTTCCCCAACCGCCGCCGCCTCCCCCCGCCGGCGCCGCTCCCCCGCCCCATCCATGGGCCCCAACGCGTCCTCCGCGCCTTCCGCCTCGGGCCCACCCGGCCCTACTCAAACTCCTCGTGGTATTCTCCGTCCCCGCCACCGCGGCCACCCCAATCTCTCGGCCTCGAGCAGTACGTCGAGCTCGTCAACAGCGTCTCCCACCCCCGCCCCTACCCCCTCCGCCGATGTGCCGAGAGGGGCGGAGGCGACCACCGAGGTGGTCACCGTCGATGACGGGGAGGATAGAATGGAGGACAATGAGCAACAGCAAGAGTACGAGGAAGAGGTAAAGGGTACGGTGGTGGTGAGGAGAGTGCCGCTGTACAGAGAGCTGTACGAGGCATCCAGACGGAAGCGGGATGCTAGGCTCAGGACACTTGAGTTTGAGGTGCGCCTCGCCGAGAAGGGCCACCTCGGGCTCGCGCGGCTCGCGGAGGTCCTCCCGCAGATCACGCCCAAGAAAGAGGTATATCGGATCTTCCTTCCTTTGTCTTATGATGAATATAGTGTATAAAGTGTATAATGATACAATGTTAAGCACTGCACATAAAGGGTGGTGGTGTTGCTGTAAATTTGTGCCCAACTTACTCGCTTTACTTGAATAGAAGGACTAGAACTTTGTCGAAATGTGTGGGTTTGTTATACCCAAGAACTAGAACTCGGACCATAAGCATACACCCCAAGATGCTCACAATACACCGTAGCTATGGTGACTAAAAGAGCTTGGTGAAAATGTGGTCATGAAAGGAAGTAAGGAACATGATTAGTTCACCTTCTTGTTCACTTAATAGTTAATAGTTACGTTGAACATAGCTTGGGAGTCTTGTGGAAGCTAGGTTAGGGTTTGAGATTTTGAGTTGCTGGGAAAGGAGTTTGGTGCTAGTAAAGACAAAGGAGGAGGCTTTCTTCATCTTTGTATAATATGTTACTTGATTAAAAATCTCCAGGGAACACTGTTTATTTTGTGAACTAATTATTTGGTAATAATAGAATTGATAAAGCTGAGTCGTTTTCAAAAAAATAGCAATGATAACTTTTGGTTGGTTTGCCTCATCAACATGAATATAATATTAACATTGTTGACTTGTACTTAGTACTAGCACACTTGATGTGATACTATTAGTGTGTCGTAGGATACCATGATTTCTGGAGCATAGATAACTTGTCCGTTGCTGTGGTATGCAAGTGGTTTGTTCGTTTAACCTCGAAATAAAATTCGTAAGGAAATAGCTGACCAAAGTGGCTAATTCTGAGCACCCTGTTTGGGGAAAAATAAAGAAATATATATGAGAGTTAAATTGCTTTTATGATATTTTTTATGTCTGTTGAAATAGATATTTATATAGCCTTCTAGTTTTATACAATTTGGTTGTAAATAATCTGGTTCGTTGTTACTCCCATATTCCAAAAATATAGAGCCTACCAAAGGATGTTGAGCTCGTTATGGTCCAAGCATTTAATTTTCAAAGTATTTTGGGATACGAATCTGTGGGTTTGCAATTTCATCTACACTGTAAACTAAAAAATAAATGCTTTATGTTGTTATTTCTGAATACTGAAATTGCACTTACAGTTAAAAGAAAACAAGGCTAAAATATTATAACCAAACTAGTGGATGATCTTCTTACTAAAGAACATGTTATTCCATTGCTCGATGCTAATATCTGTGCTCGCATGCGTTTCAGGAGGTGCTTGAACCTTTTATTCCTCTGACGGATGAGGATGAGGACAGTGTTAAATCGTGCTCTTGGTGGCAGGAACAGGTTTTATTCTTATCTGATATTATTAAGACACAGTAGGCAGTAGGCACATTTCTTGTGGAAATGTCTAGCTTAATTAGCACTATCTAAAAAGGCCCTTTTTCCAGACGTGAAAGATTAGCAGTACATGAAGCTTCAAGTATTGTCATAACAAGAGAGATCTTGCAGTGCTTGAATGCCAAAGAGTGGCTAAATGATGAGGTATTTTATTGCTTCTGCTATATTTTTGCTCTTTTTGGACTCTGGAGTTAAACATACAGAATTTAACATTAGCATATATATTTTTCGCTCTTTTCAGGTCATAAATTTATATCTTGAACTGCTGAAAGAGAGAGAACTGAGAGAACCTAACAAGTTCTTGAAATGCCACTTCTTCAACACCTTTTTCTACAAGAAGGTCCGCTACCATATCCAATTATCTGGAACATCATTTAGGCATTGCTTTACCTTTCCCTTGCTATGATCTTTACTTGAATCCCTGTAGAGTTACAGTCAGGTATCTTCTGCTTGATTCTGCTTAGTGCATCTATGTCCTAATTCTAGACCCTTTTTTTGCTCCAAATTTTATTAGCTTTTTTAATCCTTGTGTTTCTGTCATTACTAGACATTTGCACTTGCTCGTGTTATTAAAGTAGTATGGTTCGGTGTAACACTATTTAATTCTGATGGTTCCATATTCATAGCATCGACTGAGATCATTACATTTACTGGCAGATTGTGTTATGATATTGATATATATTGTATTTAAGCTCAGTTTCCATTAGTCATAGCTCATAATAGATTATTTATGTCACCAGAACAAACTAGTTAACCTCATAATTTTTCTCCTGTTTTTGTTTGTCAGCTGATTACTGGTGGGTATGATTATAAGGCTGTTAGGAGATGGACAACAAAAAGGAAGTTAGGATACAGCCTAATTGAGTGTGATAAGGTAAATGCTTTTTGGGTCCTCTTTTCAACATTACATCCTCCCGGGAATTGATTATTCATCTAACTGAAACTAGTTATTTCTGACTTTCTGTCCAGATTTATGTTCCCATACACAAGGAGGTGCATTGGTGTTTAGCAGTCATCAATTTAAGGGACAAAAAGTTTCAGTATCTGGATTCACTTGGCAGCATGGACACGAAGGTCCTGAGAATCCTAGTAAGTGGTATCATCTAATTCTGTCTGATTAATAGCATGCTGCTATGTGTTTATATGTAAGAAAATCTGGTGGATTCTGAAATGCCCCCCCTCTCAATCTGGTGGATTCTGAAATGCCCCCCTCTCTCCCTCCCTCCCTTGCTCCCTCTGTGTGTGCGTGCGCGCACGTGTGTGCGCGCGCGTGTATGAGAGGGAGGGAGGGAGATGCTGCAACTGTTATGATCAAATCTTCTGGAGACCTAGGCAAGAACTAGAACAATAGCGATCGAATGATCAGGGAAGGATAATGTAAATACAGAAGCATTTATAACTGCACTTTGAGGAAAACATTACAATAGCCAATTGCAAACGCTGTGTATTAATTCTCTTCTTTTCGTTCGGGACTTCAGGGACTTCAGGGTCTATCCATTTAATCTTTGCTTGCATTTGCTGGTGATTCTAACTTCAACTTTTTCCATCTTTACCAGGCCAGGTATCTTGTGGATGAGGTAAAAGACAAGAGTGGCCAACAGATTGATGCTCTTTCATGGAAGATGGAAGGTGTCAAAAACCTTCCTTTGCAGGAGAATGGGTATTTTTCTTATCTTTGTTCCTACCATGGCTATCATTGTTTTGCTGCTTGACCTTGTACAATAAGAGAGGTGGAAATAATGAACCTTAAAAAAAGGGGGATGCATGTTTCCCACAGCATTACTCTACATTGTTCCAAAATTCATCTAGTGCACTACTCACCGAGTCGTTTGTAATCTTAGGTGGGATTGTGGCATGTTCATGCTCAAATACATGGACTTCTACAGCAGAGATATGGACCTTATTTTTGGGCAGGTAAGTAATTGGCTCTTGTTTTTCCTGTCAATCAATATGCTGTATCTTGCAGAAATTTGATGCTTATTACATGCTAAATTAACTGAAATGGTGTTTGCAATGGGTCATCTTTCATAGAAACACATGTGTTACTTCCGGAGCAGGACTGCAAAGGAAATCTTGAATTTGCGGGCTGAATAACTGTGATGGGCATCATAGGTCACTAAGGCCAAGTTTGAATCAGGGGTTAGTGTTTGTACTTTTCAAAAAGGCGGCGATGTCTTTCCTAGAGCGCTGAATGCAAGGATATTGGAAGCTCCTCAAATTAGTCACTGTGCAACCATCAAGCTACAGGGTGAAGTGCTGCTGAAGATGGCCTCAGATGCTTGCATGAGCACAATTGGCTGCCTCCGTGGTGGTTTTTGTTGCAGTGAGCTATCGGGGGACAGAAAGGCATGGCCAAACGTGGTTTTATGGCTGGCTTTAGACTGCAGGGAGGAGCCATCGAGATTTGAGAGAGAAGAAAGGTATGGTTGGAGCTTGTATTCAATGGTTGGGAGTAGACTTGAGTAGTGTGCCTTCCTTGTACGCATTTTAGCGTGGTGTAAGTTTCCTTTGTAGGCATCCAGCCGTGAGCAATTCGTTGCCTTCATATGACCTGCTTCAGTGCAGCGAGAGTTTCGTGTAATACACCCATCCCATCTGTCCTTTTTTTGATATAGTAGTGCTCATGGATTCAAAAACAGTTCCCGGCACAATTCCCGGCCGGCAGCCAGTACCGGTTTTGCTGGGAAAAACTCGATTGAAATTCGTTTAAATTTGCTTAAAAATCAACCGAAATTCAAAATTCAAAATTTGAATTTGCAAATTTGGAAAAACCGGTCGGGATTTCAAATCTCGCACCCCACTGGTAACGTCGGTTATCCGCATCGGTGGTAACAGGTCGGGATTTCCATCCCTCGTAGTGCTCCTTGCCTGGGAAACATATTTCTGCAAATTCTGCACTGGCAGTTCTGCCCCTTATAGTCGAGCTAATAACTTTCTAATTGCCTCCATGATATGTATGGTTAAGTATGTCAGTTGCGTAGGGTTCAAAGTATTCCCTTACACAAACTGTATGGTAGAGTGAGATTATGTTATCAGAGCTTACACGTTTGGATTAGGAATCGAATCTTTTTTTTTTTAATGTGGTACTGTAATCAACCAATATATGGGGCAAGGTTGTAAGTTGTAACTCCGAATTATGCCTATGACGCTCATTGTTCTTTTCAGATCATACAAAATCCTTCTCGGGACATTGTTGCAAAAATAGCACCTATTGTCGCACGGCCGCCGCTTGGTAAGCCTTCTCCGCCCGCCATGTCGTTGTTACTGCGCAGCAGCTGCGGTGGCCGTGCGGCAACGCCTTGACGCCATCACGTGTCAGTTAGGGGTTTAGAAATTAGGTTTCGCGACTCTTTGTACGGATTTTTAAATATAGCAAACGAGTTCTAAAAATCACAAAATTTTATGTGGAACCTCTTGAAATAGTGTACTTGTTTGTGTAAATTTTTATAATTTTATTCATTCGGAATTTTTTTTCGCAATTTCATATAAGTGTACCGATTGTACGAATTTGTGAGGCTGTGACCATCTGACAAATTACCTACTGTAGTAGCCGCGTGCCCTTGTGAGTTTTTCATAATATGACTGCTGTGCGTGGCCCCCCCACAGCTGTCGTTTGGAGATGCTCAGAAGCCCAGACCCCTCCCCCTAATTCCACCGTCCCTGTTCCCTCCTCCGCACACCTGTCGCCTCGTCTAGAAATTCTGACGCTAAAGTTTACGGAATTCCTGGCGCCTACGCTGCGGCTCCTCTTTCGCTCGGCTATAAATACTGAACTCTCGCAGTCACCCTTTGCTCATCTCAATTGCATTTCGATTCTCATTCTCGCGCTCGTCGCTGAGAACTCCGAAAATGTAACATAATTAATTTTATTGGGAGATTAAGTATTTTCTTGCTTCTCGTCGCTCGGCCTTTTTTGATTGCTTTCCCCCCGAAGGGCAGATAATTTGTTGGATGCTTTTGCCATTATTGCTGTACTCGTAAATAATTAGTCTTAATCAGCTAGTCGTGATTAGTTAGTTTAGGAGTAATTAATTAGTCTTAATTAGTTAGTTTAGGGGGTAATTAATTAGTTTACTGGTAATGAATTAGTTTAGGAGTAATTAATTACTGTAGTCGTAAATAACTTACTGGAAATGAAGTGGTATTTTTTAGTGGTAATTAATCAGTCGTAATTAGTAAATTTAGAGGTAATAAATCAGTCGTAATTAGTAAGTTTAGTGGTAATTACTTACTTTGCTGGTAATAAGTTAGTTTAGTGCTAATAAATTAGTTGAAATGAATTACCAATAATTTATTTAGTGGTACTTAATTAGTTTAGGGTTAATTAATTAACATCACCTGTATGCAATTTGTTGTATTTAATTACACATATAGGTTGGACCTGTTAGTGTTTTAGGTAACAGCGGATGGGGTTGTTGTGGCTTTAGGTATTTTTAAACATGCAAGACTTGTTTGTGTTTTACGGCGATGGTCTCGTCTAGGCGGGACCCGATGGGTTGGACCTATCGAGATGCCAGTGCAAGGTGGTCCGGGCGGAGGAGCTCCACGCGATGAATATTTACGAGCTTTGAAGCTGCATCTGGAGGGAGTTCGTCGCGGAGGCAACGACGAAGAAAGTTGTGATCGAGGCGATCACCTGCACGAATTATGTGTGGGAGCTCGTCAAGGTGAATGGAAGCATAGTATGGAGGCAGTACATGGAGATTGCCTCCCAGTCTGAGGTGGTCATTCACGGGAAGCCTATGGTGTACGTAAATTTCATACGAAGGGCGCCGGGAAACCTTGATGATGCCGGAGCCTCTACAAGCGAGCAAGCGCAGCCCGAGCCTGAAGATGGCAGCATGGAATGTACTGCCTCGGAGGGAAGTCTCACGTCTAATTTTGTGCCAAATGAGGGGGCGGAAATGTGGTGGTCGACCCGCATCGACTGCCACGGCGGCCGTGCGGCAACGGGTGCTATTTTTGCCAATACACTCCAAAGACAACCGTTTTTTGTAAATACGCGGTGAAAACGTGCCAAAATAGCAAAAAATTCACTGTCCTCCCATGCTAACGATGGATGCAACTTTCCTCACAGGGAGGTACAAGGGCACCATCCTCACCGCGGTGGCGGCCGACGCGAATGACCAACTTCTCCCTGTGGCATTTGCCATTATGGAGAGCGAGAACACATCCAGCTGGCTGCGGTTCCTGGTGAATGTGAAGAGGGTGGTGGTGGGAGACCAGCCAAACGTCTGCCTAATCATGGACCGCAATGCTGGGTTGTAGGCGGCCATCAACACCATGTAGGGTGGGACAGATCTGTCTCACCAGTGGAATGATGTGCAATCCAGGTGGTGCATGAGGCATCTTGCATCTAACTTATTCACACGGTTCCGCAGTCATGAGGTTATGAAGACGTTCAAGCCATTGTGTCTGCAAAACAGAGGTAGAAATTTGACTCCATTTGGAGAGACCTAGAACACCGGACTACGAGGTATACAAAGGAGTCCACTCTGGAGGGAGAGCAACCCAGCAGTGCCATAAGCTTCTCGGAGTGGATTAATGGCCACGCTTCTGAATTGGAGAAATTGCCCCTCCTCTATGACACAGATGGTGCGAGGTACGGAATTGTGACGACCAACATGTCCGAGGTCTACAACAGTGTCCTCAAAGGTGTGCAGTGCCTCCCTATCACCGTTATCGTCCAGGAGACATGGACTCACATTGTTGGTTATTTCATCAATAGAGCCACCGCAGCCAAGCGATAGATGGAGGAACACAAGTAGTGGTTCAAGAACATGTAGAGGCACATAGATTGGAAGATGGAGAAGGCCCGAATTCACGACATCCGGGTCATCAACGGCCTTAGGCGAAAGTACGAGATCAAGCTTCGACAGAAATACGTCAACAGTTATGCCAGGGGAGAAAGGAAACACATGCACCCTGGGTGATGTGATGACATGCACCTGCAACAAGCCGAAGCTCTTCTCAAGCCATGCTCGCATGTGTACAAGGCTTGTGAGGAAATGAGGCAGATGTTTACGCCGTACATCTCTGAGTACTACGACATGCAGTACCTTGTCGGTACATGAAGTGGAGAGTTCGACTCGTACAGCTTGGAAATTAACTACAAGGATCTTTGGCCAGACATGGTGCAATGAGGTCCCAATAGGGACTTGAAGAGAAAAGAGAAGGGGCGACGGCAGACGCGGCGCTTCCAGAATGACATGGATGCCAGCCAACTTACCAGTATTAGCCGCATAATCAAGTACAGGATATGCTAGACCCCTGGGCACTCAATGAAGGATTATTCCAACAGACTGAGCTTGTCTGGTCGTCATTCAGTATCGTGATTTAATGTATTATCCATCTTGTTTTGTGATGTACAACGAAACTTCTACGATACCCAGATATGTCAGACTCATCGGCAAACTTCTACGCGAGGATGCTGCAGAAGTGTAAGTGGCTTGCGCAGAAGGCCAAACATGTTCAATACCTAGATTATTCAATGAAAGATGCTTCGGTATCACCACGGTTTCCGGTCCCGCAGTGTGTGTGTGTGTGGCGAGCCGGCAAAAACATTCAGTGCACACACCCAGACACTTCCGCTCAGGCGTAGTACACGTGTGGGCACCACCTCATAAGCATTTCTTTCGCAAGCATCGATTTTCCTCTCCCTATGTCTAATTTCATAAAAATTTAACTTCATCCCCATGTAATGGTAGCCCGAGATGCGCTGCACTTCTTCCAGTGGATCGATGACCCAGAGATGTACGACAGGGCGTTCATCCAGCAGAAGTAGATGTTGAACTACTCGATGCGGGCCGAGACCTTCGTGCTGTGGAAACCTTACGTACCGGACCCTGTCGAGGAGGCACCGAAGGAGCCCATGACTCACCCGAGCGTAATCCATATCGACGACGTGAGTTATGAAGAATTTACATCCTTGTTACATTTTTCACTGTACGGCGCACTTACATCATGGAATCGCTGGACATGGACGACTTCGACATACCAGCCCGACGTGGAGAGCCCCACGACAAGGGGAAGGGAAAAGCTCATGCGGCTGAGCCTGACCGCCATAGCGTATTCGGTTGCCCGGGTGTAATCCATATCGCCGACGTGAGTTATGAAGAATTTATATATTTGTTATGTTTTTGACTATACGATGCACTTACATCATAGAATCGCGAGGACATGGGCGACTTGACATACCGATTAGCGTGGAGAGTCCCACGACAAGGGGAAGGCTCCTTCGACCGTGACCGGCCGACATCGTAGCATATCCGGCCGACCGGGCGCACTCCATATCGAAGACGTGAGTTAAATACAATTTACATCCTTGTTACGTTTCTTACTGTACGATCCACTGAAAGATCTAGACCCGCCATTATGTGTTAATGGAGTGTTTTGGTGATTAATGACAAATCTAATTTTGAGACTAACTCTTTTGTCAAGTATTATCTTGTGTAGTCTCATTTGGATATAAAGGTGAAATTAAACTAGATATGCATTCGACTTATACTCTTACATAATATTGCATTCCTCGGATCCAAAATATGGGTTGAACTCCACCATAAGTATAACTTGAATATGTGCATATGTTTTCTTTACACATATGTGTATGCACACATTTAGGGAGAGCTCATTCTATATTTTGTGGTTTCATTTGTATTGATCCATATTCCGTCTTCCACATATATTTGCGATCTTTACTTTGAAACATATCCGTTTGAGTATATAGAACTTGTGTAGTTTTGTATATTCATGTTTTGAGTATATAGAACTTATGTAGTTCTCGTATACTCAAGTTTTGAGTATGAAGAACTTGTGTAGTTCTCGCATACTCATGTTGTGAGTATATATATGACTTGTGTAGTTTATATATACTCACAACATGCTACTTTTATCAATCAATTTATATGTAATTGAAATGGTTATCATCAATTACCAAAGAGGGAAAGATAGAGGTATCTTGTCCCACCATTATGTGTTAATGGTATGAGGTGGTAATTAATGATTATCATATTGTGGAACTAACATTTTTCATAAGTTGGATGAATAGGTTATGTTCCAGGATGATGAAGACTTGGGATGATCATGAGTTGATCATCAAGTCAAGAGCTTGGTGTAAAGGATGCATCATGAGTTGATGCTTATCAAGAAGAGATGATCATGAGTTGATCGTCAAGACAAGAGAAGACCCATCATGTGTTAATGTAGGTCAAGCAAAGAATCATCATGTGTTGATGATTATCAAGTTAATGACCCGGACTTGAAGTGATGATGTGCGTCATCAAGCTTCAAAAAGATGCAAGACAAAGGTATGACTAGCTAGGGCTAAGGTTTGTTCCTAGTCTTTTATCGATCTTAGTGTTTGGTTGGTAGACCGGATTACTAGTATAGGATTACCGTACTATTAAGAGGGGTCTCAACTAGTAGTTTGAGTTAGTCATGTATTGATAGCTCATCATGGTTGCTCTAGCTCATCTAGGCATGATGCTATTTATTTGCGAATGTGTTTTGCAAATAGTCGAGGCTCATGCATAACCCTTGTAGCATGTGACTTAAGTTTGCAAATGTGTTTTGCAAATGGTGTAAGTCCATGTACCTTATTCCTTGTGATGAGTATTCTAAAATGTTGGCAAATGTGTTTTGCAACTAGCTGAGAATATCATCTTTTAACCTTGTTGGAATTGTACTCAAATGGGCGGATGTGTTTTGACATTTGAAGTGAAGCAAATGTGTTTTGCTTCTGTGGTCTGGTCCGTCGATCGCTTTGTGTGAACCGGTTCGGCCGTGTGTCGGTCGAACCGCCATGTATTGGGCGGTCGGACCGATTTCCCTCTGTGTTGATTCTTTGTCCGGAAGTTCCGTCGTTGTGAAAACAGAACTTCCGATGTGAGGAAGTTTCAGGGTTGGTGCGGAACGTTTATTCCAGAGAGGGCCCGTTTTGGGACTTAGCCAAATTTCAATCGGGCGGTCGGACCGGCCAGCATTGGCGGTTTGACCAATTTGGCGGCGGTCAGACCGGCCATTGATGGCGGTCCGACCGGCCGAAGGCCCAATGGCTAGATTTATAGCCGTTGGAGGCATGGGCGGTCCGACCGGCCATTAGTTGGCGGTTAGACCGGCCCTGTGCTGATTTGAGGGAATCTTCTCCCAACGGCTAGTTTTTGTGTGCGGGCTATAAATATGAGCCTTGGTCGGCTGGGAAAGGTTGCTGGTGCTATTGCGAATCCCTTTTGAGCCTCTTGAGCTAAGAGCAAGTCTCTCATCCTCTATTGTGCATGTGTTGCACTTGGTGATCTTGGAGAGTAAACCTTAAGTGCATTTGTTGCCTTAGGTAGTGGATTGTGTATCCACTTGAGCTTTGACACTTGATTAGTTCAAGTGATCGTTGAGTCTTGTTACTCTTGGTGTTTGCCGACACTTAGACGGCGTGGAGGCGTCGTGCCCGGTGATCTTCTAAAAGAAGCTTGTGAGAAGGCCCGGTGTGTTTGTGAGTGGTTTGGTGCTGCCACGTCCAGAGTGGAGGAAGAGCAACCCTAGTGGAGCGAGGTGTTGGTTCGGTTTCGAACCGGTCCAAGTGGTTGGACTTACCTCGGAGGTGTTGGCTTAATTAGTGGAGCCGGTCCAACGTGGTTGGGCTTACCTCAGCGTGGATTAGGGGAGATCGGCAAGTCTCCGAACACCACGGTAAAACATAATCGTGTCATCTTGTGCTTTACTTTGAGAAATTTACATTACATGCTTTAATTGTTTATATATCATTGTGTGATTGCTTCCTTGTATTGTTGGTGCACTTAATTGAGCCTAGTTGATTTAGGTTTTAATTGTGCAAAATCAATTCGTTATTAGCTTCCGCATTATATATTGGTTTCAGCATGAAAGAATTTTTAAAACCGCCTATTCACCCCCCTCTAGTCGGCCACCTCGATCTTACATCCATTTACATCATGGAATCGCAGGACATGGACGACTTCGACACTCACCGCCGCCGTGGGCAGACCCGAGATAAGGGGCACTCGCAATAGCACCATGGAGACTAGTTGCACACATCGTTAAATAATAGCCCAGAAACAAGCATTCCTGTAGAGAGAGAGCAATGTGTCTAGAAAACGTGGAGTGTCGAAAAACAACGAAGGTGCTACTGGCTTGAAAAGACTGCAAACACCAATCAACATGCATTGAGGGTGCTACTATGTGATGAGTTGAGCTCACCAAGAAAAGAGATTGCCGCGGAGACTAGTTGCAAACACCTAATTTTTATGCTATAGGACACTCTTTGTTAATTTAGTAGTCTACTGTGGATGATATTCTTTAATACTATATTGTACCACAGACTAGGTAAGCTTGTGCATGAACCAACTGAGAGAAACGTGTGGTGTGCAGATCATATAACGATGTACCATAGCCTTCGAAACGCACACGAGTCGGAGGTTACGGTACATCGTTATATGATCTGCATACCACACATTTCACTCAGTTGATTCATGCACAAGTTTATCTAACTTGTGGTACAGTACAATATTAAAGAATATCATCCGCAATAGACTACTAAATTAATAAATAGTGCCCTATTTCATCAGGTTACATGTGATAATACCTCATCCTCCTTCATCTTGGTTCATGCACAAGGTTATCTAGACTTTAGTATATCCTGTGTTATGTCATTATGTTTGGGTATATTTGTATTCATATTTTATTTTCCTATATTTGTACGCGTATTTTGGTTATTATGTGTGTATTCATGCGCCATATTGTATATCGACATCTCGAATGGAGTTGCAATGCAACTTTTTTTCATACATTCCAAGCCACATGAAATCATGAAACCTAATTTTTGAAACCTTAAATCTAAATTTTTGCGACCTAAATCCTAAATTTTACAATTCCATAACACATATCAAATTTTCCAAATAGTACACATTCAAGTCCACTGCGTGAGGATCCATCAAAATAAAATTCATAATTTTTGGAGCTCAATTTATACATTCGCAAATTCGTACACTTATATAAAATTGTGATAAAAATTCCAAAATAATAAAATTATGTAAAATTTACAAAAGCAAGTACACTATGTTAGGAGGTTCCACATAATTTTGTGATTTTTGGAACTCGTTTGCTATATTTAAAAAATCGTACAAAGAGCCGCGAAACCTAATTTCCAAAACCCTAACAAAACCCTAACCTAAACCTCGGTGACACATGGTGGCGTCAGGGCGTTGCCGCATGGCCGCCGTGTGGCAACAGGCATGACGTGATGGCGTTGTCGCACGACGTCCATACGACAATGGCGACGTGGCGGGTGGGGAGGGCTTGCCGCACGGCGGTTCTGCGGCAACGAGTGTCATTTTTGCAAATATGCTTCGGAGACAACCATTTATGTAAATACGCTGTGAAAACATGCCAAAACAACAAAAAAAATTCCATGAACCACATGGGTCTAGAGAGAATGTATCACTCACACTCTCCTTTAAATTAGGAGGATCTGATGCACTGAGTTTGAGTGGATGAAGCTGATACTGTTCTCGAGTCTGAGCTTTAGTGAAGAAATCTCTAACTTGAAGCTCTGAGGGTACATGCTGGAGGACGATGGTCGACTGTTGACATTAAGGTTGTGTGAAGGATGCATTAACACCAATATGCTTTGTCAACTCATGCTTGATTGGAGTTCTAGCAATCTGAATGGTGCTTGTATTGTCACAAAACAGAGGTGTAAGATTATCACAATGAACACCAAGATTAACCAAAAGCCATCAAAGTCAAACGATCTCTGAGGTCGTAGCGGCAAGTGCTCAAAGCTCAACCTCTGCACTAGAGCGTAACACTGCAATCTACTTCTTGGACTTCTAAGCAATGAGTGAAGTACCAAGAGAGGTATAGTAGCTAGTAATAGATCGATGATTAGCAGGATCACTCACCCCAAGTAGAGTCAGAGCAAGCGTGGAGCTGGAGCTAGAGCTGACTTGAACTGGTATAGAATAGACATCTGGACGCAGTCCCCTCAAGTATCTTAGTACATGAAGGATATGACCATAATGAACTGAGATGGGAGCACTGACAAACTAGCTAAGCACATGAACAACATGAGTAATGTCTGGTTTAGTGACAGTGAGATAAACAAGGCTCCCACGAGCCGACGATAGCAGAAAGGATCTGTTAGTGGTACACTGTCTGTAGGTCAAAGTTGCTAGTTGAGCTCTACAGGTGTGATAGCATTGCGAGTATCAGTCATACCAAAGCGAACAAGTAGATCCTAAACATAGCGATGCTAAGAGAGGTAACAGTCATCACCATCAAAATGAGCCTCAATCCCTAGAAAATAGCTTAATGGTCTCAAATTTGATATCATAAATTGTTCACTCAATTTATTCTTAACAAAAGCCACATAATCCATGTCATCCCCTGTGATCAGCATATCATCTATATACAACAAAAGCAAAGTACGACCTTGTTAAGAAGTGTGAATAAACACGGTAGGGTCATGCTCACTTGGAGTGAAACCAATAGCTCGAATTATATAACTGAAACGCTCGAACTAAGCACGAAAAGTCTGCTTGAGACTATATAGAGCATGTCTAAGATGACAAACATGGTCAACAGGAGCCTCAACACCTAGGGTGGCTGCATATATCTCCATGAGGAAAATCATTCTTGATATCCATCTAAGATATAGTCCATGAGCGTACTGATGTAACAACAATGAGAGTCTGGACTGTAGTCATATGAGAAACTGGAGCAAAAGCCTCGTTATAATCTTGACCATAAGTCTGCTGAAAACCTCTTACAACAAAACGAGCCTTGTATCGCTCCATTGAACCATCAGACTTGTTCTTTACTTTGTACACCCACTTGCAAGTTATAGGTACAACTCCAGATGATAGTGGAACAAGATCCCAAGTGCTTGTATACTCTAATGTTGTAAGCTCCTCAGTCATAGCCAACTGCCA